>BJBW01000991.1:14784-120841 GCA_004320125.1 Scolopax mira
ATCATGGAGAGGATCATCCTGAGTAAGCTCTTGAGGCAAATGCAGGGCAGCCAAGGGATCAGGGCCAGCCAGCATGGGTTTATGAAAGGGAGATCCTGCCTGACCAACGTGATCTCTTTCTACAACCATTTGACCATGGAGGGGAAGGCTGTGGATGTTGTCTACCTGGACAATGAATAATGTATAAGATTCATTATGGGTATAATTGCAGGAACAGGTGCATTAGCACAGCAATAAGACTGTTCCTACAAAGAATTAGTACATTTGAATTCCTCTCTGATAGACTGGTGTATAGGGACGACAGACCGAAATTTTTGTAGTTATGTCAAAAAACCCTTCAGTACAGGCACACTGAGCGTCAGTGCTTCTCACATCATGAGAAGGTAAGAATGAGCAATGTGGTATCAAATAGACACACACACACAGATACTCACATAGCCCTCAAGGATGATTTGTTCACCCATCAATGGGTTAACGTGCCTAGAGGTGCAGTCACAGCTTCTTCAAGGTCAAGGGGCTGCACTGGATAGAAATGTAAGATAGAGACAGAAAACTCAGCTCTTGCAATACTGGTGTAATGGTAGAATCACTACATTTCACAAAACATTGGACTTATTGCTATGTCCTGAACACATTTTGCCTGCAGGCATCCTAAATAACATACCTAGGAGTTTTCTGGAAGTGATTTGGTGATAAATTATCTTCCTTTTGTTAAGTTCAACATCCAGATTAACTTGTCTATGTTCTTCTTTTTTGTTGTTGTTGCTGGGAAATTAATAAGTTTTTGTGGTTTGATAGTTTGAATTACTTATAATTATAAACCTTTTATATTAATGCCTGTTTCTCACATGGGATGTACGAATGTAAGTTCATCTAACTACAATAGGCTAATGTGTGAGGCATATATGGATACGCCTGCAAAAGTGTCTCTAAAATATATTTGTATGAGACCATAGGGTAATAAAATAAGAAATGACACAGTATTTTATATGTATGATGAATACCATGGTAATGACCAAAAAAAAGGCTTCTTCTTGAATGAGGCAATCCCTGTCTGTGAAAGTTCTAGTTAGTGTGTGATTGTCAAAATTTGCCACACTACTTTCCAAAAACAGATACTTTCCATAGCCGCTTTATATTTCCACATGGCTGAGAAGGCCATCTGCCCAAATCTGTTAACACACAGTTAAAAGCACACATTTCAGTCTGCAGCTGGGTCATTTTCTGAGTTTCATCAAAAACTGGGTAAACACCTTAAATGAGTCTCAAGAAGCTGTGATGAAATCATAAGAGAACCCCAGGACCACCTTTGCAATATGTCATAGAGAGAGCTGTACCCTCCACAGCAGTGACATACATTCTTCTAGTACCATAGCCCATTGCTGCCTGTACTGCAATTATACCCATAATGAATCTTATACATATTTCTTTGCATAGTCAAGCCCAGAATAAGTAAAGGCAGATCAGTAAGCGATAAAGCAAGCATTGGCTACCACGATGTGCAAGGTTAGACTAGAAGTATTTCACGCCTGCTACACATGAAAATCTCAATCAAACAGCCTTCCATATATAATACAGTCTCCATTACATTTGAAGCATTAACTTCAGCTTTTAAACACTGTTATCTGTTGGGGCCATCTGCTTCTACAGCCACATGTCACAGTTTACACAAGTTCACAGAAAAACATCCATGCAGAACTCAAATGCGTTTTGTGTAGCTATTCTATCACATCACATATAGCGTTTAATCTCCAATACAGGTAGAAGTTCTATACTCTACAGGTGAAACATTAATTTTTCTATTGCACAAAACTTAAAAGATTGACCAGCAAATCTACAGTGCCAGTTCTGTGCACATGGCAGGATATTCTTCTGTGCTTCTTTCCTCAGTTGCAGATCTTATGGAAAACCTTCAGAGGCAGGTGGCAGCAGAAGGTCACTGAAGAAAAATGTCAGAAAAAAACCCCATCACTAAGAAAAAAGTAGAGATTGCATGCATGGGCTGTTTTGTGGGTGTTTGTTTGTTTGTTTTGGTTGGGTTTGTTTTGTTTTGTGGGGTTTTTTTTTGATGTATGCTTGCATATATTTATATTGCTTCAGGAGGAAGTTTACATCACATAAACATTTGACAGGACAAAAGCAGTGACATACATTCTTCTAGGGTCAGATTCACCACATTCATAAAGACAAGGGAATCAGTTTGCAGTCTCAGTGAGAAAACTCACTGTCCAGGTTAGATTATAGGAAAATCAGCTGCAGATTTACCTTGTAACTTTTTGCTTCTGTTACAAAAAAGTAAAGTAGGAGGTGTCCTAAACAGCTTTCAGAGTTGCCATTTTAAACTCGGCAAAAGAAGATACCATTATCTTTACCTGATACCTTGCCCATCTTTCAGCAACCTGCTTGAAGATGTCTTCCAGCTCTCTCCTGAAACAGGCACCCACTCTCCAGAAAATGGATGCAGAGTGCATGCTTCCTACACACTTCATATACAATCCTTTTTCTTCGGAACAGAATTGCAATTGCATACGATGTGAATGCTCAGGATCCGTACTCAGTTTTACAGCACGTGGAGTTTTTGGCACAGAGCACTGAGACTTCAATAAGCTAACAGTGCAATACTGCATTGTGGAAGTTTGTGACTTTCAAGATTATTTTTTTCAAATCCACAGGAAAAATAAAAACAGACCTTGATACTATTAAAACAGAATGTCATCTATTTTGTTGGTTCAGAATATTTACAAAAAAAGAGACAGGAAAAGTTTTGGGTGTTGCCTAAAAGATGACTGTGCAGTTTTGAAATGGAATCTACAGGAATATTTTGTTTTAGAAACCTTCTGACTATTCATGTACTTCAAAGATACTGAATAAGGAAAAAAAAATCTGCTGATTTACTACTTTCCCTTCATTAACTAGTAACCAGACTACAGTATGCAATGTTTTTCAAATGAGAAATGTTCACTCAAAACCTGTACATGTTCTTTAACTTATCCGCTGCAATAAAGTATTAAAAGGCAAATAGTTGACTTTGCCTTACATGGTTGTTTACAATGACATGTAAATTACAGTGAATAAGCCTCCTAAACTTTCAAGGCTTCATCTACATTTGGAAGTTATGCCAGGATGCATGTAATTATTTAACTTACAGTTCTAAATATGTTTTTCTACCAATAAGCAAAAAGCCCTAAAGATGGCATAATTATACTGAAATAGAGGGTGATGTTACCACTTATTCTGTGCATGAGTAGTTCTACTTCAGTACAAGTATTTCCATATTGTCTACCTGGGAACAGAGAAAAGAGTGTTGTATTGTTCTTGTGGTTAACATCACTAGAAAGCCAGGATACTTCACATAGTAGCTGCTTCTGGAGTGTTAAGCATATACAGAGGACAGAACAATTTATATGTGTGCATTATTTTCTCAATAAATGTGCAACTTGGAAATTAAGAATATAAACATGAACCAAAGCTGAAATATTTTAGAAAGACCCTGAACTTTGGGGTTCTAAAGGAGTTTCTTCTTCAACCAGAGATGGATTCTAGAGATTCTCTGTCCTGTATTTGTTTCATGATACATTGCATTCTTGGTGGCCAGAGACCAAATTATCTTTCAGTAACGATGTCATAAATCTAATGAAGCTTCACTGAGCACTGTGAGGTCAATCTGATATATACAAAGTGCTCAAACAGAATTTTGCTCCCAGATCATGCATAAAAATGATAAAAGTTTTTGAAGTTCCTACTAACAAGTGAACTTGAAGACTCGGTCCTATTATCAAAGACAATGTTTGGAACTAAATGATTCTGAGACACTTTCATTTGGCAAGCAGAAAGGAAAAGTATTGCCATTTGCATAGGGCAGCTGGCAATTATCCTAGATATAGATTTCTGCTGACTTCCTTCATGCACCAATTATGTTCTACAGATGGACAGACTAGTTTACAAGACATGCCCTGCATTGTCAGTGTTTCACTCCATTCCATTTGAGAGTCTTCACTCCACTGAAACACCATTCTCCTGTATCTGTTTCAGCCCCTGTTTCAAAGATGTTGTATCACAGTGTCCTAGGGAAAGAGGGAAAGATGTGATGTGGGACCAGGAAGGTAGGGCAGCTTCAGGAGCAAATAGTGGCAAATGGGTTGAAAAGATTAAGCTAGAATCTGTAAATTCCTTACCCAAATTCTTTAAATTCAGCTGGGTCAATTTAACCCATAATCCTAAGAAAGCCCAATAGGACTAATTTCCCAGCATAGGATCATCCAAAGCTGGTTAAAATCCATGTTGTCAATTCCAGAAGACAACTGACTAACTGTTATGAATGGAAATTGCAAAATAATCTTCCAGGTCAAACCACAGAGGAAGGTTTGAGCCTTTCTTGTTTCCACAGAAATAACCTTAGTTTGGTTTACCTGGAGGTCTTGCAACATGAAAACATGAGGCAACACAAAGCTACTTCTGGTCCATTCCAGTTTTCACATTTACTACATAGAAGAATCTATCCTTGTGTTCAAAATATACAGATTATCAAGATGGAAAGGAGTATTAAAATTTACGCTGAATCTGTTAGGTTTCCATATATGGTATGCTAAGATCCTCACCTATGCCTCTTTTGTGATAGTGTCATTATTTTTGCAGAGATTTACTTGAGGAATACTGCTTCCATTTCAGAGTAACTTTCATACTTTTCATACATCCATATCCTATTAATAAGGTAATTACATATTCTATTCTAATATCAAATATTTCTTTTTCTTTCAAAGATACTGTAGACTTATAAGCAGATCGTTGAGAAGAAATGAGATTAAAAGAGAAAAGTATGTACTGTGCTTATGAGTGGAAAATAACAGAGTAGCTGCAACTATCCCAATCCCTTATTTCTAAAGAGGATCATCAAGCCCTTGCATAGCTGGTTAAATAAATAAATATTTTCTCTTTAGTTGTATTTGACAAAACGTATTTGTTGCAAGAAAGTAATGGGAGAGGTAATGGGAGAGCTCCTTGAGGACTTGCACCTTTCACTATATACATATGAAACTTCATTCTCCAACAGTAAAGAATACATAACATTAAAAATAATCCAGAGACATTAATCACAGAATTACTGTGGTAAGGCAAAGGCGGGGCATTAATTCATACTGTCCTCAACATTATCTTGGCATCATGAAGACCATTGGACCAAGAAAGGTGCAGGCAGCACCAAGATGGTCAATGGCTCTGCCCAATGATACATCCCCTTCTGTCCCAGTCAGAGTTTACAGAAACACCACGTGCAGTGAGATCTCCTCCACTTTTCTATTTCTGCGTCTGCATGTTTCACAATCCCTCACTTCCAGAAACAAGTAGGAGAGTTTGCACAAGAATAAACAAATTTGCTAAGAATGAATCAAAACCTACAGAAACACCATAATTTTTTCTGTTAAGAGCTACGTAACACATTTTCCCAGACTGGATTTAGTTAATATGACACTTCCAGGATAATCAGAAGAAGAAAAGATGAAGCTTTTTCTCATAAAATTAGCTGCATTAAATGCATTTTTCTTTAAATACTGGAAATGCTTCTCAGGAAGTACACTTTTCACCAAGTCACAATTGACAGAAATATAGAGAAATTAAGGTAAATTAAGCCACTGCAAAAATCCAGGGCAACTCCCATACGGTACAGAAAGTGATGAGGATTAAGAAAACTAAAGACAAATGGATGACCAGAAAGGTGAATGAAACAACAATCCTGCAATGATCAAAGGAAAAAATAAAACTAGTTTCATAAACGTGGCAGAAGTTACAAATAGACTGCAACTGATCAGGTCATCAAGGTGTTATAGAAAGGTAAGGCTACAAAGCACACTATACTGCCTTTCCCAAAACCAGTCTCATTTAAATTATATAGCCAGAACAGGTCTGGAATTTCTCATGGTTCACATACAGGTTTAATTCCAAAACACGTTTAAACATTTTCCTGTCTCCCAGATGGAAGAAACAGAGAGCATCTTTCTAGGTCTGCTTTCAGTACCTGCCTACTCCATCCTGCCTTGGTCTGAGCTATCTTCTGTTTCAGTTTGTTGACTTACAAGAACTATAAGGGATCGCGCTTCAGGGAATCTGAGATAAGTTATGTAGTATGCATTTAAAAAGGAAGACTGTAATTAGACATAGTAGACAAAAATTAAAATCAAGTTAATCTGTCAATTTCGAATTGCAAAATAAACACGCAGCATTTAAGAAGTCAGTAAAAAAGATTTGGTGACTTTTTTAGTAAAAATATACCAGGTTTTCGGACAAAGGTTTCGGTTCCTTTAAATACATTTTTAACAATGAAAGCAAGCTGCCAGTTTATTCACCTCCTATGCAATTAGTCATTGCTACCAAATGTATGTTTTGGAGCAGAAGCTTTTATTTACATAAGTATATGATAAATACATATTAAATATAGACAAATAATGATATAAATACAGTCTAAAGACATATGTTGTCAAATTAAAATGAGGTTTTTTTATATGTGAGAACCTAACACTGGTAACACTTTTGTCTGCCATTAGGTAAAGAAGTACTTATTCAAAGTTACAGATGTAATTATTCAGCTTCTTGTAATAAACTTAACACCTTTGAGTTGATCTACCTTATACCAAGTACCTAACAACTTTCTGCTATGAGAAGTTGACTTTTTAATGCTGAGTAGAAAGAAGAATTGTAAGACAAGTTATTATTTCTCCTTTCTTTTGGAGTTAAAAATAGGATTGTTTTCAGTGTATGTAATTTGTGGAAGGCAGTAGCAGTCACCTAGGCAGCCAAAGAAAAATCAAAACAAAGAGAGTTTGCTAGCACACCAGTTCTCCTTGTTACACAGTTTTAGGTACAGAATCACAGCAAACTCAAATCACCAGACTCCAAGCAGTGCAGGGACACAGCACAGGATTTTAAAGTTGCACTTCAGCCAACAACACAGTTGTTGTTACACTGACTTTGTAAGTGACAAAGTTTCATCATGAAAAAAAGCTTAATCATAAACATCATTCTGATTTCAAAGTCAACTACTAATTATTACGGAACAGCAAGGGTTTGTATGGCTAAGATGCAACCAATTAACAGCAGACTTAAAAATTAGACAGTTAATGCAAGAAGTAAGATATGATGTTACATCCTTGTAGGGATATTACTAGGTCAGCAACTATACTAACTTGCGTATTTTACCCCTCTAATATACCACAAAACTACCTTCTATCTGAAAATCACTGCATGATTAGCATAGCCGAACTTGGACTTCCTAAGAGATCAAAAGGTGTACCTAGGGGAACAAACCTTGATGTCCTACAGCACCCAAGCTCTAAGTTTGCAAGAAGCAAACTTTTCTACTTGTCTAAATCTCAGCTCAGCAGGGTATTATAAGATATATATTTGCAAAGGTGAAATTACTAATAATCACAATTTACAGGTTGCTTGCTGGAGTGTAACACATAGTTACTTGTGTTCATATTCAAAAGCAATCAGCTCAGAGATGATGTTGCTTCATTTCAGAGAGGACTAGACCAGTATAGCTGGGCTCTCCACCACCTTATTTAACTGGAGCCACCACCCCTTCTCACACCATGGCAATAGTTTGGTACATCCAGAGCAAAGAATATCGATATGTATTGACTTCTATGTTCCCCAGAAAAGGGAACCCCTTCTTTCAGACACAGTTTGTTAGACATTCCTACTAAAAGCACTCAGTTCACTTCTGCATAGTGGCGAGACTTAAAAGCACCATAAACAGGCATCACTGCAAGACTGTGGAATCGGCATCTGCAAACACATATATGCCTTAGTCAAGCCTGGGTAAAAAAGAAACACTTAATTTTGCACATCTTTAAAATACCAACCTACTTACAACCATACAAAATTGACTTGTGTTCCTGCAACTGTTAAAAAAGCTGCTGTCAATTTGTTACAAAACCTAAAGCCAGAAATATATGGCTTAGTTTTGTGTATTAAGAAAATTCTTTACAGTCCTACAGTCGTAGAGAAGAAAAAAAAAAATATATATAATTCATCCCTGCTACAATTCAACCAACATTTTTTCCCAAGTTTACTAGAAGGTCAGGGGGCCCTGGAATCTTTGAAAGGAATCCATCAGGATACCTACAAGATCTGACATTAAAAAAAAATGGAGGATATTACAAAATGTTGATAAATAAAAAGTGTTCAGTCTTCATGTTACTGAGACTGCAGATATCAAGAAACTGTTCAAACAGTATAATGGGATCAAAAAACAAGAGGTCACATGAAGTGAGTCCAGGGACACACTGGCCAGCAAAAGAGGTAATGAAAAGTTTATTTGCAAAGGGATAATTAATGTAACAGTGTATACAATCAAAATTTTCTATTTTAATTTTAAAAAGCCAGATGATATAAAGAGTATATGTGCAATAGAGGAAAAATGCAACAGTAAAGGTAGGCCATGTGGTTTCTGTCTTTTGAAGAAAGATGTTAAGCTTAACAAACCCAAGAATTTTTGATTTGATAACAAAAAATTATTAAAGAAAATCAGCTCAAAGTCTGCTGTTTACCTTCAGTTATTCTCTAAGAAAGGAGCAGACTTTTTAAAATACTCATACAATCAGGAAGATATACTTTAATGGACATTTCTCAGTACCAAAAGTTGTTATCCAAGCATTTAAAATGAAACCAGCTGATTTCCTCCCCTCCCCCCGAACCTCAACCATATCACTGAAGCTCATTTTACTCCCTCTTATAAATTTTATCAAAATAAAAAAATAGCCAACAAAGCAGGTTGTATCACACATCCTATGTAGCAGAAAAAAAATGATCAGCTAAAACCAAATTTTTTCATATGTTTTAAATAGCCTTTTGGCTTGCAGGACACAGTCAATTTTTCCATTTACTACCTATATCATCAAAAAAAGCAGCAAAAAGTTGGGAACAGAAGAAAAGGAACCAAGGGCCATCGAGAAGATGGCAGCAAGTGAAACTATCACCTTTCCACTGTAGAACAACGCACTCAAAAGAATTGGGTGAACAATAATATTTAGAAGCTTTTATACTGAATATTTTATGTAAGCCCAGGAAATATATGTAAACTACCATCCTAACAAATTTAAAACTATGCCATAATAGAAGCCAGTTATCTTTGCCTCAACAAGGGAGTTCTAAGCCCAAAGATTATATTTGAAGCGAGAGTTTTCCTTCTATTTTTACAATGAGAGGCCACCACAAATAATGGTGATGTGAAGATGGAAGATAAAATTACTGAATGTGCTCTTCTTACTGCTTTCTTCAAATGCATTGCAAAAACATAGCAAAACAAATAATCCTGTAGAGACATATGATCTCTAGATATTTTCTCATGCCCTGGGATTTATTTCTACCAGCTGTGTTTGCAGTTACCAAGTTGTGAGTAAATAATTAAGCTACATGAGCAATTTTTTGCGTGTCAATAGATGAACATTGGTACCTCTTGGATCTGTTTTTGCTTGCAGAAATTGGTGCCACAAACACAAACCAAGCAGGGGTACTGAGCAGAACTGAATCAGGGGCCCTCATGTAAGTAGATTCTGAAAATACAAAGCACAACTTAACAAAACAATATTCACTATTTTCTCCTGCAATGCATCCATTTACCAGAGATCAGTGTTCTATCAACAATTTTGGAAGCATGTATATCTATATATAAATAAAAGCTTTCATCTTTGCTCCTTGTGCAGCCAGAATCTTGTTGCCACCTCTTTCTGCTTCACTTATGATGCTGAAAGCAATCAGCCTGACACACACCTCTTCCAGGTAGGATTGCTGGGACAGTTTGGCATTTACAACTCTGCGTTATCTGAATGGCTACCAGATTCTCTGAAAAAGGTCTTCCCTGTTGGTGCCATGTGCCTCCTGGTGACTCATCATCCCTTTCAAAAAGACAAGAAATTAGACTTTTTTACCTGGTACTGGATATTTTTAGTGACAGTATTACAAATCACAGTTTTTCTCTTATTTGAATATTGTTATAATTCTGATTATCTAGATTTTTTGCAGGAATAAGCTCACCTCAGTAAACCCATGAATTATCTTATCTAGTACTAAATTTCACTTCACTTTCAGTGCCAGTATTTCCAGCAACAAATTAATTATCTGGATCAGCTTAAACATAGCATTTGCTCCAGACTGAAGCACAGATCTCATCTGCTCTAATATTGTGCATTGCTCCAATTACTAGTGCTATGTTGATACTACAGCGCTTCAAGCAAAACCTTGCAAAAGTCATATAGTCTGTTTTAATTTTCTTGCATCTTTTGTCACATTGTTTTGGGCTCAACCTTTCCTTCCACAGAGAAAGGGCAAAACTCTTCATCTTTCATGAGCTTTAGGCATGAAAAAGGGGTGAGCTTTAGATCTGCAAGTCTCAAAAAACTCATGAGGTACCTACTGCCAAGGCTGTTTCCTCTCCTCCAGGAAATACCAGTATGTGCAGTCAGAAAACCATCCCAAAAACATAGCCCAGGCAACACACAGTTTAGAAGGCAAGGGGATGCTGAATTTCTGTTCTCATCTTACTTATCTTTGCTCTGGTATTAACCGTTTCTTCCAGTCCTAGGCTGGAAGACCAGGGATAAGCTGACCACGGATGGTTCCTCTCTATTCTCTGCTGTTTGACTGGTGGTCAAAATAGAGACAGAAGATGTTATTCAGTGTTTCATAATTTTTCTGTTATTGGGCTATTATGGGAAACAGTCTTCATAACTAAAAATTTAACCTTGAAGTCTGAAGGACTCTTGTCCTTGAATCAGCTCGACAGCAGTATCTAATAACTTACAACTGCATCACAATGTTGGTTAACATCAAAATTTGGGTGTTTTTTTTTTTTTTTTTTTGCCTTCAGTTGTTTGAAGCAGTCACTACTGGAAAGGAACATGTTACTCTCTATGAAAACAAATTCATTACCTCAATTCCCCTCATACAATTTTTACTCTTTATTCCAACAAGGAAGAAGTGAAAAGCAATTGCCTTAGACTGGGACAGTAGCTTTGTTGAGACTCTAGGACACTAAGCACTGATACAGATAATCTACTGGTTTATTGCTGATATGCATTTTCTGAATTCCTAGATCATTAGCAGTAATAGTGTCAACGTATTAAGCCTATGGCTGACCAAGATAATCGCAGGGAACATTTTGCACAGGAAGCACCATTCCTCTTGCATTCCACACACAGAGCCTTTTAATCAAACTAAATACTACAAATTACAGTAGTGTCAGGACAGAAAGGATCCATATTCTGTTCTAAACCAGGTTTAAGGTCTGAGAGAGCAATTCACACTGTTTACTTTTTTTGAATTCTAATCTTTTTTGCATTCAAAGGTAGCAACATCTGAAGCGGTCAAGAAAGCACAGGAGGATAAAACCTGAACTGCTGACGTGGTCTTCAAGACCATCCTGTACAAATCAGAGCACTGCAGGCAAGGAAACTGCCACTTCACTCACCTGGTTCCTGACAGTCCAGTCAGTCTAATTCATTAGCCTTATACTAGCCCCCTTTACAAAATGAACTGGTTTTGGCAACTGACAGCTGTAAAGGCACTTTCATTAAGTTCATTGAATTTTCAAGGAAGAGCACACATAGGATTTAAGCTTTCTTTAGACTACTGATGCTCCTTGAAAAACATTAGTTTCTTAAAAGTCTTCCCAATCTCCCACCAAATAGTCATCACCAGCAAAACCAATATAGCAGGCCAGGTATAAAGCTGCTTAATTAAACAAGAGCAGTAGCAATCTCTCAAAACAGCGGTTCTTGCCATGTGACACATGGAGCCTTTTGTAACCCTGAATCATGGTGTTTGACTAGAGAGAAGAAACAAAGATCAGTGTCTTGCCAGAGCCTTGATAAGTCACACATTTACAACAACAGCTCCTTATGAACAGTGTTAAGGGAGCATTTTTCCATTTTTTTCACACACACAATAGTTGGTCACAGCAGTATCTACGTCCCTAATCTGATTAGCTCAATGGTGTCTAAAAGTCTCTACTCCTACAGCAGTCAATTTTCAGTTAAGTATTGAGCTGAAATAAAGAAATGATTAACAAAGTGAAGGTGGGTATAGACGTTTGGAAGCACAGGGGAGAGGAAATGAAGTGACAGAAGCCATAGGTTTTGCACTGCCAGAGTGCATCCCTAACTCTGTCTGGTCTTTTCCCTGCTTAAAAGCACCACATTCAGCTTTGCTGCCTGCTTGTTTGTGTGCATGGAGGATTCAACACCACAAACTGCACAAGTCCCTCCCACAAAAGGCACAATCCTGTTCTTTTTAGTCAAAATAGGTTTGGTGGTTTTTCACTGGGGTTTGGTGGTTTTTCACTGGGGTTTTATTTTTTTTTGTGGTTTTTGGTTTTTGTTTTTGTTTTCGTTTTTTTTTATGTCTGACTATGTTCTCATTAGTGTGGGGAATAGAATAATTGAGTACAACTCATGCACCAGTCTGCCTGAACACAAAACCCCTTTGATAAATATTCAGTTGACTAAGTTCCAATTTACTACTAAAGCACAGTTCTTTTCCTGTTCAAAACAAACTTTTTTCCAGGCAGGATGGAAAACAGTACTGGCCAAATATACAGGTCATTCTCCCAGACAAGAAAATATACTAAATTAGCATAACAGTTTAATATTAGCATTTTGGGGTTGTTTTGTTTTTTACATATTCTCAATTAAGAAGGATGCTCAGACCCACTGGATTAGAACATGCGATTAACCCCACAGAATTAGATATACCTAAATTCTTATATTCTTAATTGCCTCATCAAGGAAGTTTGGGTGCTAACATGAGGGCTACTTTGTAGTTTTTTGGTGTTTCATATGAAGACTGTGTTAGCACAATGGTGTTAGCATATGAAGATTATATGCCTGGACAGTAAATCCACATATTACACTTTTAAAACCATACAGCAGAGTTTAGTTAAAATAAAGAAACGGCATTGATATATCACTGCTATGATCCTCTGCTCCTCTGGGTACTGCAGCATTGGGTAAGGGTAACCAGGGTAAGTGTGACAGTGGAATTAAAGAGCATGTAAAGGAGCTAGTAGAGCCACAAGGATGCATTTCCCCACAATTATGACCCAGATTTTGCAGCCTTAAATGCCTTTCTTAAATACATGCTGTACCCTTCATGCTTTCATGGAAAGGAAAAATAACTGATGGTAGCAAGCACTGCATGTTGAACCTGACAACAAAATAGTTGCAGCTCCAGACAGGGACTGGATTACTTGGATTTGGGAATGTCTGTAAACCCTGAGTCCCCGGGGCCTCATGATTGCCACCACAGGACTCCAGGTGTTTGCAGTTCAGGACCTCCAAGCCTGCACTGGTGGTGGCACAGGCTCAGCCCCAGCACCCAAACACTTTGATGCTTTGAGATGTTGATGAACTTTGGAGGAGGAATAGAAACACAAGTTATCATATCTCACCTCTGAAGTGTTCAAAATCCAGTGAAACTGAACTCAAGGATAGAAACAGCATAAGACCACACTTCTTTACTCCAAAGCTGTTCTTCCTGACATCCCTCTGATTTCATAGAAGTGTTCATGAAGCTGTCAAAACATATATTTCTATTAAGATTTCTTTTGCTGTTACAATGGAGCGATCCAGGAAAGAAAGAGAGAGATCACAGCTAGTTTCCCCTGTGTTTATACCTGTATCAGTGTATTCACCACTGGAAGGGTATCTACAGAACGTTACTCAGTAAGAGTAAATCTGCGCATTGAGGAAGTGTGAGGATTGCAAATTGAAGTACCCAAATGACAACCTTCTATTTATTCTGTAATTATACACAGTTGCCTCCACTGCCCTATTTTGATGTTGTTGTTGTGGTTAACAATATGGCTCAATCTGCCTTTCTGTCACAAGGAAGTAGTGGGTGCTGGGCTGATAGAAACCTTGGAAATTTTATTCCAGTTTCCAAATGCAAATTGGCTCAACTGTTAAGACCTTTTTGCAGTTTGAGGAGCTGTGAAAACCTTGTGAACCTATATTCAAGCTAAGAATATTAACTTGACTTGAGAAATTTCATATTCCTGTGTCTCATGACTACCTTTTTTTTCTGCCCTCTGCCTCTTATGCCTGTCAAGGGCATAAGAAGCAGATGTCTTTATCCACAACTACACTGTAATGTGAGAGCCAACTGTGCCCAGCTTCTAGTTATTTGACTCTCTGTGGCTAGGGGTGTCCACACTGTTTCTGTGGAGGTGTGAAGTGATGGGATTATTTCCTCCAAGTTCAGGACAGAAGGGACTGAAGAACTGAGAAGCGCTCATGGAGGAAGCAGCTCCTCAGAGCAAGAGAAGCGAATGGCCTTATTATCCTTGCAAAAATGACCTTTGCTCGTCTACAGATCAGCCAAGATATAAGAAATCCAACTGACTGAAAGACACACAAACATTTTATGATTCAGTAACGGTCCACGAAGTCCAATGCTCCTTAAGTCTCAGATCATACCTAAAAGGTCCTAAAGATAGGTGAGGAAATCAGTGATGGAAAGTCAGTTTCATCTATCTCTAACCTCCAGTCACCTCTTTTGCCAACCTGAAATTAGAGGAATGTTTTATGAAGCCATCATAACGTCAATATGTTGCCTGTTTCAACTCGCATGTGTCCCTGAAGATCAAAATGTCCTCAAGCCTGATGCATGAAAGAAATGTAGTATTTAAACTAGTGGAGTACTTTGACAGTTCAGTATTCACCCAGGGGACTTAATGGAGACAACTAGGAGATGGTAACAGACAGATATCTGCAAATAGGCAAAAAATTGACTACTATTCTCAGCCCAAGGAATGCTTAGAATAAAGATAGCAATTGAGTTATCCACTGGAGAGCACCCCAAAGGGTTGTTACCAGACTTATTCAGAATTAAAATACTAGGCTAGTTGCAAATACAGTCATGGCCTGTGCCTGACATTTAAGGGCACAGGATAATTTTTCCAAACAGTGTCAAGAGGAAAGCTGATAAAAAAATTAACTATAGTTTACTGGAGATAAAATGGTATTAACTGAATTACTATCTTAAACATACAACTTTTACAACCACAATTGCAATATGCAACCCTTAAGAAACCCTGTAGAAATGTTGGGAGACACCAGCCCCTCCTGAAAGTGCACTCCCGTGTTGTGTTCCTCTTTGCTCACAGGTTTTCCTCCAAGGAAATTCTTACCACCATCCAGCTCCTGAAATTACTGAGACTACACAGCTGCTGAGCTTTCCCAGATCTTCACAGCCTTCCGCTTTTTTTATTCTTTTAGCTCCTTCACATTACACATCAGTAACAGAAAGATAGAAAGGTATTTTTTGCAGCCAAAAGTTAGCAGTGCCTAATGCACATGAAAGCAGAAAAGTTTAACTCTAGTCCCTAGCTTGCTGTCAAACACATACTTTGATTAAATATAATGAATGGAAGATATACACACTCAAATGTTAATAAAATGCTGCTTCTCCCACATTCACCATCTTCTAATAAAGGTCGTTTGATCTGTTTACAAAACAAATCATATTATTTTACACCCGTGGGTAGCATTTTAGTTGTAGGAAGCAATTTCATTCTAATTTAATGGCAGAGAGGCATGCCTAACTTAAGTACCCATTATACCCACTCTCTGGATTCAAGGAAATTGCATATTGTGAAGGGAGGTAGACACGTCTGTGCTTGTTAAACTGTTAAAATTAATGTGTTTAAACTTTATTTATCACAATTTTACCCATTCCCCCAGAACCCCTTAACTCGTGCTAGATTTTAATGAATATTTTTAATATCTGTTGCAGAGGAAGTGGAACATGTAGTATTCCTGATCAAAAACACAAGCCCAGCCATCCCTATGAAAGTAACTCCATTTATCACTAAAGAATCCTACACTAACTCATAGTGTTTCTACCTTTAAACCCAGCTAGTGTGCTCCATTATTATATATAATTATCCATTCAAGTCTACACTTAATAATAAATTTCTTTCTAGCTCTATAACTAGCATTTCATTCTTAATTGCTTATTTTAAAGCAGTAGTTACAGAGATGCACTGAGATAATAGCCTGCTTATCCTAAATGCTACACATGTTACAGCTGAGGTTCTCAAACGTGGAACCCCACTGACTTTCAGGCATCTTTGAAAAAGGATGGAAAACAGCATTAGTCTCACATTAAACATTATTAATTTTTCTGTGTTACACATTTTTTATGGAAACACAAGCAATTGGAAGAAGATTAAGCACTGCTCACTAATGAAAGTCCTGGGCTAATAAAAACTGCTTCTGAAAAAAATTTAGAATCCATCAGATCTGCAAATTATTTTTGCTGTTCAAAGCACATTTGAAATTCCTGGGGTTTTATGTATTCAATACAGTCTATGAATTTCTTCTTATGTTGTTTTTCTGGGAGTCCTTAAAGGGACACAATGACTACTGTATTAGCAATCTGCTATTCTTTTATATGTAGAAAAAATAAGTGAGTAGATGAACACAGATGAAACCTGGTGTGCGGCACAGCAATTCTACCAGCAGACAGAGAGAGTAAGAGGCAACTTTCAATTTTTAATTTTAAATTTAAATCACATTATACAGGTGAAATAGAGTAATAGAACCCCTGTTTAGTTTTAAAAATAAGTTCTGTATAATAATACATGTCATACTGAACCACCAGAAAATGCCCTACTTATGATGTATAATTGAAACTACACTTACAACTGCAGTCCTCCAAAGAAATTTTCTGTTTGACTGTCTGGCAATTCCCCTACACTACAAATGGAGATTATAGGGAATGCTTAAAAAGCACGTGTACATCATGGCTTGTAGTAAGTCATTAAATGAAAAGCACCACTGGAAGTTCTGTGCCTAACACAGATGGTCCAAAAAGTACAGAGGGTTAAAGCTATCAACTCTGATTACTGAAAGCAAAATAATTATAAAAAGTATAATTTCCTGCTAAGTTTCTTCATTTAAGTTGCACAATAGAATCCTTCTGGTCAGACTGTTTTGTGCTCATCCTCTGAGAATGACAGAGATTACAGATTATTTTAAATCATCCCTACTCTTTGAAATTTAGAAAAAAAATGCATGGCCATTACTATTTGGCTTCCTAAACTCATTTGCCTCTGATAAAGAAAGTCTAGATTGAGTTAAATTTATCTTCTTGCTCCTGCATTTTTCTTCTATTTTCTTTAACTTGAGAACTGCTCATATAAACCTTCTCACCCTGTGCAAGGCCAGTAATGCCTTTCTCCAGGTGTAGTACACGCAGAAGACAATCATCTCCACAAAGCAGTGTCCTGACAGCTGCAACACCACTTGACAAAGTGCAGTGCTCTTCAGAGTGTAGCCAGATGCAGCTAAAATGTCTATGCCCTCTAGAATCAGTTAGCAATCAAGTCATTGAAACTTTGGAAAACAAAAAAAGTTACACATACAAACAGTTTACTAATATGAGCTATTAGTTTAGTGGTTTTAGTTTGTGCTCTTCAGAATCCTGGAAGTTTCATAGTACAGCCTTAAGTATGTCAAATGAGGGATGATACAGAAAAAGGAGTTTGCACATGCTATGTGGCAATCCACAAGGATGTACTTTATGAAAGCTGATACTTTCCTTTGAAAATCATCAAAGAATTGAAAACCATTGGCTAGATAAATCCACTGATTTATGTATTTTCATATTACAATATATTTAGCTAGTTACATTTCTGTCACGGAGCAACCATGGAAAATCCTCCAGTAAATTCTGATCATTTCATATCAATCAAAAAGGATCATTGACCTCCAAGGGTGAAGAATTATCAGGTCATGGAGCTTACACATTGTTAAATTTAATGGTTAATCAGGTCACTGCAGACCATAAATATTCATTATAAAAGTGAGATAATTTTCATGCATAGTCACAGGTACGAAGAGTCTGAATTTGTAAATTTGTATTGACATTATTAACATCAACACTATTGGTAGCTCTTTAAAAAGTAGTATATAACAAATTATCTTTACAAACTTGGCCAAAACAGTTACGTAAGGTTCCTTTATTCCAGTTTTTCCTGATTTGACCATAACTTCAGTCCATGTATATGTACCTTCTACAAAACAGCAAATTTGTTAAACTATACTATTCCCCTCACTTGAGGTCTCCCAGAACTACTAAAACAGTAACTTTTGCTCTCAGTCTAAAAGATTAAGTATTAGGCTATTTAGGAATTAACTTCATAGAATATTCTGTTGCGATCTCCCTTTTCCTCGGGGAAGAGCTATGGTTGTCATCTCTCTGGCCTTTGACATGGCACCCCACAACATCCTTCTCTCTAAATTGAAGAGATATGAATTTGATGGGTGGAATGTTTGGTAGAAGAGGAATTAGTTGGATAATCACATTCAGACAGTAGTGGTCAATGGCTCAGTGTCCAGATGGAAATTGATGACAAGTGCTGTCCCTCAGGGATCCGTATTGGGACCAGTACTGTTCAATACCTTCATCAGTGACATAGACAGTGGGATCAAGTGCACTCTCAGCAAATTTCAGGTGAAACCAGGGTGAGTGCTGTGGTTGGCACACCATCCAGAGGTACCTTGTCAGGCTCAAGAAGTAGGACTGTGTGAATCTCATGAGGTTCAACAAGGCCAAGTGCAGGGTCCTGCATCTGGGTCAGGGCAACCCTCAGTATTAATATCATTTGGGGGATGAGTGTTTTGAGAGAAGCCCCGCAGAGAAGGACTTAAGGGTAACTGGTAGGTTAAAACACAGACATGATTCATGAATGTGCGTTCATAGCCCAGAAAGCCAACCATAGCCTGGGCTGTATCTAAAGCAGCAGAGCCAGTAGGTCAAGGGAGGCGAGCCTGCCCATCTGCTCTGGTGAGACCCCACCAGGAGTACTGCATCAAGCACTGGAGTCCTCAGCATAGGAAAGACATGGACTTCTTTAAGCAAGTCCTGAGGAGGCCACAAAGATGATCAGAGGGTTGGAGCACCTCTCCTTTGAGGACAGATTGAGAGGGGTGGAGTTGTTCAGCCTGAAGAAGAGAAGGCTCCAGGGAGCCCTTATTGAGACCTTTCAACTCTTAAGAGATGTATATAAGAAAGATGGGGGCAGACTTTTTACTAGGGTTTATTGCAATAGGACAAGGAGTAATCGTTTTAAACTGAAAGAGGGTAGATTGAGATTGAACATACGGAAGATATTTTTATGATAAGGGTGATGGAACACCGGAACAGGTTGCTTAGGGGGGTTGGTAGATGCCCCATCCATCCCTGTAAACATTCAAGGTCAGGTTGGATTGGGCTCTGAGCAACCAGATCTAGTTGAAGATAGCCCTGTTTATTGCAGGGGGTTGGGCAAGATAGTGCCTTCCAACCCGAACCATTCTTTGATTCTGTGATTGAGGATGAATCTGACTTGAACATCGTTGTCAAACAAGAGTTTCAGGAGTGCAACAAAGAGCTAGTGAGAGACAGGAACTGGAAGTTCCCAGTCTAGATGTGGCTCAAAGTTGGACTAATCTGATGTAAAAGCTTCAGTATTAACTATCATTCTTAGGCATGCATTACATATCATATACAAGCAAGCCTCCCTTTTACAAACTGCTTGGTAATCTGCATGAGGCAGAAAATCTTCCACTATTAACATGCATCTACAACAGATCAGTTAAAAAAAATAAGTCACAGTGTAAATACTGTAAACCATAAACACTTATGAATAATTCTGAAGGTTGAAAAGTTTATATGCAAATAAGGGGAAATTGCTCCTTTTTAAAAAGAAGTTATTTCCCACAGCTACAGATCTCCAGGTTTTAATGCTTTCTTAATTCTACTCTTGGTATTTTACAGGCTCTAGAACTGTGCCTAATTTAATCTGAGGAGCATACAACTCACATTGAGGCAAGAATATACTTGATATAGGAACACAGGAACTTTAAAGGGTAGAAATAGCAATCAATGAAGAAAAAGATGTAGGAAAGACTGCAGTGCACAGTGCTTTACTTTGTATTCCAGACAGGTTCTCCCTCAAAGTTTTTAAATGCTGTGATTGAAGAAGTACATTCTTAAAAGCTGCTCCCAATACCCAACATAGAATTTGCCCACAATGTAATTTAATCAGAGATAGGTCCAGAAACCTAGCATCAGGAACCATAGCTTTTGAGCATCATACCTCTGTGCTAGTTTGGGAGGCTGTTTTACAGGGCTGACGTCTTATGTCTATACTTGACAGGTATCATAAATAGTTGCGTTACATAATCCTGCTTGCAGGTAGCTGCAGGAAGCTCACTGCTTTTCTTTTTTTAGGGTACAAATCTGTAGCAGGTCACAGAGCCCTTATCTGTCTTAGCAACAGAAGCCTTAAATTGGTAAATTGTGCCAACCCTATGAACCAAGGCCAGCCGAAAATGGGGGCTCTTGCAGATTGCTCCTGTTAAGTCTGGACACCAAAGGAGGCAATGCCTTTTGACAGAGCTCTGTTTTACCACAAAAAAAAGGCACTACATCCTATTTTCTGGAACTTAGCAGGAGGCAGCATTTAGGCTAAAGAGTCCTGCTTAAGCAAGACCTTGTAGCAAAGAAATCCATCTACTTTTCAGGGCTGGGCTCTTTTGTGTCTGCTGGTAACTTTTTTTCAGTTGTGCTGATTCTTTCTACGATGTGTTCATAAAAGAAACCTTTTAAAAAATAGTAAAGGCTAGCCAAACTTCTCTTCCAACTATGCCTTGTGTATTTTTGGAGGATGGTAGTGAAAAGTTGGAGCTGATAGCTTTCATAACCAGAACTGCCTTATTTTCTACAGCCATTGTAAGATGAGAAGTAGCTGTCACCATCTCTTACTCTACCAATCTGACAACAGCGCAAGTATCTTTTATTCCATGCCAGAAGCAGCCCCTGGGAGATCAGACTGGTTATGGTGATATTGGGGTATAGGGATATGGGATATACTGGGGTATTGACCCAGTATAAGGACTAGCCTTGACCATATACAAACACATCTGAACTATGAAGTAATCCAGTAATTCAGTGGCATCATGGCACATGATTTTATTTCTTAAAGTCCAGCCTCCACATACAATGCAGAATTCAAATGTACTGTTTTCTGATGCTTTTGAAACAGGAATTTCTAACACATCCAGCTATTTTCAGTTGCTTGAAATACTCCACCATCTGCAACCAAAGTGTTTTGGTACTAAGGAAGCTATACAACTAGAGCTGGAGGAAATAAACTTTATGAAACAAGCCCTTAGTAAAGATAGAATGGAACTACAGGCACTTGGCTTCTTAGCAAAACACAGATACAGCACTCAGAGCAACTGTGAACATTTCTTATGTATTTTAGGATGTGTAATAATCTCCATGTTCAAGAAGAGTGGAATATTGTGTCTACTTCAACATGGAATAAACAAAGTTATCAAGTAAGCATCTGAAAAAGAGAAATTGGAAACCTTTAAAGAAATAAAATTCAAGTTGACTGCCATGCATTTAAGCCAACAAAGTGGAATACAGACAATTCACTGTGTTACCTGGCAGTCCATCATCTACTAGACTAACTTGCACACCCACCCCCCCCGGTCTTCTATTGCATACATCAAAAATGGCCTCTTGTCACTCCAAACTTATGTACAGTCTGAAGAGTTTCCTCAGGCTTTAGCCATTAAACAAATTATCTGAAAACAGATATGCTCAGCATTTCTTTCAGATGTCACATACGTAAGAGTTATAAAAGCATCCTACTAAGAGGATTGAGTTGTCCACCACATCTGACGGCCATTCTCTCTAAGGGATAGTAACAGCGTAAAGAAAACACACACATAAGAAACCTTTCAACCTGTCAGGACAAGAGAGACTAAGCCATTTCACCTACTGCTGTTATTGATTCAAATTTGAGATGAGTAAAGACACCCACAGCAGAAAACGCTCAATTGAAAAAAATAATAATGCTGTACTTGTAAATAAAATTCATTCCATTTAAGAGCTCTCTTGCCTATTGCTTCTACAAAACTCAGTAAGAAAGGTTCTTTCTTTTAACAGCTTCCTTTGAACCACAGCCTTTCAACAGCATGCGCAATGGTTTATAACAGGTGGGATCCAAAAACCAGCAAGTTCCTCTATCTTTTCCTAATAAAATACCTGTTCTCCCTTCTCCATCACCCCTCATCCCGACCCTGAAGAAGCAAGAGACATGCCACCGCTTTCCCCTACAGTAAGTCATCTGCTGCAACCCTTGGGTAAGCTGATTTTCCCCTTATAGACCATGCACCAACCCTTAAAAAGTGTGACAACACTTAAAAAGAGTGACAACATCAAGGAGAGCATAGTTGTGCGGAGGAGATCTGGAGCCATGTCACACAAGGGCTACAGAAGGGAATTTTGGAACACATGCTCAGGGCAGTTTTCTGTGGCAAAACCTCCTCTTGGGGTTCATTCCCTGTACAAGCAGAACTACCATGCAGTGTGTTGAAAGCTAGATTAGCATTAGTAAAATAACTAGGGTAAAATTGATTTAAATAATTAAAAGAAATTATTGAAAGAAGCTTTTAGCTGCTCGTGGAAGAAGAATTGACTTAAGATATTTAAATTACAATTCTGTAATTGACATGTGTATTTTTTAAAAAGAGTACAACCATCTTTATGTCAGATAGGCAGGCTTGTGCCAAAAAATAAGAATAGCTTACAATCAGCACTTTCCACACAATATTTTAATGGCAATATTAGATATCCATGTGAAGTTATCTGCAGTTTTTAGCAAGACAAAAGCCATTGTCACACAATTATCCCTCTTCTCACATAATTTCTAGGATTTCCTTCCATGAGAAATGGCATAGAGCAGCACAGTCCCCTTTCTGGCTGTCAACTTTCCTTTCCTGTATGGGAATTAGCAGTACCATGCCCCACAGACCCTTCCTAAACACTTAACAGGTGAGACACACAAACTAGGCTCCCAGATACCGGATTCACTGCAGATGTGCTGCCTTAAAGCGCAATACACATGGAAAACTGATGCTTGTAGACAATATAAATTTTATCACAACTGTACAAAGACAGTATGCATGCAGTAACATACAAGTGTATGACTGAAAAAAAGCACAGGAGGGTTAAGAGAGAGACTGCTGGGAGCAGACTACAAGGGTAGTTTCCTTGTCCAAATGTAGTCCCTGTTACAAAAGTATGTGAAAGTGAAGGACACAGTGGTCTGCAAAAGTCTTTCAAGCAGTACCACTGCTCTGATTTTTCCAGCTACAAACTCACTGCTGTGGAGGCTACTACAAATCTAGAAGTGATAGCTTGGCATCAGAAACTGCAATGACATAGTATCCATGGCTGGCAATGAAGTGCTCAGCTTATGCGGGCAGATGAAAATCAGTCTTGGATGGTTATGAATCTCCCTGACTTTGAGGGCAAGGTGAAAAATGAAACAATTTCACTGGTACTTCATGGAAACATAGGAACCATGCATATTAGAAAGCATTTCTGGAAATCACACAGTTCACCACCCTGCTCAAACCAGGTTCACCTCTATGAGGTTCCTCAGTAACTTGTCCAGTTGAGGTTAGAATATCTTCACATAGAGACATCCCAGAAAAATTTCACCCATTGCCTCACTGTAAGCCCATCAGTATCACTCAACCTTCCACCCACTTTCACACTCACTTATCTCAGGGTGACACAAATTTGTCTGTGTCCCAGTGGGTTAAATACTCCCAAACTTTTTCCCCCCTTTTCTGTGGGTAGAATAATTTCCCCAGACTAAGAGGCTCAGGAACTCAAGAGAGGGCCTTATCAGTGGAAACAAACAAAAATAAAGTTGAGAACTTCCACCTTTTTCACTTCAACATGAGGTCTCCTGTCTCCACTGAGCAGAAAGGCTACATTTTCCTTAGCCTTTTATTTTATTGTTGATGTACAACATTGCCTCATCAGATCCAGCTGCAGCTGAATGTTGGGTGTCCTCACACTCAGGCAATGGGTTCCCTCTTGGTGGCTCTTGTTGCTAGCTTGTCTTTTGTTTCCTTTATGCATTTGTGACTCATCTCCCAGTTTTGTAGTCCCCAGGACACCTGTGTTCTGCCCATGGAGCCTCATTTCCCCCAGGCTATGGGAAACCTCCCATAGTTTGAAGGTTTCTTTGCAAAATTAGCAAGCTTCCTTCCAAAAAGGGTCCTGCCCCCCCAAGGGGGTTGTGGTCAGTTCATCCCATGTTGTCTCTGCTGCTCCTTCCTCCTCAGGGGCAGGACTCCTCACACTCTTCCCCTGCTCCAGCGTGGGATCCCTCTCACAGAAGACAATCCTCCACAAACTTCTCCAACATGAATCTTTCCCTTGGGCTGCAGTTCTTCATGAACTGCTCCAGTGTGGGTCCCTTCCATGGGGTGGAGTCCCTCAGGAACAGACTGCTCCACTGTGGGTCCTCTGTGGGATCATAAGTTGTGCCAGCAAAACTGGCTCCAGTGTGGGCTTCTGTCTCTGTGAGTCCACAGATCCTGCCAGGAACTTGCTCCAGCATAAGCCCTCCATGGGGTCACAGCTTCCTTTGGGCACAACTACCTGCTCTGGCATAGTGTCCTCCATGGGCTGTAGGGGAAGAGCCTGCCTCACCATAGTCTTCACCACAGGTCACAGGGGATCTCTGCTCTGGCATCTGGAGCACCTACTCCTCCTTCTTCACTGACCTGGGTGTCTGCAGAGTTGTTTCACTTGCATATTGTCATTCCTCCTTTCTGGCTGCTTTTGTGCAGCAGTTTTTTTCCCCTTAACTATGTTATCCCAGAGGTGCTACCACTGTCAATGATGGGCTTGACCTTAGGCAGTAGAGTCCATCTTGGAGCCAGCTGGCATTAGCGCTATCAGACATGGGGAAAGTTTTAGCAGCTTCTCACAGAAGCCACACTTGTAGACCCCCTACTACCAAAACCTTGCCACACAAACCCCATATAGTACTGTACCAATGTAAGTTGGAAATAGATGATTTAAATATCTCACAGAATGTAAAATTACATCCCATATTTGGGAATAAAAACCTGTAGGAGTTTCAAGTCCATCTGGAGACAGAACAGAAATGGAGCTTTAAAGATTTCTTACAACTAATCCTACTCTATTGTAAAGAAAAGAATTACTTGCTGATCTGTATTTCTGGTATGGCCTCTTCATCAGTCTATGAATGCAGATGTAAAGCTGTCCATCATCTGTTCAGAAATGTTCTACAGCAGGTTTTTTTTTTTTTTAATTAAAATAATCAAAGCCACAGCTGAGGCTTGGTAAGCATTTAAGGAAAGATGTTGCAGCAAAAGAACAAACACGACCACTTTCCTGGAGATTAAAAGCAAAAAATACCATGCATTTCTAATTTACCAGTTTGCCTTACATATTTGTAGGGAACATTTACTGATTAAACTATGTAAGGATCAACAGCTTTACACCAACAAGGCAATTGAAACATCACTGTGAAGAAATTTTCATCTGCAAACTTCTCCTAATTTACATTCTTACAGTGAAGAAATAAATTGGCCTGTAAAGCAGAGCAATGGAGTTGTTTTTAAATGGCTACTTGAAGCAAAATTTGTCTTCTTGGAGGGTTCTCAGCCATTCCAATGGCTAAAGCACTAGAAGAAGATTTTCAGATGGTTTGTGTCTCCACATGACCTTGAACAACTATTTTCACCTCATCTGTGTCTCAGTTTCCCACTACACAGAGAAGACAGAATGAGCAAGAATTTACATGAGCTGAGCTGAGACACTGAAAGGAAAGTATTCCTTGAACACAAGTGACAGCAGTCATATATTCTGGTCTATGCCTTTTCTTAGTATAGCCCCTGCCACCTTTAACACTTAACAAAATAAATGGCCTTCTTGGATGATTTTGTTGATAAAATGAAGCACCTTGCAAACACTGTCAGGCAAAGACATTTCATATTTGCACCCTAAGCCTGTTCCAGCAGTAATGCTGATTTTTCCTCCTCAGAACCCACAGAGCTTAAACTCAGATCTGGGTAATGAAGAGAGTATAGGAGTTAGTTCCTTCTTACACTTCCCATACCACCACCTGCTGATGATTTACTGTGAATTAACAGCTGCATATGCTATCTTTTCTGGAACAGCTTCTCCTGACACCCCAATATATATTATATTGTCTATCTGTTCTTTCAATCAATGCAAAGTAAGCACTCACATGACTAATTTCAGCATATGCAACTGACTACTGTATACTGCTTCAAAGCTAGTAAATTAGAAAGGTAGATGCTCGCCCTCTTGGCCCTCAAGGATTATTCAGCTTCCACCAATATTGTTAGGGGGGAAAAATAAAAATAAATCAGCAAAAGTTGATCACACAGGTTAGGTGTAGGTCTGTACTTAGGCAGAACTGATACTTTTAAATCCTGAATACCATTGACAGTTCCAACACTGCTCAAACTTTGTTTTTGATGGACATCACATGTATATAGTTTCAGTGAATTTTAATATAAATACTAGTTTCAAGAGCTTAAATTCTGTAAATAACTTTAGCTTATCTTTAATTACACTCTACTAACAAATGAAAACACAAGAAGTTTCTTACAATGTAGCTTGCATATATATTCCTTAAGGAACCTTTTGATTTGCCTCCATACAGTTAGTCCCCATTGACAACAGGGAAAAAAAAACCCAACAAAAACTATGACGATCTCATTGTTTCATTTTCTGCAAAGGTTGCATTGCTTACAACATGGAAGCACACATGCAAACAAATCAGTAGGTTCCCATTCAGATAAAAATAAAGCATTTCTGTTGTCCTGAGCCCTAAATTCTTCAAGCAAGTCCTGAGGAGGTCACAAAGATGATCAGAGCTCTTGAAAAAAGAGCTGACACCATCTCCCATTCTCTTCTCTTTCCAATTTAAACATAAACAGAATTTATCTTTGTGTCACACATACTCATTACCACACATAGGAAATTAGCCTCCCCTGAAATTCATATTTGAGAGTCATCAGAAATGCAAGAGTTCAGAAACATCAGTAAATTACATCTCAAACTGTACGGAGACCAACGCAAGATGTAGGAAAACAAATGGGCTCAATTTTCTTGACTATGTTGCAAACTAGTTATAACATTTTGGATGGCTTGTTTCACTAGTGTGTAAAATAAGTTTCAGTAATGGTTTAATTCAGAAAAGTCAGCAACAGTTCCTGATCAAAAGCACTTCTATTTTTTTCCCCTACAAGAATATTTTGGTGACTAGAATAAATGTCAAGAACCTGTGTGTGAAGCCCCTGCACTGCTGGCAGCTCTTCATGGATGGAACTGCTTCCCACAAGGCCCTCACAGGTCTTACCACACCCATCCTAGACCCTCAAAACACATCTTAAGATGCTGATTATGGAGCACCATGAAAATATAACTTTTCTAGATGACAGCTGATAAAAAGCCCGTGCCATTTACACTGACATGTTTTCTTGGTTCCCAAACAGCGTGTCCAGGGAAGGAGTAGAAAACAGGCAATACCACCATTTCTAGAGGAGAACAATTCTCAACAATTCCCACCTTATATCTGCACAGGACAACCAGACAAACAGAAGAAATCCACTGCAGAGTGGTATTTGAGAACCACAGATCGTAAGTAGGGTTTTTAAGCCTCCAAATGGGTCACAGACTGCATCTCTGGGGTTCCAGCACCTAAGGTAGAAAGTACAATCCCTAAAAAAATATCAGTTTGGATTGGCTTGTTTTGTTGTTGGTTTGGTTTTTTTTTTCATTATCTTTTAAAGTCACTATTTTTCAGAGATATTCCTGCATGAAAATGGACTTTCCACAGAGAAAGATAGTAGGAGTATGGGCTTGGCTAAGACAGGCATTTATACATTTTCTTCCCTCTGTTACTAGCTCGTTGTAGGTGAGCTTTTAACAAATGCTAGCAAGGTTTCTTGTTTTGACTGTATAAGGGAAAACAAAGCCCCTGGCAACTGCAATCGCCTCATGAACATTGTGGTAAGAAAACTGGAGTATAGCCTATATCTCATGACTTTCTAAAAACCTTGCATCTGGAGGGCATTGATCTTGAAGAAGTAGTTCACTTACATAGACTCATGTATTTCCTACATAAAAGCATTAATATATATTCCATTTCAGGCCACTTACTGTCTGAGATAAACTAAAGCTTCAAAAAAGGTAGTACATAGTGCAGTATGATATTCACCAAAATGTCTTTTTTTCTTTATGCAACAAGAGCAACAACTGATTTGCTTCTATGCAAATGTAGTATTTTTAGCTGAAGTATTTTAAAGGGATCTAAATTGCTCTTTTACAGAAAGATTTTTTTTTAAGACAAAAGTAACACATTTGCTGTTTTCCTACAATTGTTTCTTGAACTAAAACCAAGCTTCTAGTTCTGCATCATACTAAGTATATCTTCTTTAAGTGATGCAATAAAGCAACATTTCATGTTTGAAAACATATTTAAATAAAGCTTAGTTTTTGGAAGTTGGCCTTGACACTCTAATGTGCCCAGACAACCATGGAAAATGCAGGAAGTGCTCAAATGATGACCGTTTTCTGACTAAATATATGATAAACAATATTACAGTGTTCTGATTTGTACCCCTTCCCTAAGTGATTTTTCTCTGAAAACTGGGTTTGCTTAAAGGCTGTTATCTGGGGAAATCCTGCTTGGTCCCTTGTATTTACTGGCAAGATTAAACAATTAACAGAAAAGTCAAATCAGAAGTTTTCCGTACTACGCATTGAATCCCACCATGACCTGCTTTTTGACAGTTGGGTTCCCTTGATAAATTGACTGACAGGCTCTTTTATTAGCACAACATCAGGCATAGCATAATACTTGTTAAAGTCAAGCCTTATGTCTCCAGAAATACCAACCCTGGCTATACCTACTGTTGCTAATAAATTTATTATCCAGAGAAGCAGTGGCCTTTTTGGTCCTTATTATTCAAACTATCTTCACTGAGATTATCTGTAGAGTTTCAGTGGATTCAAATGACACCTTAACCACCATACACACAAAGCCCCCAGATTATTCCTATAGGAAGTAATTAAAAATTTGGGGAATCTACAACAGGATACATAGGTACATACACGGATACATATATACGCTTCAGCTTTATATCTATACAGCAAATCCTCGTTTTTGTGAATTTATGGACTTGAATTTAAGGGAGTATTTCAGAAACGATTTATTGGTCTCATTTAGATATGCTTATGAGAGTAAGTATTCCTTCTCCCACCTCTCAACCTTCAACCAAACATAATATTAATTATGTAAGAACTAGATGCACTGGATTTAAGTATCTTTTTGGACAACAGCACATAAAAGGAAACTCTGCCATTTCAGACAGCAGAAGAAAGCTGAATTGGTAGATGCTCTTGCATTACAGTGGTCAGATATGATCCCACAGCAATCAAATTTCTCATAATTTACTACTAAAGTTTTGCACAGTAAATTATTCAGTTGTCCATAAAGAAAACCTTTGGTGTTATGGATTTAAAGATGTATTCAATACAATTACAAAAATGGTCTTCAAATGATCGTGCAAAGGCCAACTTCCACAGGATGCACGATCAGCATGGAAACATTGAAGAAAAAGGGTCGTGACTGAGTTTGATTGCCCTTTAGAATAGTGTGTGCCTCTGATCCAAGGAATGCCAGAGGTGCTCTGAATTTCCAGATACCAGTTGGTTACTTGGGTTTTATACAACAAGCTGTAAAAAATATTTTGGTTAGGATGATATCTGCAACAGCATGTGTGTGATATTGGCTGAACAAGGTTTTTTTTTCCCACTCCAGGAGTGAGTCAATGAATAATTTATGTACTTTGCACAGCTGGACAAGCATGTGGAAACCAGCACTTTGTACAGTTTATGCACATGCCAATCGGCACACAGACTAATAGGGAGACAAGTGGCTACAGCTTCTGGGATACTTGTTAAACAAAGAATGACACTTTACCAGATTACCTCCTTCCATCACGATTTCTTCCACTATACAGTATCATTTGGAAAAAATTTAACAATTTATGACAGAGTAACTTTGAATTATGCAAAAAATCAGAGATTCCTTTTAAGAAACAACATAGGAACCTCATTGCTCAAATTGAGCCTGAGATGAAGCAGATCTGCTCTGCTCCAGCTCACAGTCCAGCCAGGGACATCCAGATACCATAGGGGAGCTGCTCCTACCCCCAGGTCAGTCACTTATGTGTCACACACAAAAAACAGGGGAACTGCCCCAATTTGAGTCCATCTGGCAAGACAGAGAATGTTCATACAGGCATGGATGTTTCTGAGGTAATTTAAGTGCTGAAGCACCCAGATTGTTAGGCACTCTGATAACGACTATCACTAAAGAGTGCCAGCAGCCAGAATATTCCCCTCTGCATCTGCTCTGCTGTGGCAGAATACACCAAACGGGGGCCACAGATCTGTCCCTCACTTCAGCCACAGCTCCTTTTCCTTGTTCAAGCTGTTACTGTCTTTATGTGAGTGAAATTGACAGTTACCATGATGAATAATGACAATGCCCTTAATAGGCTCCTGCTTAAATCTCTCTATTAGGCAAACGCAGAGGCTATGATGTCAGTTTAACAAAAGCTGACTGATGTATTAATGAGAGAGACTCATTAGCAAAATTAGATCTGCCGTTCAGCCAGGGCTGATGGTATCACCCAATTTGTGTTAGAAGCCCGCAGGTTGGTCCCGGGATTTCTGGCAGAAGACTGTCAAGGATGAACGCCAGCCCTTCCCACCGTAACACAGCAGCTCTGATTTAAAAGTGCTGCAGCCAGTGAAACAGCTCAGCATTTGGCTGACAATTAGCAAATACTTCCTGCTGGTGGTGGGCCCCCTGCAACACATGTGTTTAAGAAGAAAGCTTTAAGCATGAATGCTACACTCCCTGCCTGAGTGCCACCACTACATCTGTTAACAGTGCATTTGGCTAGTGTCCCCTTGTCACCTCCCTGAAATACCAACAAAGAAAACAGGGATCCTTTGGGCAAACGACGTAGAGGTGCAAATTGCAGTCACACCTCCCTGTCTCATTGCAGTATCACTTTTAGTCTTCAGAAGAAACACAGGCTCGCTTGCCTGCTCATGGCAAGTAGCCACAGTTCACACTTGCAACAGGGATCAGTCACAACACATTACCATTAAGCCTCTCAGTATACTGTAAGAGACAAGCTTCTACGCAGGAGGAAAAAGGAAGGACCTCAACTTTGTTATGGATCTGGGTTTGGTGCTATTCTTCTGCAAAGGTCCCCTCCCTCACCCATGCCATGACCAACCATGGCCTGTGTGCAGGCAGGGAGGAGAGAGAGCACTGCTACAAGTGGTGGTCAAGTGTCTCTGACAGCTTATGGTAGGTTTTGCTGTGGTCCAAGGAAAGAAGCTACTGTTTACAGAAAGGGGTAAATGCAGTTTCCAATAAATTAAACCTCCTGAGGGGAGAAAAAAAGAGAAGCACAGGAAAAAGAGCACTTGGACGTAAGAGGTCAAGTCAACTTGACTTTGAAGTGCTTGCTAAAGGGTTAACAAAACACCCACAATCTCCCTCCCTACTTTTCCCCCATCCCCTGAGGTCCCTGCACTGACAATTTTGGCTGGCACAAGATATTTTTACAAACCAGGAAAGTTAATGATGCAGTACTACATACATGCAAGGAATCCTGGAGGCCTGAACACTTAACTTTGATTATATTGCAGTTATAAAGGCTTAAAAATGTACAATTGATGTGGACAGGTCACATCTGAATTTAGTTTTTTAATGACCATATTTTCCCCAGTGTTAAAGAAAATATTTAGCTTTAAAGAGGACAACACTCTACTACCAATTATAATTAATTTACATCTAGATTATAATGATTGCTTAGTAATACAAAATCTTCAATCATGTTTGTTGGGTAGATTTTCAAGCGTACCATGTACAATCCCTATCCTGACAGGATTTATATTTTTCATTTATTTTTCAAACAGAGAAAGGTATTTCATAACCACTAACTGTCTCTATTCTAGAACTGTCTAATACAGAATGCATGAAAGCAGATGAGCACTCATGCTGCATGAATACAGTTTGGAAAAATATCAGATGTATGGAACTTCAATTAACCACACAGCACTGGGGACATAAAATTTACTTTGGCCTCAGAAGCCTCAAAAAAAAAATTGAGATTTGCTGATCATCAGTATGTCTGACCAGTATGTACCTTAAAAGAAAAGGCCATAACAGCCAAAGTTAAAATGCAATACATTTTGAAGTAATTAGCTGTATTGCCTCTTTCTTGTGTATTGTGAAATGCTTGTACAGACCTTAAACAACTGACATTATCTTCCTCATCATGATGAGAAAAAGTTTCCTTCCAAAAACTGGAACCTGTATAAAATGCTCTATTTTGCAGCACAATAAAGTTTACTTTGTATTTTACAGAATAACACAGTACACTCATATATGGTAATACCACTTTCAAGGATAATCCATACCTTCATTTGCATTGTACTCTCTGTAGATATTTTTGTTATATACAGCAAGTAGAAGTATAAACAATTACAGACTGAGTGCGCAGATACTTTCTGCTCTTTATGCATCATCTTCCAAATGTTTCTTTAATGAAGACAAACCACTTCTTGCTGAGATTGCAGACCTTTTTAAAGTGTACATTAATATTTCCAGAGCTTATTAAAACTATACCTTCTAAATTTTTAAACATTTAGCTATTACAACTGTCACAATTTCAAGGCAGAAAGGAGAGATGAATTACAACACATTACTGTGCATGCAATGATTGAGCATAACCATGGTTTTGTAACCAAAAGACTTAAAATGCCAGAAAAATATCACCTATCACCCACTAGCTTCCGATTTCTATATAAATTATTATGTATTTTAATCCAGGACATCGGAAGTTAACTGTTTTGTGGACTCCTCTGAACTTTCTCTTCAGTCTCAAACACCAAAAAGCCAATATTTTCTTCAAGATCATTCCACATACATTGTCTGCCTTTCCCTCTGAATTTGCTTTTAGTATTATATCAACAGAAATGCAAATTAAAGCTTTTCTGGGAAAACCCATCTCACAAAATTTCAAATATTATGCTTTAAGAACTTTCATACTGATATGATTTAACACATCACCTCCATCAAGAGTAAGAAGTATTGTAGAATTTTAAGTTCTTCGACCAGACATCAGGACAGGAATGCTATTGTAACTGCCCTATTTAAAAAACCAAACTAAACTCGCCATGTTTCACTGAAATGTTTAAATTTTGCTGGTTTGCTAGTGAGTTAAAGAGGTTCCTTTTCCAGACAGGAGGAAAAATGAAAGTACTGAAAAAATGAGAGGTGCAACACCCACCAGTTCTTTTCAAATACTTGAAGAGAATGGAGACTTACCTACTTTTTGAAAGGAGCTCTCAATTACATTAAATCTGAAAAACTGAAGAAATTATTACGGATTCACACACTACAATTTTTCCACAAAGACAACTCAAAATGAAGCAAACTACAGAATGTGAAGGCATGACTTGTGTGTTGCTTGTGTCACTAACCTGTAAGGGAAACTCAGTTTTCTACATGGTATCTTTGGAGCTGGATGCTGCAAAGCAGAAGGTCACAAACAGTAAGTTCATCTGCTTTCGAATCGGATGTATGCACACTAATACTAGAGGTCAGGGGACTAAAACTAAACTATGGCTTTCTATTCACTCTGGTTTCCAACCTGTCAGGTAGGAAAAAAAAAAAGTACCAAGTGATGCTCATGTTTGTCTCATTCCAGATGAGAAATACCCACATCTATCACAGCAGAAAACAGTTTTATATACAAATGTCTTTCCATAGACAAGGGGAAAAGGACACATTGCAATAAAACCATTTACCTGGCTTAGTGGGCATTTAGGTTTTTCTCTATCTAAATCACAAATTGTCCAGTTGTGCAGACAATAAAACCTGGGAAATTCACACAGGTCAATCCGCAATATTTTTTTTTTCTTTACATACACCAAATTGGATTATGCAGCTGAGACCCCAGCTGCTCAACGGAATATTAAAAGTGTAAGTTTATCTCATTTCTTTTAGTGGACCATCAATTGCCAAAAGCACTCCCTGAGGTAAACTACTCCAGAGACTCACTGGTTTCCAAACAGAACCTAAGCACGCACAAAGCCCCGATGATCTCTGCTGGAGCTCAGAGTATCTAACAGCTGCAAGTGACTGCTCCAGCTAATTACTCCCAGCAACAAAAAGAATAAACAATCACTACAGGAAGAAGGCGCTCTGCCAGTGAAATATTAATGCGTTTTTAGGCAGCTGCTGTTTGCCATTAATCTTGGTTCAAGTTTTCTCAAAGGTAAAACTTTTTAAGTCGCAAAAAAGGTAGCATGGTCTAGAAAAGGTTTCAGGAAGTCTTCTGCACTTATTCAGCCAAACTTCGTTATAGAAGAGAGCTTTATGTTTTTCCTGTTTCACAGAGTATTGCTTATCTAAGACTATTTACTCTTGTAGACACCAGCTGTTGACAGAAATATTTTACAGCATACCTTAAACATGGTTAAATTTGCATTCTCTTGTTTCCTATAGAAGTCTGTAGATAACTAACAATTCTTCAGAATTGCTCTTCACTGAGCCTGTGACCACATTTTCTACGACATCACGGTGTGCCTCATACCAGATGAATGCAGCTGTTTCAGTGATTCTTCACCACATATTTGCTCTTTAGCAGTCACTGATTAGGCATTTCAAAACAAAGGCATTTAGCACCACGGAAACTGGTACAGCAATCCAAAGGCACTAGCCAAGATGGTCCCTGCAGTTTTAGCAGCATAAGCTAAAGAATAGCACACAATTATGCACAAGATCTTACATTATTGCATGCCTCCCTCTAAGTGAATACTGGGGTGTAGCCCAGCAGTGAAGCAAATATGAAATTACAGTAGCCAGGCCCTTGTTCATAGAATGGATAAAGTATCTAAAGTAAGGTAGTATATTAAGGTAATATTAGATTTTTCATGCCAATTCAACGGATCAGTTCTGATGTTAAAAAATTTTCAGTAGGGACTACTCTCACCAGTAGAAGCAAATTCTTCAAATGCATTTTCCTCTTGACCAACATTTATGGTAATACTGCTTGAGTTCAAATTGAATCAAATACTCTTCACTTAAGAAGTGTTTCAAAGCAGCTGCACTTACAGTTGAAGCAATGATAAAATGCAATGGGCCTAGCCACAGTCATGGTATGGCAAGACTTCTAAAGCTAATGGTTGCAATAAGATTGACTCCACTAATTAACAGACAGGAGTCAGGGGAAATCGGGTCTAGTGCCGGAAAGGAGTAATTACAAGGCTTAAAATTTCAGCAGCTCATTCCTGTTCTGCACATATGGAAGGGCCTCATGACCCTCCAGACAAAAACAAACAAACAAAAACCAAAACAACACAGGCAGGAAGAATCTGTGTTTGTGACTATGTCCATAGGATGCCACTGGGGTCAGTGTGGTGCTGTGAACTATCAGGGCTGATCAGCCTAGAGGTCTTCCTGGTCTTGATCAGGAAATGGAGACAGATGACTTTCTGAGAGCAACGTTTTCCAAAAAAACCTGGAATCCATTTCTTTTCAAGTATGATTTCCACTAATGAGTAAGCCTCTAGTTGCTTTTACCCATCTGCCTCTGTTTCATGCAATAGGTCCATTTTCCAGTGAATCTTGGAAATAACAATCTGTTTGGAACAGCATATGCCTAGATAAAGATTTCGTTTTCTTAACCTCTTTGTTTCTTTTCTTCTCCCTCCTCTTGGTTTTACACAGAGTATTTGCTGCAGTGTTCCCAAGACTACAGAATTTAGCATCAAACTCAACTGATTGTCTCAGCTGATTACCCAGCTCGTCACGTAACACCTCTTGCTATGCACACAAGTACTGTTTTGACAGCCCAGAACTGGAAGGCTCACTTTGCCTTTGATCCTGCAATTCCAACCAAACTGTGTATAGATTCACCTGCCAGTGCTACAGCGAAAATCAGTGTGAAGTTTCCTCTCTGCAGTGACAATGTGCAATAAAGAAATCATTAGCAGTGGAATTTACATAATAAAGCTCAGAGTAAATGGTGGTTTGTTTTTGCACAGTTTATTTTCCTGCAGTAGAGAGGGTCAAAATATTTTTTTTCCTCAACTATGCTGGGGAAAAGGGAATCCTCTTACCTCTACCAAACAGAACACTTGATAACCATTCTTACTGAAGGGCAACAAATTATTAGTATTTGCAAATACTTAATACTAAACAAATGCAGCTCCACTTGACCCAGGGTCTTGGGGAAAGAGAAAGCTTTTCAGAATCATAGAATCATTGTTAATTACAAACTTTTCACTACTCAAGTTGAAAATGAGATTGAGGAGCGTAGGACCAACCAGCAGTTGGATCACCCAGTTCCAACCCCTCTGTCATGGGCAGGGACACCTCCCTCTACAGCAGGTTGCTCAAAGCCCCATCCAGCCTGGCCTTGAACACCTCCAGGGATGGGGCATCCGCAACTTCCCTGGGCAACCTGTTCCAGTGTCTCACCATCCTCACAGTAAAGAATTTCTTTCTGGTGTCTAATGTAAATCTCCCCTCTTCCAATTTATAACCGTTGCCCCTTGTCCTGTCACTACACTTCCTAGTAAACAGTCCCTCTCCAGCTCTTCTTTTCACAGAGACCTTTAAAGACTAGTTCAACATGAAGCACTTTTGTATACACATTTTTTTTTAAATGAAATTTCTTGATTTCACAGTGGGCTCTATGCTTCATTAACCTCTTAGAAAACTCTTGAGCAGCAAGAGAACACACCACCACACAGGCTAGTAGTGTCATTAAGCAGAGAATTGTCCTTAACCTTTCAGACAAAATTTTCTGCTATCTTCACTGAAATACTGTAAGTGGCCTATTCTTAGGAAAAATAATCAGCTAGCAGCTTCCAAAAATTTCAATATATTTACTAATTCAATATGAAATGTGGAAAGGAGTATGAATAGCTACAGAAAAAAGGGTTAACAAGATCACCATGAAAAAAGACCATTATTAGAATTATTTCTGTTCTACAAGAAATAAAGGAATTCTACCTCAGTGACATTTTTCTCTTTGTAAATCATCACTATCACATTATTTTCTGCTTTTCACTGTGAATTTCTGAAATTTCCTAGGAAAAAGGCTTAAAAAAAAAAAAAGAAAAGAAGAGGGAGAGACTACCCCAGTAAGTTGTATGAATGTTTATCATCTATTTAAACATCAGTTTCCAAAAAGGCCTTTAACAGATTTCTGACTGAGTAGCTGTCCATAAAACTGTAAGGCTACAGGCCTGCCTTATTGCCAAGATATATACCAGATAGCAGACTGCCACAACTGCAACAGCCCTGTTGCCAGGGAGAAGCCATACCAAGACATACTGTGTTCTTCTAACACCAGCTTGACCATCTAGATGCAGTCCCAGTATGGAAGAGACCAAGCAAACTCTGGACCATCAGCGAGAGGTGCCCATGCTCCCACACTACATCTCAAGTTGGGTTTGGCCTCGCCTCCAGTTCAGCTCCAAGGAGAGGTGGGGACATGGGATGGCAGGTTCCTTAGAGCAGCATGCCAGGGCTGGCACAGGAGATACCCAACACAACATCCTGACCCTCATACACAAAGAGCAAAAGCCCAATTTCACTCTTCCCATGTGGCTATTCTTGTGTATCTTTAGCGCCGTATGAGAATTTTTGATTTCCTGAGGTGTGCTTTTAGGGAGCTCTCAGAGCTGTGGAACAATTTAGTGTGCTTGGAACATGCTCCTGATAAAAAATGCAATATGTTATTTACAAGAGAGCACATGCTAGAAATGCCCTGGAGGGGGAAGTGCCACATGAAAATGCTGCGGTTACACAGGAATGCAAGTACTCTTCACATGTGCAGAAGGACACAGTGGGCTTTCCCCACCGTATGAGGGATCTCTGCCTCTTTAAGCTAAACATGCAGAAGCATCAGCACTATGTTTGATACTCAAAACCACCTGGGTTGCTGGTCCTACGCTCCTCAATCTCATTTTCAACTTGAGTAGTGAAAAGTTTGTAATTAAATGCACAGAGATTACACTGACGGCATGAACAATACAATCTTAGTCTTACCTGTGATAACCTTTGCTGGCAAGGGAATCCAGATGACCTCCAATTGGTTCAGAATGTGTCTTTCCACCCTCCCCAGTCATCAAGGTGACTGGATCATCTTTTTTTGAGTCTTCTCCTTACCAGCACCTTGAACAGATGCATCTTGCCAACTGCACGCATAGGTCTTGCAGGAATAGAAAAAGCATGTGTAGTCTAAAATAAAGAAAAAAAACCCCCAAGAATCAGCATTTACACATCAAGGCAACTCTCATTCCCTCATAAACCTTTCCCAAGTGAATTGCTCCCTCACATTTGGGGAGATTTATATTTATTTTGCATATCAACTGATAGCGGTTCCAGAGGACTCGATTTCTTTCATAAGCTAATTTGTAGTGAGAATTTATGATCTTCTGACTGCATCAGTAATACACGCAGTAGGGCACTGATACCATTTTAGGACAGAAAGGAATTACGGATTTGTTTAAGCTGAATGGTGCAGTTCAGTTCAAACAGTAGAAAAGAGCACAGCCTCAGTGAAAAACACTTAGCTTGCAAGCTCATGTTAGCAGCAAAAAGGAGAGAAAAACATATCAGTGTTAAAAGTCAAGTGATGCTGATATCCTTCTGCTCCCCTCTTTTCTCCAGAGTGTGAAAACATCATACTGGGAATACTGATATACTAATATTAATAAATCTGAATGTGAAGAAACACTCCTTTCACAAAGCATATTATGCATCAACTACCATTCTGATGCTGGGTAGCTAAGGCTGTGAAACAAAAAAAAAACAAAAAACCCAAACCCTCCCCCAACCACTTTTGCTTCACTTCTTTACTAAGAAAATCAGACTCTTTAAGAGGGTTGATAAAGCTCAGCTGGTGAGCAGCTGTCTAGGTTTAGACAGAACAGTTCAGAATCTGTAAGGTTTGCCAATATCCAAAGATATTTAAGGGGACCTAACAAGAAACAAAAAATTCCATCTCCTTCAAAGTGAAGTGCCATTCACTGTGAACAGGACACACCTGCTCATCTATAGGGAAAGGAGCCTGCACAGACAGCAGGGATTAAACTAGGTAGGCCCCAGGTGATATTTCTATGGCAGCTTGGAGTTACAGTGGAGAGACAACAGCAACAACATGAAGAAAAACGTAACTATCTTCCCCAGGCTCAGTTCTGCAGGCAGGTTCATTTAGGTAAAGAACAACATGTCAGCAAGTCTGGTGGAAGATTTACACCGGATGCCTCCTCTAACAGGCTCCATTTTCTCTCCTCCAGTCTGGCCTAGCTGTTTAAGAAGCTGAAGTGCATCTCTTCTGGCTAAACAGGCTCTCGCAATAAAGCACAGAGCTGCTCGCTTGGTTCCATTTCTTATTGTCACTTTGGTGACTTCCCCTGCATAGTATATGCATTCCCAGAGAAACATGCATGAAGTTCAAAGCAACTTTCTGAACCCAAAGTCGCAGCTCTTAATTTTTCGCTTGTCTTGATGGCTTAAGTTTATGATGGGAATTACTATTATGACAGGAGTGGGGTCTCTCCTAGAGCCTGACACTGCTTTGTCCCAATGCATGGACATTTGGAGAAGACTGCATTGCCCAAAACCACACAAAATTCCAAAGCTTCCAGTCCAAAAACTTGCTGGTACCCCTTACCATGGCTACTCCTGGATTCTGACAAATACTTTGAATTTGCAAGTTTATCCAACTCTTCAAAGCCCCTTCTGCTGAAGGGATATTGACACTGAATAGAATCACCAGATTACTGTGTTGTTTTCTGAACAGGGCATTTGGCAAAAAGCTGAAGATCAGAATTTGAAGAGGAATGTTTTGTGACATCTGTCACAATGCTGCCATATTACTGGAGGACCTTTCGTGTTCAGGAATCATCTAGGAAGAAAATGCTGTCAAATAGCAGCAAAAACAGTCACATAACACCTCCCTGAAATCATAGACCACGTATTCCCTGGATTAGACCTTGTAAGGCTTGTTTACAGTTCAAAGTTTATAAAAATATAAGATTAAGATCTAGACAGTGCTATAAGTTGATCTCAACCTCAGTACCCTGAAGTAAAGCAAAAACATTCCCACCTGGAATATTTTACAAAGTTATCATCAATTGTAGATATTCCTGTGAGTTCTCAGAGAAGAAGCAAAAGAAAAGCTTTGTGGCAGCACCTTCAGGAACTCCAACATAGTTGGAGAAATACCAACTTTTTCCAAGAAACTGAGCGGGCCTTTAGGTGCCTGGTATGGACCAATTTCTTCATTGTCCTATAGAAATCCTCACCTAGAGCTGCTGCAAAGGAAAAATGTCTGTGAAACAGAGAATAAAGCAAGTTATTTTGATACACATAATTACTTCAAATTCTGTCATGAAGAAAAAAAATTAGGTAATAGCTACATAATTTTATTGTCAGCAAATGCTTAAAGCAGGGGCTTTCAAAATCTTCCCAAAGATTTACCATGATCAAGTGAAGTCAAGAAATACTTGACTTCACAGGTGGTAGTGCAGTCAACCAAAGAGTAAATTCATTTCTAACAGAATAAAATTCTAAAATAAATTTGAAGTTTACTTCTAAGTTTTAAGTTTACTAAGTTCCAAATTTTTTTCTGCTCACAGTGCTTCACGTAGATTTCAAAGAAGCCCACTAGCAATAGACAGAACTGTTGAAATTTGGTATCACAGTTTGAAAGCTTCTTTTCAGGCTTTTATTTATTACTTCCCTTTTTGTTTTGTTTCTGCTTTTTGGGAGAGGCAGCAGGAAATTAAATAATCATTTTCCCCAGAGGTAGCAAGAAAAGCCAAAAGACTAAAGAGGGTAATCTTTGAAATAAGAGAAATCAGACATAACCTGAATTTCATCAACTTTTTAAGTTTTCCTTTTCGGTCAAGACAATCCTTTTGGGGTTCCCTCCTCTTTTCCCACAGTTGTTCCAAGGGATGGCCGTTAAATTCCTAACACATCAGTTTCAGGGTTATGGCTAAATGTTACTAAGTTATCCAGAATGTGCAAGACCCTATTTCAAGCAGGAAAGGAAGCAGCAGCATCCAGGAATGAGTTCTCACTAGAAAGACGTTAATCTGCTGTGAATCAGTGTATGTGAGCCCTGTATAGACAACCTGATGGAACCAATCAGAAGACTAACTTTGCCATTTCTGGTCTTCCCTGCTCTGTAAAACATGTAGCCCGTGTTCTCATTCTTAATCTTTTCCTCTGTGACTGGCACAGATCTGTTTGCATGGGTTGGATGCAGAGTGACCAGGCTGGCTAATAACGGCTCAGAGGGGTGGCTGGGGCACAACACACATCATGTGGCTGGTGAGTGTTAGCACAACAGTCAGGAATCTGAGGAAGGATAAACTCACTTCAGTAAATATTTTGTTAATACAGGAAAAAAAAAAAAACAAAACCCACCATCAATGGGCATCATTTACACTACAGTTACTTTCAACATTCAGATTTTTGACATAACTGAGTTGTGGCAATAAAAGCAGATCCTGCAGCTGTTTGCAATGAATATGCAACAAACACCTCAAGAAGGAAGCAGTTTAACCAGAAAGTCTCTGAAGTCATAACTTCTGAGAAAACATGAACGGTTGAACAGGGAAGAAAGGCAACTTGAAGTGAAGTGTACAAGTGAACTGGTTTGGATCCATTAGAGTAGTACCAGGGTTAATCAAGAAAAAAAATAATACAGTTTGCGACCACGCTTTTTCTTGTTGTATTGTATATGATGGCACAAAGCACAGACAGCAGCAGGAAAGAAATGTTCCACTTTGAGTTATTTCCACCTTTCTTCTGACACAAAAAGCTGCTACAGAATCCCTTGTGTTTGTAAAAGTTAACACCAAACTTTTGAGACAGAAAGACATCAAGAAGTGGTGGACTACCTTCCAGGACTATTTAATTTTTTTGTTGGAGAATATTGTCTTTCATAAGTGCTGGCAAATAGCACTATTGTATCAGCAGCTGGATGACCTGCAGAAGCTTTCATCAGCAGAACGTTCACGTAACTAGGAACATCCTTACACTCAAATCAAAAGAAATACGTGTGCTGTATGAAGCAAGGGTCCTACTACTTAAATGAGAATAATTTAGTAAGAGTTGCTTCAAATTAAAATTCAGCTTCTCATATGTTTTTGTAAAATATGCAGCACACATAATCATATGTCAGCAGCTGTAGTAACTTAAAGCATTACAGGGCCACTAAAAAAGTCATGTTGACTTAAATTCACTTATGTACAAGAGTCACATGGTATAGTATATAAAATATGAAACCGTATGTTTTATTAGCTTTCTGCATTATTGCTTGGTTTTTAGAGTGGCTTTACAAGTATAAAAAGTTCTCCTTGTCTCCATTCAGGTCTCAGAGCAGGATGTTGGTCAAAACTAGAAAATAGCAGAGTACTTACAAGGTAAGAAGACAGTGATGCATCAGACTTCATGGCATAAAGTTAGGAAACCTCTTGACCCACTGAAGCCGAAGATACCTGAAAGTTTAAAATGCATCCTCAATTTCTGTCAGTTAGTAGGAATACGGGCAACAAGTCAAGCTTTTCAGATTAAAACCCTGAGAGCAGACTTCCCACACATTATCACAGTGTACCTGTTCCACCTCCTCCCACCAGAAGACCTACTCTCTCCCCTCGCTTTGTTTTAGGCTGCTTGGCCCAGATGACCTCTCATGTGCCAGCGCATCTGCTGCCCCAAAGCATTAGTCATCACAGCAGTGGTTTCGTTGGCAGATGCCTCTACAGCAAAGTTTATTTAGGAATTTTTCCAGTGTAAGAACAGGAGCATTCTTCTTGGAGATGCACATATTGAAGTGCTGAAGTCCAAATGCCTCAACTAGGCAGACAAAGCCCAATGTAAAGGAAGGTGCGAGCACAGTTGGACCAACAGACCTCCGAGATACTCTCTGCTAGTCGTAAAATAAAGCTGCAAATTATTGGATAGTAAGTCCTAATTGGTTGCTGCTTCTCAAGATTTAACTCAAGTCACCATTCCTATATGTTTAGTCACCTTCATGTGAAGGGAAGTGACAATACAAAAGGAAATAGATTTTAAACATCAGTCAGGCCTGCTCAGCACTACAGGTAAGAGTGCCCCACTTCCTAGTCCTTGATGACCCCCGAAATACAAAGTGAATACAAACCACATACAACCCCAACAGACAGCCATCCCATCCACTTCTAAAAAGAACTGCACCTTTTCACTTTTACACTGTGAAGGCACTCTCTTGCCAAAGGCAGCCTCTTCTAGATGCAGGTAGGAAGTTCATCTGTTGTGGCCGATTTAATTGCGTAAGTCTTTCACAGAAGAGGCTACAGAAGCCTCAGTCACCATTCTGCAGTAACAAATCCCTTCCACAAGTGCCCCAGATAACTCATGTCCTCCTGTTACAGCTCCCCCTCTGCCAGGGTCATGCTTCCAGCTTCTCTTCTCTACCATTGTTAGTCTCACACAGGTTTATAGATGGTCCTGGAACTATTATTATTTAGATACAAAAGGAACTAGACCTCCTCCACTGTATGACATGAAGCATTTCAGTTTCCCATTTTCTTCCTTAGTTTTATCATAAAACTTTAATATAGCAAGAAAAGTACTACCTCTGAATAAATTTGCACCAGGTTCCCTTATTTGTGAGCTCTGACTACCTAGGGGTGCTCAGTTACATATAATCACGATTGTATTCTTCAGCTCTAACCTTTTCTCTGGGCAACTGCACTCATGACTGATAATTCTGAGTGTTGCCCCTCGACTCCCTGCTTATCTGCAGCTAATCCTCAAAATAGAAGCAGCTTTGATTTAAACTGAAGGCAATTACATAAATACATATCCTCCTCATTTCCATATAACAAATTAATTCAACAGTGGCTAGTTACACTATACTCCAACTGGTGTAGGTTGAGGACTAAAAGTATCCTTCTGTGAAAGTGCAAGCTGAACACACAGATGTCCCTGCTGGAATAGGAGCTCCAAATTTAGCTCTTCAATTGCTGCCAAGCACCATCCTGCATCGTTTCATTACTCCAGCTGCCAAAGAACATAGCTACGTAGAAAGTCAACAGTACAGGCCATAAGTAAATATCAAGAGTCAGTTTGTTGACACTGGTTATGACTGGCATCTTGAGATACTGTTATCTCTGTGTGTTCTTCACAGACTTATGACCCCATCGTCCAAGTACACTCAACACTGCAGTGACTGGAAGTGCTCCAAACCACAACGTGCTACAAGGATTTTGTATCAAAAAATCTCGCAGTAAAGATGTAAAAGAGAAGGTGAAAGAAAACAATTAGAAATAAAGGCTATACCGCATAAGCCACACCTGGAATTGTATTCTCATAGATTGAAATTCACTCTCCTTCAATTGAGGAAGGCAAACAAATTTAGGAGTATATGTTCTTTAAAATGTCAAGAGACAGTTGACTGATTTTTAAATAATTTCTTCAAGAACTGCTACATGAAAAAAAATATATATTTTATATCCAATATATATATCCACTCAATTGAGTCCAGAAATTAATTCTGTAATTAAACAGCAAATGGACATTCCAATAAAGAGTAAATCCTTCCCCCTCCTCTGTATTTACCCTAACACACTAGGGCATTAATTTAGCTACAAAGGATAGTAGTCTGCTAGACAGACCACATATTAATTTTTACTGAATGTGTTTAATGACCCTCATTTACTATATCACCTTAACTACTGAGTGGTTCATATAAAACAAAAGTGGAAAGACTAGACACCAATTCTAACATAGCAGAACTGCTACACAGCTCCACTGCCTTACTTCCTTCTTGGTAACTAAGACCCCAAGCTAAGTTAGAAGGAGCTGAAGAACTTTGAGGAAACCTTTCACTCAGGTGGCTTATCCATTAAAGAGATAACAATACAGTAAAGGACCTGCTCGTGACACTATGTTCCCTTCAACTTTGTTTATTGATGTACTGAACATGAAAAAGTACAAAGGATCCAAACACAAAAGAAAACATGTACAACCTCTTAAATACTCAACAGAATATATTTTCTATTCCAACAGATGTGAATTAAGTCATACTATACAACTTCAAATAAATACGAGCCTTATATTTTACTAAGTGCTCTGATAAACACTGTAAAGTGAAGCCCAATTTACATGCCTTCTCATCAATGCCGTTAGTTGCTACAGTAGTATAGGAAAGAAGCATGTAGCTACTGTTTTCCCCACATTGGAAAGTTTGTGATTTCTATAGTATATACAATTTTTAATGCAGAGGATTAGCTTTAACAATCTAAATGCACCTAAGAATGAGGAAGTGCTCAGGAAGCCAATTGATTTTTGAATAGCATTGAGTGGGTCAGCATGAAAACTCGCTTATTCACTTTAGCACGCGCTTCACAGTATATGTACTGTACTATACTGAAAAATTTGTAACTACAATTTTAAAAGAATAAGAACCAAAAGCAACTGCAAAGATAGTGTACAACTATGTTATGCATAGAACATTGCTTTTTCTAAGGGGAAGCATATGAGCATCTCAGTTTATACAAAAAGCAGGACGTAACTACGTAGTTGTCAGTGCATCCTGGTGAAGGCATCAAACCCTCAGCTTTTTTTTAAAAATTTAATTATAAGCTAGATGCTAATCAGAAAATATTCTGTATTTTTTTCCTTAAATTTCTTCAATACATGGTAAAGACTTTTTCTATTTCCCCAAATAGTGATTTAAGCATCATACAAAGTTAAATTTCAATAGCATACAGGTATTTATGGTTTTTGTATGAAAAATGTAAGGAAATTTGTTCAAAACCTATGATTATACTCGTTTTTTTACCACAAACATATTTATAAACAAAAATGTAGCATCACCATAAACAGCTGAAGCTAGACTATCTACAGACAAAAATAGCAACAGATCTGATGCACTGTAAATTCAAGTCCTCAGGACAACAAAAATGAATAAGCAGACCTCAAGTAACAATGTTAATGCCATTTACAAAGAAAAAATTCATACAAAAACATTCAAAATTTAACATCACTTGGCATGTAACTTAAAAAATAAATTGAAACCAAAATTAGCTGAAAGGTTCGTAACTCAAGGTCTTATTTACATTACACAAAGCTCAGGTGTTAGCCTTGAACATAACTTTCAAAATACCTCCAAATATACCCAACTCAGGCCACTTCTGCTGATTTGCTACTGTGCAAACCATGCTCAATGTCTTTTATTAAGACAAAACAATTCTTCAAACAATAGCAAGTACATCACTAAACACCATGAGCTCTATCTGAAGGGAATTCTTTAGGAAGAACAGATTTTTTTTTTTCCCCCATCTCAGTATTTTGTTTCCTACTTGCTCTTATATTATTTTTAAATTTTCATTTGTTTCAAAATCACAAATTAATGTGAGCCACCCATCACTTAATAACCAGGATGATCGAAGACTCCACTGATGATTACAGAAATGAAACCAACAGTGCATCCCATTGACTCTACCTCTTAATACAAAGATCTCAAAAGTATTTCTACATCATAAATCTTTCTAAATTTTTTTCCCAACAACTGCAAATTTCCTGGTAAGTTTTAAAAGCTCACTAGGTGTCATATGAAGAGATTTCTCAAAGTATTCAAGTCAAAATATTTGTTCCAGGACCAGTAAAAAGTTTCTCCAAATTTTTTTTTTTTTTTTATAAAAATAGATGCTTTTTTAAACCCACATCAAAGAGGCTCTTATCTCTTTGGCAAGGTACTGCTTTACGAAAAGTTCTCCAGTATTCTTACAATAAGCTTTTATAATGTGTTCCCATTCCCCAACCCAAATGATAATTATAAAATAAATACTGCTTATAACTTCATAAATTAAATGTAAACTTCAAATACTTTTCTTGAACAACAAAACAACAATGCATTCAAATGTAAATAAAACACAAGGCAAATCAAGAAGTAACAAAAAAACCCAAGTTAAAGTATAACACAAAGCCTCAATATTTACTCATAGGATAAAGGCAGTCATGTAAAAAGAAAAAAACTTCTTCCCTTAGCTGAAACATTTTAAAAGGTCTACCTTCTTCAAAGAAGGCAATAGAATATGCATTGTGACAGGTAAAAACCCTGTACCTCTTGTCAATATTCAAACACAAAAGTTATTTAAGAAGTTTTAATTCAAATATTAGCAATAAAAAATCTCACATATTCTTAGGATGCTAAGTAGTCATTTTATCCCCATTTCCACGCTGTCATACAACAAAGGCATTTACTAATGCACAAAGCTTTTTGTAAATTGCCTTTGTTGTATAGTTTTCATGTATTAATGCACTGAGAATAAACTTGTTAGGCCTTGTGCGTTTTGTTTGTTTTGAAAGAGACCTGCAATACTCTGTCCCCAAGGCGGTATCCATTCAGGCTGGCTATTGCCATAGCTGCCTCATCATAGTTTGTCATAGTCACAAATCCAAACCCTTTGCACTTGTTGGTGTTAAAGTCACGGATGACCTTCACGTTGGTTACTGCTCCAAAGGGTCCAAACATTTGCCAGAGGATACTCTCATCAGCATCGGGGGCCAAGTTGTACACAAAAATGCACCAGCCAGTTCCTGCATGTCCGGGGATATTAATTCCAGCCAAACTGGTCATTCCATCAATGGTCATTGGAGGAAACCTACTAAAAAAAGGAGGCAAATGGAATCATGAAGTAGCTGTTTACAGAAAAATGGCAGCAAAGAAATTTCAAAACAAAAAAGGAAGTGATACAGGGATTTTCACAGCATGAACATTTTGGCCAGACTAACAAGGTAACATCACAAACTTTTTTTCTTCAATTGTCCAAATACTCTGTGCAATACTATACACAAGTAGGGGTAACAGTGCTAGGTCTGTCTGAAATGAAGTAACAGAAAAACAGAACAAAAGCATGCTATAGAATCAGTGAAGATCAATGGGTCATTTGAAACATAATTCCATGGAATTGCTACAAAAATGTATGTCTTTCATGCACAGTGCACCAAAATGAAAAATTTCAGGTGGTCTCATCATGCAAAAATCCACAGTCTTACTGAAAAAGTAAGAGTACGCAAAATATTTAAAAATAATTTGGTTATCATGAACCTCATAGTCCTTTATTACCTCTTTACTCCATAAGCCATGTTGAGCAGATTGTCCAACCTGCAAAACATTTAGCAAAGTGTTCAGTCTTCAGACTTTTCCACCTTTAATCTTACGGAAACTTGATGTATTACTGCCACGTCCCTTGCACTGTACAGAACCTCATGCAAAGTTAAAGTGTCACCACTGAAAGAGCTGTGGCACCTTATCACACCTGATACAATCAATGAATACAGGATAGATATTCTTGTGTATTATCTACAGCCATTAATAGTTTAGTTCACAAAGTGTACCCCTTCCACAAGTTAAGCCTAAGTCAAACACGCAGCATAAATTTACAGTCAGTGACCACCTCAGAGAAATTTTCAAGATTACCAACTTGCTTTAGATTAATTTATTGACGTTTTCAACAGTTTCCTTATGTGAGCCAGCAATGTGCACTGGCAACCCAGAAAGCCATCAGCATCCTGGGCTGTATCAAGAGAAGTATGGCCAGCAGGTCACAGGCGGTGATTCCCCCTCTACTCTGAGCTCGTGAGACCCCACCTGGAGAACTGTCTTTGGAGTCCTCAACACAGGAAGGACATGGACCTGTTGGAATGGGTCCAGCAAAGGGTCACGAGGATGATCAGAGGCATCGATGGAGCAATTCTCCTATAAAGACAGGCTGAGAGAACTGGGGTTGTTCAGCCTGGAGAAGAGAAGGCTCCAGGGAGACCGTATAACAGCTATCAATATCTGAAGGAAGCCTACAGAAGAGCTGGAGAGGGACTCTTTGTCAGGAAGTGTAGTGACAGGACAAGGGGCAATGGCTTTAAATCTGAAGATGAGATACTTAGATTAAATACTAGAAAGAAGTTCTTTCCAGTGAGGGTGGTGAGGCATTGGAACAGGTTGCCCAGGGAAGTCGTGGATGCCCCATCCCTGGAGGTGTTCAAGGCCAGGCTGGATGGGGCTTTGAGCAACCTGCTCTAGTGGGAGATGTTCCTGCCCATTGCAAGGGGGTTGGAACTCAATCTTTAAGGTCCCTTCCAAACCCAGACCATTCTACGATTCTATGAATACCCAGACTCAGGGTTCTGTAGCAGTAACATCAGAAGTCAGACTGCAAAAAGGAGTTTTCAATTTCCTACTCTTTCCCAGAAAAAAAGTATTTTTAGAATATACACACAGATATAGACTGCTCACTTTTTCCCCAAACTAGAATTAGTACGCGAATACAATTCTAAACCCTTTGGAATTATCTAGCCAATACTTGGAACATGCAGTGCCTACTAGCCCCATTAATCTTATTCCTAAAGTCTGTTAAGGTGTTGAAGGAAATTTCTGCCCTAAAGAAGCTCTGGTTCATTCCTGGCAAAGTTCAGACATATGAAGAGAAAGTCTTGTTACAGATTCTCTTCAGGACTCCAGAAAATACTTGCTTATGTAAAAGAGATACGCTTGATTTAGTTTTCAGTTTATAGATATTTTACAGATTTGCACCTTATTGTGATTTCACAGTATAGGGTTTAAGAACCATTACTGGTATACAGAATCTCAGGTGCTACAGTATTTTAACTACACTTGTGCACAAAAAAACTTGAAGAAAAAAATATTTCTTCTTGTTTGCAGCTAAGTAAAGGTCTCAAACTACAAATTACTATGATTCTGCAGTGAGCACAGTCTGAAGGATGTACTGACAAAAAAGCAAGCCTCTGAACCCCTGAAAGTGCAGAAAGGAGTAAATTATAAAATGCCTGACTACTATCAGTAGCCTTAGTGTGGATGACACTGTCTACTGCCATTAACATGTAGGGATTAAGAGGAAGGTGAAGAGTTCTGGAAACACCACCACATGCAAGTCCTTGCTGCACAGCAGTTGGCTGAAAACTTAATACAGTGACATTATCACCATAAGAGTTTTCATCAGTTACCTGGATGACTTAAAAATACTCTGGAATAATTTTCAGGGCCATTCCCTGGATAAATTTTTTAAAGATGCTTAAAGTCACACATGCTACAGAAGCTGAGGAACAATTATATATAGCTGTTTCTGAAAGTCCAGCTCAAAATTTTTCATACTATGAAAAAAATGGAGCACTGTAGTGATCCTATTGTTCTTCACTAATAAAAGTTTATGTTGACTCTGTTTTCAGCCTTTAACAGAGACAGGGAAACTACTTCAGGTAATCTTGTCTGAAATGCCAGCAGCTAATGTCAGCATGTAAAAGACACGAAAGATATGACACAGTGAAGTCTGAATTATGTAGACAGCAACAGAGCTGGAATATTGCAACAGAGAAGCAAAGACCTAAAAACTAAAAACAAGACAGATTTCCCTTTAGAGTTATAAAAATTTAAAATTTGGCAGGGTGTCTTTTAGAGAACAAACAGAAGCCTGAAGGTTTTCCCCAAAAAATTATATTAAAAAATTCAGTTTTCTTAGCAACCCCAGTTTACTTTTTTATTAGTCAGTTCCACTTCGTTCTTCCTTCCACATTGATAGAAGTGAGAAACATTTTACTCTCCCTGCTATTCACTAGAGACTTAGTACTTACTCAATGCTTTTTGTTACCATTACAGGTTTAAGCACAGCAAATCACAATATGCTCTTATGGTTGTTTCAGTCATCACTTCGCACTTGGCATCTCAGAAAAGTAACAACTTTCTAGTGAAATTTAAGTGAGCATTCATAAAAATACACTTCCTTTTTAAACAAATCACAGTCAAAATTTTTAAGGTTCGATGCCTAATGTTGCAGGACCGGGGTAGTCTATTTAAATTACTTTACTGCAAAGAACTTTAGGTCCTGTCCAAATAAACTCCAAAAGGTCAAGATTTTTTACAAATCTAGCTGGAGTTCGATCCCAGCCAGTATCAGAGTAAGACTGAACACCACGAGTATCTGAGGACAAGTGCACTCAAAAGAACTCAAGGAGTCAGCAGATCAGACTTGACAGAATATGCTGAATGTCCTTACACAGGTAACACAACAACTCCTCATGATCATGTATCATAATTCACTTGGGTCCATCCTGCAAGTGCAACTTCTGCCCCTATGCTCTGCATATGGAACAATGGCAAGCCAATTTCTATTCAATATTCAGCACACTGTTTAAATTAGTCCTTTTACTACCTCAGAAACGGTAAGAAAATCCACTAAGAAACAAAATTGGTTATCCCTTCCTTCAGGGCAGAAAACCTACTCTAGTGCTGACCTTCACACCTGGCAAGACACTTGCAGCACACAAGGCTGAAATGTGGAAGAAAAGAACTCAGAAGTTCTGCCAGAAGTGCAGTCCATGAACTCTGAATGTTTGGCCTAAAAGCAAGGGTTGCCAATGCAGAGCTTTTGAAGTTTGGTATATTATCGTCGAAGAACACTGCCAGCTGATTTTATTTCTTGAAAAATATAAATTGTTTAAGTATATTGCTGATTAACACATTCTGGTCACATAGACTGTGGGTAGGGAGTAGGAAGAAACGATTAAAATTGCTGCAAAAAAATCTAAGGCACTTACGAATATAGATAATACAATATTTGTTTCCCTTTGTTCTCACCATCTGTCCTCTTCAATACAGTAAATATCACAGAGAACTCTATGGCTGTAATTTCAACATGATGGACAAAAACACACACGCAAGAAGTATTTGCATTATCTTAATTACACAAGTTTATAATAATTGAAGACAAAGTGTGGTATGCAGGATTTAGACAACTAACTAGGGAAAAAACTGAAAACCAGAAAACAGGGAGGAAAGCTAGTGGGTGGGGAAGAGGAAGCTGTCTGTGCAATACCATGAGGCTAAAAAGAAAATTTAGTTGCTTAGGTCAATGATAATTCAATCAACTAGTACATTAATCAATAATAATATAGGAAATTAAAAATAACCTTTAAAAAGGGATTTTTTTCAGTGACTGTGTAGAATAAGAAGATGTTATCTCGGTTTAATTAGATTTATTAGATAATAAAATGCTGTGAATAGGACAAAATGCTCTTTTGCTTTTGGCTGCACTGTAGGAGCATAGCTGAAGTTCAGCATTTTCATGTGTTTCCTTCACACACAAATCAGACAAGCTGGGATGGGAAAGAGCGGAAGGACACAAAGAAGTCCCATGGGAACATGTGGCTTCCAGCACAGTTGCACACGGTTATTCTTTGACTTACCTAAAACGTTGAGCCTGCTGAGCTAGAGGTGCTGGATACCTTCTGTTTGGAGAATGGTACAGCTGGGAAAGGATGGCCTGGTTGGTTTTTTGGCTTGGATTGTTCGCAAACTTTACAGTGATGGGCTCTGTGGCACTTGGAGGTTTTTGGCCATTCAAGCCCTTGATAGCTTCTTCTGCTTCGATCCGCTTGTCAAACCGGATAAACCCCACACCCCTTGATACTCCTAACAAAGAGTGAAGAAAGTATATAATGATTAATTCAGAGACTCTGGAACATTAGATGTTAACATTTGGTTTTCATAGCCAATTGCGAGTTAATGGCCAATTGCTGGGAAAACATCATTTTGAGCTTATTAGAACTGAACTCATACTTTCATACTGTGAATGGTTGGTTGGTTGTTTTTTTTAAATTTTTAACTGACATAAGATACATTCTGTAGAAAGCCTGTCAGGTTGAGGGAAAACACAGTGGAGACAACTTAAACATCGTGAGCCAAAAGGTAATTCTGAAACAAAGCAATTTGTGGTAAGCATGGAAGTGAACCCAGAACCAGGTGCACTGTAACCTCTTCTCAGTTTGTGCTACTCTGCACATCTCAGCACTAAGACCTTCACAGAAACTCTGTAAATAGCTTAGTCATCTGCTCCCTAGCAGCAGGAAATGACTTATGCTCTCCTGTAGAACCCCTTGAAATTCCCTTTGGAGCAAATATGACAAGAGGACAAAGTATGGAGTGCAAGTGCTAGATTGTCATTATGGAATTATAGGCTTGTTTTAACAGTCTGTAGTTACCACTAAGTAAGAAACTCCGTTCAAGCATACCACCACACTTTCATAAGTATTATTCTTAAAGTAAACTTTTCTTGGGCCATAGATTTTTCCTTAGTATAGAAAAAACAAAGATAACATGCAAAGGGATCAGAAAGTGTTTATGGAAGGTCTCAGGAACAACATACCTCAGATGTCTGTATTGTGGCTTAAACATAATCACATTGAGGTGTCAAATTAACATTAAAGCTACTACAGCCAATACTGGTTAGTTGTATACTTTGTTGTAATATTCTTAAATCCATTTAAAGGCCCTTTATATTTTGGTTCAGGAATAAACAGACATGTTAGACACTTGTCCTCACTTGAGAAAGACATCATCAACAAGGAAGGTATTCTGTTCATAAACAACGACAATTTAAACCATCAAAGTGGCAATAATCAGGCACAAGAGATCTTTAAAGAAGCAAGTGTCACAGCCTCAACTTTGTATTTTTCATCTGTTAGTGTCACAACCTTATTACTCATACCATTTTGAGTCTTCCAAATTACTAAGGAGGAAGGAAGAAACCTTAAACCTGAACAACCACCTATGCCTGAAAACTACTGTGCACTTACTAGGATTTAGGAGTACTTAAACTTTTACATGTGTACTCTAATTCTATTTACATTTCCTTATTTGGCCCATTTGTCAAATCCCACTGTTTCTACATACAAACATATAAGAACATACTGAAAAAAAGCATTTTTTTGTGCAGAGACTGGAAATTTGACATGCAAATTTGCTGCTTCTACAAGTCACTATTTGGCCTTTAGCTTTCCTTTTCCTACCTCCCCACACTCTAACGCACACTATTAAAACACTCTTAGTATTATTTGTCAATATTGAGATTTCTGTTAACAAAATGGAATTGCAATATAGTACACAGGAGAGTGAACTATAGGAGGTCAGCCAAGTGCCAAACACTGGCATGCACAATCCTTTCAAAGTAAGACCATTTGAAAACATTATGGCCTCCTACAGCTGAAAGCTTTGTGTGACCCATAATGGCGTGTGCCTTTGAAAAGGTACAACTATGAAAGAACCCAAGCTAGCTTATTATTCAGGAAATAATTATGTGAGTAAATAAATTCTTCTGCCTCACACCCCTAGGCTGGTTTTTTTTTTTTTGAAAGATCAGAGCTTTTGGAGCCATGCTCCTTTGTATTTTCTTTTGCATACTCAGTATTTCTGTCACGTACTTGGCATTTCACTTGACTGCTTATTTTTGGAACACCTGCTAGAAGCAGGTGAGGCAAATTACAAGACTGCCAAATCATAAAAGCAGGAGGTTAGGAAGATCAGCCATTTGAGCCAGTAAAAACACATGTACTGCTGTCCAAGTCCAAGGAGTTACTACACAGTGTGACTGACTCACTAGTTAAGACACTGTAACACTAACTAACCTTCTAGAGCTTAGTTCTTCAGGGCACTGTTAAGCACAGAACCTATCTGGCTCCTGAGGAACAAAAAGTTCATGTTCTTCAGAGTGACCAAAGTTAATGAGGCAACCTTGAAAACAGTCTTACCAGCAATTACCAGCCTGGGTCTTTTGTAATCCTAGCCTCAGAGAACCAGCTGTGCATTTCTGCATAAAATTTTATCTTTATAAAAAAAGTGTTTAATAGCATTTTATAAGGCACATAGGGACTATTTTCACACAGCAGCTTGGAAAGGAAGATTATAGCAGCTGTAAATTTATTACAAGCTGTGAAACAGGCTTCAAACCTGCACCTTCAGGGTGGAAATGACTCAAGCTGGCTCAGTACACTCCACAATCTATTTTTGTCCATGCATATTTATGAACAATTCCAGCAGAAAATTGCATTTTCTGGCCTACATACACCTTTCATACATTCTAGAGACAAGACTATTGTATTGGATGGTGAAATATTTCTTAAACTGCCAATCCAAAAATGAGATGAAGTACAAAACTGCCTACTTACCGGTGACTTGGTCAACTAAAATACGAGAAGTAATAATGCGTCCATATTGGGAAAAGAGCTGTTCCAATTCTTTCTGGGTCATTGTTTTCGGAAGTCCACTAACATACAAATTTGCATCTCTAATAGAAGCTGAACTTGGTCGCGCATAGGAAACCTTAGGAAAAAGAAAGTTAAAAAAAAATATCTAGGAATCAAACACTTTAAAACCAGCTGGAATACCTCAGTGCAATTTGTTGTGCAACACTGAAATATTTCTGAGAGCCATCAAAAAAGTCACCTTGCAAAGCCAGTTAAGTGGGTTTTTTGGTGTAAGAACTGAAGGAACAAAATATAGACCACACAGTGCAGGCTGACTACATCAACTCATATAATTTAAGGAGTACTTTCAAATAAAAGAAAAAAGCTAGCAAATCTTGGTGGAGAAAAAGTGTTCTCAGGTTACTGTAAGATTAAAAAGACAAGTTTAAGAAGATCCAAGCATGTGTCTATTATAATTTTTAAAAAAGCATTTAAAAAAGCGTAACAAAATACAAAGAGTAAAGATTCCACTTTGATTCCTAGGTGGAAAACACAGAAAGACACTCCGGAACACATGATGGTTTGCAAGTATTTTTCAAGTGCTGTGCCCTTTGTACCTGCGTTGAGCTTGCTATCAAATAATCCCCTATCATCCTTGAGGTCAAGATAAACTCTGCTACATCACTTTTATAGGCCTGAGTATGAATGGCAGAAGTAGCAATGCAACTTGCATTTTGGCTGTCCAGCAGCTTGCCAATTCCCCCAACACAGAGGACTTACGACCAAGAGCCTAGTAACACTGAGCTTCTCAAGTCCTCTTGGTCAGAAGTTTTTCCTGTTGGCTCAAAGTGTCAGTCAAAAACATTTTAAGATTATCAATTAGATTCTTCAATCCTTCGATACATGCTACAAAGCCAGCATGTTGAAGAGTTCAGTACCTTCCACTGAAGTCTGTGTAACGTGCTTATCCTTATTACAGGAAAGGTTAGAACAGTTTAGATTCCATGTTTGTGGAACAGAACAAGACAAAATACTTTGAGGTTTTCACTGTAGCAAATATAAAAGTAAAAAGGACCCTCAGGAAGTGGTTAGATTTATACTTTTTCCTTCCCTCCCTGGAATGCAGGATCAGCCAAATCTGGGCAGCTGGAATTTGACTCTGTAAATGTATTTGCCTAATACTTTGACATTTATTTAAAATTGTCCCCCCTGCCCATCTCATTTCCATGCAGATCAGCAGACTCTTAAGACTCCTGTGGAAGCAAAACAAAAAAGGCAATTGAAATAGAGCGCTCTAGAGACTAACCAAGGAGTACCCTGAACACTGATGTGATTGTTTGATGTTCTACCCAGAGGCTTAGTACAAGTTATCTTCCAAAGCTGGTTGAACAGGGCTGACCTACAAAACTTGTAGCTGTCCAAGATAACACATTAACTAGCCAGAGAGTCCTGGGAGCCCCAGAGCCTTGCTCTTTTAACATGAGAGCCACACAAGGGATGGAGACCTATATTCAAAGCACTTGTCTCCTGATCTCCTACACAGGCAAGCTGGAACTAACCACAGTCTTTTCTACTAATTTACTTTTTTGTGTGAAATGCACAAATTTAGTTGTGACAGAAAAGCTGGCAGTCTCCATTTTTACCACCAGAATGACAAATTCACAGTTTCCATACACTTTGAATTCCAACAAAGCCGCACTGAAGAACAGTTTGTTTTCCACTGGAGCAGACTGAACTACAGATTACTTTTGCTCTTTTACATTCCCTGTCATTGTTTTATATTATTAGAAATATGCACTAGGGAACTGTCCAGAGGAGCTCATGAAAATTGCCACCATCAAGGTGCCAGGTAAAAAGCCACAGATGCTTTAAGTGTTAGAAAGCAAGCAACCAAAAAAAGACTGCACCAGAGATCAGAACATATTCCTGACATCTGACCACAACAGGAATCTGCTGTGTGACTCTGAAGAAATCTTTCCACCTCAGCTACTCCCATGACAGGGACATCTTCTATAATACAATCACATAATGCTGACAATGAGCATTTTCCAATCAGTTTTCTTTTTATTAAAAAAGATATCTACAGTTTGAACAGGAACTAATAGTTAATTTTGTAGACTAAGAATTAATAGATTGGGTTCTCTATTTTGACTTGATTCTTGTAATTTAAAATAGTCAACATCGGATTATTTCTAGAAGACAGTATCAACTACTAACTAGAGTCAGATTCACATAACAGGAGTTGGAGTAGATTATCTCTATGGTCCCTTCCAACTCTAAAAAATTCAGTGAAATTCGGCGAGCGTTCAGGACTTAAGTGCCTGTAACTTGCCATAGAAAGTCCCTCTAATTATCAGAGCTGTAGGATTAAAAAGTGATTCTGGCCATTTTGCAGCACCATTAAGTAATTTATCCATATACTGTTCAGCACCACTTTAAATTATAAGAATGATGAAATCTTGTAAACTACTGGAAACCGGATAAAAGATGTCGCAAGGACAGCAGTCATGTTCCTGCACATGATAGAATACTTCATTTCCAAGAGCCTTTGACAAGGTAGATGAGAAATTTAACAGGTCCTTCAGTAAAGGTAAATACATAATTTTGATTTCTTAAAGCTTGCTGGAATAGATTCAATACTCAAGTCCAAATCTTACCAGTATCATTAGCCATTAGCCCTTTCAAGAGAAAGAAAGGAAAGGAGAGGCACTACTGTGGTATCATTTTGCTCTTACTGTTTAATTAACCATGATTTTCTTTAGATAAGGATTTGGAAAGGACAATGAGCAACCAGTGGAACTACAGAAATAAAGATGAGCAGAAAGCACAGTCTTTCAAGTCAAACAAAGAGGAATCAGTCTTCAACTAGCAGCTGTATAGCAGATTCTGAAACAGCTGGGTCAAGTGACTGATTTTGCCAGTTCTGTGCTGAAGAGTTTAACACTACAGCTTTGTAAAAACAGGGTTTTTCCTCCTGAAGTGGTAGATCTGCTACCATTATATGGCTGTGCAGCCAAATCCCACTTGCAACTTGTGTTTAAAACTGAAACATATTTTTTTTATACTGTATATTCAACCCTCACAATACATACATCCATATTTGAAAAAACAGCTTCTAGACCTCAAATAATTTTCCCACTTTTCTACAGGAAAAAGTATACACTTATGATATTCCCAAGTGCAAAGACAGCCTGAGAGGTAAGCTACATGAGAGACAGGGAAACGGATAACAAAGCTTACTGCTCCTTTGGCTGGATGCAGGCATGAACTATGGCTGCACCAAGAAGCAGAAAAATACAACAGCTACGAAATGAAAGAACTTGCCCTACTCACCTACTTAGCTATGTGCTTCTGTAAGAAATAAAGCTCCATGCCACACTTGACAGGATGACCTTAAGGAGACCCAAGGCCAGAGAATGGAGATTGACTGCAGAACACCTGAAGGACAGGACTAGACACAACAAAATCCTGAATTCTCAAAACCGAGCAGTTCTGAACAGCTGAGTAAATGCCTGGGTTTCTGAAAGAAACCCTTCCACCCACCCAAATCTAACTCTACATGGTAAGAGGGCACAGCAAAGTCTGTTTATTAACTGAATGCAATGAACCATTATTAATATAAAGTTTGACATCTTTGGAAGTAGGTGAGGACAGGCACTGCTTATAGAAAAACTAGATGTAAAACTGCATGCATTTCTGATACATCTCAATTTTATCTGCCAGTTTTTAATTCTGGCCAGAATTGAGATACACCAGAAACTGTTCTATCCAATCCTACTTAAGGTGTCAGACACAAGATTTTCTTCCCATATGACTGGGTCAGGACCTCTGGAGAGAAGTCAAAATTCCTGGCAGTGACCATCAGCTAAGGAAGGAAGAAAAATAGTGATTTATCTTAATATTTAACAAGAAAGCTATGCAACTGCTGGTCAAACAACTTTTTTTTTTTTAGTTTCTCAGTGAAAAAGCCAAACAACCCCATGGCTTCTTGAAAATTACGGCAGTATTGTGGACTTTACATTAGCTTTGAACTCACATAAATAGCTCTTACTAAGCTGTTTTCTAAGCAAGCATGCTTGCAGGCACTGCGAACAGAGGTTGCAGAATGTGAGCTTCACAAACTCCTTTCAAACAGGATAAAAGAAATCTATATGAACAGAAGATACTGAAGGCCTGCCAAAGCCCCCAAGCCATACTTCATGATGCTATGTTTTCCCAGTCTCCTATCTATCTAGACTTTTCTCTACAAGTAGTAATACACATGTCAATAAACAGATCCATTTTCCAAGCAATGTAATGCAGTAATTGGACTTTATCTCCAGCTGCCCACTACTAACTGTCAAATTCATTCTGATTGGACACATTAGATAGCATAAAACTGAGGAAGTACAATGTAAGCAGAAATAAGGGACTTGTGTTCTTTATGAAGATAGGAGGACACACACATAAAAAGCAAAGAAAAAACCTTAAATCAAATAAGTGACTGGTGAGGCAATGCTTAATACCTAAAACTTCTTTCCCTCTTGGTCAATGACACTAAGGTAGGCTAGAAGAAAATTAACTCACAAGGTCTGCCTGATCTGCAGTTCAAATTCAGTAGTGCTGAGAATAGACCGACACTCTTTCCCATAATATCCTCACAAAGTGCACATTAAATACACCTATGTGTACTTAAACACTAATCGATAAATATTTAGTGGGCTTACAAATGGACTTAAAAGTATGAAGGACAGTAACATGGACTGAAAACTGGCTGAACTGCTAGGCCCAGTGGGCTGCAATCAGTGGCATGAAGTCCAGGTGGAGGCTAATCACCAGCATCCACTGATACTGGATCCAATATTGGTGAACATCTTCACTAGTGACCTGGATGATAGGTTAGAGTGTACCCTCAGAAACTTTACAGATCACTCAAACTTAAAGGAGTGGTTGTTAGGCTATTACTCTTGTGCTGTCACCCAGAGGGACCTCAACAAACTGGAGAGCTGGGCAAGCCAAAACCTCAAAGTTCAGCATCAGGAAAAGCAGAGTCCTCTTCCTGGGGAGGAATAATCTCATGTACATGCTGGGACCAACTGGCTGAAGAGCATCTTGGTAAATAACCTTGGAGTCCTGATAGACACCAAGCTGATCATAAGTCAGCAGAATGACTTGCAACAAAGATGGCCAACCTGGGCTGCATTAGTGGAAGCACTATTAGCAGGTGCTAGATCAAGGGAGGTGATCATCATTCTCAGCACTGGCAAGACACTGCAGGGGCTGTCTCCAGATCTGGGCTCCTCAGTATAAGACAGACATTTACAATTAGAATGAGTCCAGTAAAAAAACCACAAAAGTGACTAAGGGACTGAAGCATCTCAGCAGGATCTCAGCCATAAAAATCTGATGAAAGGAGTTAAAGATGGAGACAGACTACTATCAAGTGATATGACAAGAGGCAATGAACATGAACTAAAACACAGAAAAGTTATTTTGGAAAATCGATATAGACTTCATTCCATAAGAAAACACCTTTTCATGACACAGGGTAGTCAAGCACTGGAAGAAGTTACAACCCTGAAAATGTAGGGTCTAACCCTTGAGATGTTCAAAACCCAACTGGACATAGGCCTGAGCAACCTTCTAATGGCAAACCTGTTCTGAGCAGGTGGTTGGACTAGAGGCCTCCAGAGCTATCACAAACTTCAGCCATTCTATTCATATGCACTGAATTAAGAGCTGTGCTAAAACTTTACTTCTACAGTCACTTCAACAGGTGAATATTTAATAGATAAACATTAAGGTTATGCAATGTCAAAACCATTGAACGCAATGCAAGTTATAAACATCCAGAAAGCCTACCATTTTAAATATTTAATGATGACACACACTGTACAACACTGAACACAGCTACTCAGGAGACACCAATTTAAAAACAGTTTTACTGGAATTTTCCACTGCAGTTAGCAGGAAAGACACTTGTTTCTAGAAACACAAACATTACAACACCAAATCCAAGAATATTCACTGCTTTAATATTTAATTTCTGAACATCAAGATTAAGTGATTTACAATTTTCAAGTCAAAACTGCAAAAGTTAATAGGTGAAAGAAGTTACCAAACAGAATAGAGAACTAGTCCCTAGAACTACGTCCCTAAAACATATTTCAGTTTCTTACTATCTGCTACTACCTTTAGACACCTCAGTACTCTATGTCCACATTTTTATCTTACAGCTTCTTAGCAGTATAGAGGGCAAACAGTATTTGTATTACCTGCAAGAACTTCAGGAAAATAAGTTTTATTAATTTCTAAACACTTCTACTTAAGGTTTTCTTGCAAGTCTTGAAATCCAAAATCTTTAAATGTTAAAATCAGGATTTCAGAAAATGTTTGCATTTTAATAACTTAAAGGTAAAGTGCAAACTTTCAGCCTCATGGGTAGTATCTGGTTCTTTTAAAATGCATGTTTCAGTAGGAGAAAAGAAATTACAACAAAAAATTCCAAGTAAATTACAACCCAGTCTATGCAGATTAAATTGGGTTAAACCTTCCTGAAGACAAGGCAGATTTATATTGGGAAGAGGAATACATTAGGAATGTTAAGCCCCCTTGGCAAGCACTACAGGAAAAACGATGCGTGCGTTTGTTTTTGCTACAGAGATGTTCTGAGACCATTGTGCCAGGCAAGCGTTCTTACCTTGCACTTAAATTAGTAAATGAGACACCATCAAGAACTCTTCTTAATTTGATTTCTAGTAACAAGATGCTGCAGCACACAGCAGAGGCTGAGTCTGAGCTGTCACTAGCCAGTGATAGGGTACTATCCAAAATAGGAGAGTGCATTGCTGTATATTCAAAGTTTACTTTGTCTCCCCTCAAATGAAAGATAGTTCCAAACAAAACTCGAAGGTCACTTTTCCCAGTATAAACAAGACTGCCTGGTTAAACAGGTGCATGCTGTGCTGACTAACTTTGCAGTGCAAGCTTGCAGCAGCATTTCTGTGGGCAAAGCAAATTGGAAACACAATAGACTTCCCTCTGTAAAGGCAATTTAGACTCAACTCTGTAGATCTACAAAAACATACTACTCAACACAGCTTCACTTATGTGTGTAGATAAAGCTAATACATAGAACCATATCCCATGCAGACTTTGCTTCTACTGTCTGTCCTACAATAGGTAACACGTTCAAAAGATGGATACAGAGGCAACAGCCTTTCAGCACCACCATCAGAAAAGCTTTTTGCTGTTTCAGTCCACATCCCATGAAGAGCACCAGCTCTGACAGATACAGCCAGTGCCTGAGTTGTAGCCCTGAGGTCAGCCATGGGATCCATGCCTGTTCTGTGCCTGAACTGACCGACCTGAACATTTGTTCCTCCACAAAACAGACCCAATTAGAACCAGATCTGGCCATAAAGTAGTAACTGGTGGGGGGGGAATCAAGAACAAATGGCTCATCAATACACTGCCTTGGTATCAGAGCTTTCTCCTGAAAGACTGCATAGAGCAGGCTATATTTGTCAAGTCAGCAGTTGTCTCAGTATATTGCAGCACACTAATTATGTCAGCTGCTACATGCACTCTTGACAAAGGATCTCCTACAACCCTGGCACACAAGGAGAGCTACATTGACCAGGGCAGCCATTTCCATGTCCAAATCAACACCCAGAACAGCACTGAAGCCCCAGTTTCTTTACAAGCTCCTTATATAATAAGCAGACCTAAAATACCACAAAGTGATTACTGATGGGCACAACAATTCACATGACCATGACTAGCCAACATAGCAGTACCTGTATTTTATAAAGCTCTTCCTTTAACTCAAGTAATTTCATCTAGATGACAGGAATTTGCCAAAGAGCTGTAGGCTGAAAATTCCACACCACATCTACTAAGACTCACAAACAGGAACCCAATGTAGTTTTTCTGTCGGGGGAAAACAGAATGCAGGGATGTGTTCTTCAAAACTAAGGAATGACATCTCTGCAGTTAACTTCCACTGAAATGAAAGTCTCCTCACAGATGTAGCCTCTCACAGCTTTTGGTAACTGCTCTCTTTGACCATGTTCCTATATTTGACTCTTGCCAGTCAGGAATAAAATCACCTGAAGAACAGCCCCTGCTTGCCCCACGTTCCAGCAAACAGTGGGCCAAAAGCCCTGGTTCTCCAACAAAGCTAAGAAACCGACGTAGCTGCTCGGGTTATTTGGATCAGCATTAAATGTCAGGAAAAATCTGGTTTCAATTCTGGCTTTAAGTCCTAGGCTCAGCATTTTCATGCAATCCCTCTCACATTTGGCATTTCCTCAGAATAGGATACTACTTAATCATTATTAAAGCATAAGGAGCAGCAAGTTCAGCACTGCAAAGCAAGTTTTAAGAGGAACTCAGACCATGATCAGGTCTCATCTGGATGGGAAGACTGATGAAGGCCTAGAACAGCAAGTGAGACATTAAAGACAACCAGACTGAGAAACCTCATAATTAGTTCTTCCTGAGAGGAAACATTTTGTAAGCCCATTTGACTGAGATTCTCCAGCCTGGGAAGTGTTACCTCTGAAAAGTACCAAATTACCTCTTTGGGAGGTCTGGGAAGTACCAAATTACCTCTTTGCAAATACAAGATGCTTTCCTGTTTGCTGCAAATTCACTATGTAAAGAACCTGAGCATTCATATTGAGATAGTTGAGATGAAACATTGGTCTTTCATCAGTAAGTCATCAACTTATCTTTCCTGTCATCATCCAGCCAGCTATTAATTATGCCACATGTTTTCTAACAAAATACAGCCAGTTCTCGTCACCAGGCAGGAGTGATACTAATCAATAATGGCATCAGATCCAATACACACAGCAGTAACAAGCCTGACCAGAGCTACAGTTTCAAAGGAGAATTTAATGGGCCCTTCCCCTGCTTTACCCTACACTGAGAGTAGCCAGCTAGATGGATACCCTTTGCTTTGGATTCAGGGAGCCTTGATTCTAACTCAGTGTTACACCTTTGGATAACACTGCATTATCTAAAAGAATCATTTTTCATTTGGAAAAGCAGCAGTTATAATGTTGGAAAATTACATCCTTATGGGATTTCAGGCATCACCGCATAGTGGTTCCCAGCAGCTAAAGAAAGCTGCTCCAGAAAGATTCATACCCTCGTTTCTCTTACAAGCTAGAGAAAATTAGTAACTAGAGTTCACTGCATATCTGACAAGGCTGTCTGCAAGCAACAGGTTTCTTTAGGTACTGAGGGTGCTTCAATTAGATCAGCAGGCCTGTTCTGACTTTCAGTAGCTACCAGAACACAATCCTTTGTTCCACAGTTCTCAAGAGGAACATGGTTTCTAAAAGAAGTTTCTTCGAATTTGTACAAGAATTTTCTGCAGGCAACTATTTCACAGGTATCTCAATTTATTTCATGTAAGAGTGATAAATTCGTGACTCAGAAGCAAGGACTGATCAAGTTGATCTTGCTCTTAATAAATGCACTATTTTGGTATGTTGTATGTTTGTATGGTTCTACCAGCTCTCTGAAAACATTTGTCAAACATCAGAGACACAGATTAAGAACATGCCCCGAGAGTCTTAAAACATAAGATGTCTCAAATCCTTACAATTTTTCATGGCTATACTTTAAAAAAAAAAAGTCAAAGACATGAACAAAGTCAGCAAAAAGATCGTTACAGATTACATCACAGTACTAGATGAGATGAATATTACAGAAAAAAGTCTTCTTAAATTTGTTTTTGGCCTTCCTTAGGCAACTATAAAATGTACAATTTATTTCAAATATTGCCAGCTTATCCAAAAAGGTGCATTTGTGTTCTCAGAGTGGCAGTGAGAGACAGAAAGAGCAACCAAGCCAGAGGACACCTCTAAGCAACAGTGACCATGTTCTGCAAGGATGGTTCGATGAATTCTAAATTTAAGTGTCCACCTTGCAAAGGGTCAACTGCCTTTCCTTCTGTTTCCTGCTATATGCACTCATGAGGACAAAAGCAGCTGCTTGCTGCAAAATTTAAGGACAAAAAGGACAGGTACAATGACTAGGTTGGATAGGTTCTAAACGGCATTGTTTCTATTAGAATTTAAATTAATTCTGTCATCTTCAAGAAATTCTAAACACGTTTTCTACTGTAAGAAAAGAGTGGATTAGGAGAATTGAAATACAGAATTTACCACATTTGTTGGTTAGTGCTTTTCTAACTTTAATTTGAAATTGCACTGCATCTCCAGTTTGTAGCTTCAACTACTAGCTCTTGTTTGTGTTCTTTTCCTGTATTTTGCTTCTGTGAGTGTTTTTCTTCTTTTCTGTTTCTCTTTACTAGATTTAAGGTCTACATATTTCTAATATGCTATCAATCTCTTATGAAAGCTTTCTTCCAGGAAGAATTTAGACTTAAGACGAGTCTTTATATATGACAGAGTAAGAGGACTATGAGTCTTCCTTAGGATATAACTGATTAAAGGACAGCAAACTAGTGAAAGAGGAAGACCTCGTAAAACTGCTGCCAAAGATAACACAAATGAACAGCAAAAATAGGCTTTCACAAGGTTTGGTCTGAAGCTGATACATGAGACCCAAATTTGGCAAACAGAAGCAAATGTAATAGTACATACATGATAGCCACAGTAACTGACTGGAAATTCTGCTACAGATGAAAACAGAACAAGAGCTTTTCTCATAAGTTCCCATAAGACAGTACAGCAGTTTACCTGTATTATCAGAAGTTTACCATGCTACTTTAAGAGAAAGACAAAAATTAAGTTCAGTGGCCTCTTTCTACACTAAAACAGGAGACTGAATTACGCACTACAATCACAGAATAGCGATTCTTCCGTTTTGCCTTTACAAGGACTAGTATAGAAGAACGTTTTAAAACTTAGTCATAATCAATGTCTCTTCAAAAATAAGAGATAGTTTGAATTTAAATACAAAGAAAGGAAACAAAAGGAGATCCAGTCTCCAATCACTTCCAGTTTCTTACTTCAGATAGTCTCATAGTCCTTTCTCCATACTTTTCTATCCTGATGAACGCTCAGCCAGTGAGAATGAGTGCAACAAATTTCAGATACTTCAATTAAAAAAAAACAAGCCACCATTTCATACTTTAGAGGAAGAGTACATAGGATAATATCCCGCCCCCCCCCCCCCCCCAGGAATAATACAAACAAGAACGAAGTCTTAAAACAGCAGACCCTAATTCTTCTATTTTTGGAGTTGAAGTGAATCTGTTCACCAGTTTTCCCTTCTTCTGAAGGGAAAAAAATATATCCCAGCTTCCACATGCTTGCATCTAGGGAGCTGCTGCTGCTGACAGAGACAATGGCAAGCACATCCCTTGGGTCTCTCCTGTATTATTTATTCCACAGACACATCTTATGGAAATGCACAAAACATATCCATTGCCACTTACAGTTATCGCTTCACTGCAATACCTTGCAAACTTTCAGGAAAAACAATTGCTGCATGGATGAAAGACACCCAGAGTCAATATTTAATTAATCTGTCAAAAAACTTCAAAACAACTAGCTTAGAGGTCAATTTGTCTCAAGACAATTTCAAGAATATGTGCAGCCATATTTTGTAACAGTAAAAGCACTTAAGAAAATAACTATCTGGATTTAAAAAAAAAAAAAAACACACAACAAAACTGACATCTCCATACCTAGCATTTGCAGCATTTTGGACCCATGTAGAGGACAGGAAGATGCATCATTGATCTCAGTAGTAACAAGCAATTTTTTCTTGGTATCCTTTGCTTTTTTTCACTTCCTTAGAGCTTGGATTTGAGGAATGCTCACAGTCTTCCTTCAACTCTATACAGTACTGTTGGCTGCTTCTAACACCTCCATGTCTGTGTCGGAAAGCAGCTATGCAGGTTGAGAAAGGACCTTACTGCAGCCACTGAAGATTCTGGCTGCAAACCTGCTCAGCAGCCTTAGGGTGAGCTGCATCAGTCTTTCCCCAGGGAAAGGAGGGAGAGACTCATCACAAGCAACCCTAATCAGCTGCAACACAGCACTTGGGGTTCAAAGAGAAAAAAAACTAAGCAGTTACTGAAGGTGAGATTAGCACAATTTATAGCTCAGTCTGACACACTTTGTTATTTTCCTCACTAATGAACAACCATGTGGCTGTAATGTGCTTTATAGGAAGTGACAGCAATATGCATTTAGAAGTGAATCTTCCTCTCAATATTATTCAGCAACATGAAAAACAAGTAGCCAGCTTAAGCTGGTTAAGTAACATTCAAAATCTGAGGGGATTTGAATTTCAGTGAAGAACAAATTTTACCTGGGGGTGAAAAAGGCATGTGTAGGGAGGGGGTTTAAAATGGAAATGCTGTCAAAGCTTTAAATGTAACATAGCTAAACGATTGTATAATTATCATTTATATAACTCCTGCAGAAATTTAAGAAAAAAACCCCACCATCCTTACCTTTGTTCCAAGACAAATTGTTCTTCTGCTTCCGATCTGCTAGAGCACTTCAATTTTACCTTGAGAATACAATCCTGAGGTATTTAATTACCCTGTCAAGACCACTAAATGGTCTGGCACCATTCCCCCTCTCTCAATCTCTGCTGATTGATAGCACCAGTAAAACTCACTAGCTTTAATTAAACCTCCAAATAGCTACCCCTTTTGCTACTCACTAGATCAATGTTCTTTAGTGCTGGAAGAAAAAAAAAATCCAGAAGGTAAGGAGGGTTTCTCTCACCTTCACAGCTCACTTGCTTCTGGTATTTTAATAGGCTTTTTACACAACTCATATTTCATTGCTCCCCAGGGACATTAGTTAATGAAAAAATTACTATAAAAACTGACACTACCAGAATTTCCTTCTACAATTATCAATAGTGAAGACAGGAACAGTAACTATTCTATACCTGCTGCACAGACCCAGAAATCAAACTGGATTTTTTCTTTTTTCAGTGTTTCGTTATTTTCCATTAAGTTTACACAGTGTGTTCAAGAGTACTATCATAGTTAGACTATCATAAGGGTGGAGATCTTGAGCAGTTAGGTTAAAATTAACCTTATCTTAAATCTTAGTAATGGATCAAGGCACCAGGAGGAACTACATTGCCGAGTTTTAAGGACACAGAGACCACAAATGAAGTTGTGGCACATCCCTTGCTTCTAGTCTTCCCTTGCTGTACTGCACTTCTTTAGGCATTTGTAAAGCTGTTAGTTCAGTATTCACTCTTTAGTTGAAGTCAGAATGAGCTCTTCTCATTACAGAGCTTTCTACAGTAGAGCAGTTAACTAGGTGGTGATGGCAAAGTAGGACATCTGTGCTTGTAGCCAAAGAATTTGTCAAAATTAATTCCAACAGGAAGTTGGCAGAATGTTACATGCTAATCCTGATTTTTTTTTTAAATATGCAAAGCTATAGAGTGGGAAGAAAACCTACAGATATAATACTTTAGATAAAATATTTCTTAAACATCTATTCCCCTGACAGGTGATAATTACCCAAGTAAACACCCTGATAGTCCAAAGAATTTAAAAGAGGAGGAAAACTTACTAAATCTGATTTTTAAGCAGCACTAGTTAGGTAAAATACAACTAAATAATCAATACTGTTTATAAAGAAGAATAACACCTAGGCCCCTAGCCTGGACAACCTATTTTCATTCCCCTTTCCAATGCATATTTGCACACTTGTCTATGCATGTATCACAAGCCTTAATGAGTAATAAAAAACCCATCTGCCAGCTCCTGCATGCAAAGGCTCTGCCACTTCAGGCCCTCATGCTGGAGGGCTGGGGACAGGACAGGAAGCTCCTCAGCCTCAGTTCACCTGGCAAGGGAGGAAGGAGCACTCCAGTACTGCCATCTGCAGTGTCCCCTTGACAGCGACAGCCTGCAAAAGACCATGCCCATCATTCAAGCAGTCCAGCATCCACAGAGAAAAGCCACTCCTGTGTCCTCCTGCTACCCGACAATTCAGGTAAAAAGCTCTCTCTATTCAGGATGTTAAAAAGCTCCACACCACTTCAAGGACAGACCATTTGTTTGCCTGCTCCTCTTTAGATAGAGTCTTACACTTTCTTGTTAATGGGGACATCTTTTACACCACACTGAAAGCTATTCCTATTCAAATAATCTATTTATTTTTTTTTTTGGTTTTGAAGCAGTTTTTGCAGGAGCAATGGGAGGTTAAGCCCCTCTCCTAAGCAGAAGCCAAGCTAGCAAAACACACACTGAATTTTCTTTCTACTGTGTGCAAGTCAATGACTTGTTCATGCTGTTTGCTCCTCTGCATTTTCCACATTTGGCAAGAACTTTCCAGGACAGATCAAATGAAAGTGGGTAAAGAAGAAAATTCACTCCAGGCACAGAAATACATTTCACTGGCTCTTAAATAGAACTGATCCAAAGTGTTTCCCAGCAGCAGCTTCTGCCAAAAGAGAAGCCACAGAAAATTCTAAGATACAATGAGTATTCATGAAGTTGCATAATTAATACCAAACTTCAGAGGCTACCTGCAATATCGGTACGCCTGTTTACATTGCAAATAAACTGTAAATTATGCCACAGAGGGCACTATCTAATATATGTAGTTATATATTGTCTAGAAGAGTGGGGTTCAGGTATCCAACACACCTAGACATGTTTTCAATATCAATGGATACCTCATACCTTCCCCCCCTCAAGTTTTAATGTTCAGCTTTAATCAGAAGGCACAACTGACACCAGGTTAGACAAGACCAACACTGTGTGACTTGCTTTGGAGGTATGGGTCTGAAATTTGGTCAAGGTAACTTTGCAAATAGTTCAATAAGGTGTTCCATAAAGCATTCCACGGGATTATTTTTTAAAAAAAAAAAATGTATCAGGTAATAGGCTTCAGTATCACTACCCATACAGAAAAACTCAAGCCAGCATTTGGCAAATTCACCTTTTCAATATATTTTATTTCAAGAAAACAGTAGGTGGCACCCCCTATTCGGGATTAGAGAAAGATACCCAATGATTAACAGGCTAGTACAGAAGCAGTGGATCAGATGCAAGTGTCATGGCCCCAACCTAGAATATCTCACATCAGGATCAGGACAATTGCCACTGAATGGGAATGCTTTTACTTCGGACACAATGTGAGGGTCCATCACTTAACCAATGAAGTGACTTTCAGTTTTATAGAATAATGGAAAACAAACAGTTTCAACCATTAAACTATGAACTACTAAACATTTCTACAGAAATCACAAAAACGCACAGAGAACAAACATCTATTATTTTTTTTTGTTTTAAAATCAAAATATCCTCTAACACTATCATATACCATGATTTTTCATGGGAAGGTATACATAAATATCTCAGTGACATCCATTTTCTAAAGCTAAAAGTAAATCTAATTGTTGTATTCCCAGTTTGCCAAACAGACTTTTTTTTTTCAATTAAGTTTCAACTCTGGAGAAATAGGAACATATATTGTGGTCTATAAACTGTAAGTAGCCTCTGCAAAGGTCCTGGCACCGAGATCTTCTAAGTGACTCCCTCCGTGCAAGGTGTTGTTCCCAGAGGAAGCAAAGGCCTCAGACAAAATTCACTTCTGCCTGGTTTTTCTCCAGGCTTATCAGAGGAATATGTAAATTATGAAGTGTTTCACAGTAGGCTGGGCATTTTTATTGGTAAGTCTCCTTCCAAGTCATTGTCACACAGACATCTTAGTTCTTTTAACAGTAGAAGCAACTGTGCAATGTACAAATGCCTTAGTCTTAAAGCGTATTAGGGATCGTCCCAGTCTCTGTCCCTTCTGCAGTGTGGAAGGAGGTTAAAACCAGCCTCTTTAAACAACATCTTGGGAGAATCCAGTCATGAAAACTCAGCCTGAAACCTAGCTTGTGTCCAAGAAGAATAAAGGAGAAGGAAGAAAAGCAGTTTTCCCCTTCTAGCCATAGCATACTAACACTGAAAGATGCTGCTGAAATTAAACAGGGCTGAGTGTAGGTAGCTAGAGCTATTTACTTTAGCTGTAAAGTGAATAAGCAACATTTACAGATTTTTTTTTAACTAGAGATTATCATTATTTTGGTGAAAAGGACATAATTTCATTTTGTGATAACTGAAATGTTTCAGATTTTCTTTAGCTAAGGACATCTAAGGTACAAATCCCTGAATATTTACACATAAGCTTTAGTCTCACTGCAAGGGTCACTGTCTATTACTGTGTATAACCTAAATTCTACTGTCATGTCCTGGGAAGGCAGAAAATTAAAAGCACCAATGTCACCACCCACATCTATCTACTCCATTTTTATCTTTCCCTCCCCACTTTCTACAATTTTTAGTTGCAGAAATACAGTGACTGTTTGCATTAATCACTTAGCAAGATGAAGAGGATTAAGAATTCATATACTCTCAGCATGAAGTCAGTTACTGGAAACCCCATTAAAGGATCATTTCCATTTGGGAGACCCGGCTTGACTGTCTATAACATCATCCTTTTTTGTCTGGCTATACAGTCTCCAGAGAATCCTACTTGCCACCCTGGACAGATGCATTTTTCATTTGTCCAAAGATACTAAACGCAAAGATGCGGTGTACCTGCAGTACCACTGGAACACAAACCAAGTTCCACCCAAAAGACTGTTTCAAGAAACTACAGCACAAAATTACTTTCCTCAGTTCTCCCTCAAAGCAGAAAATTGGAGACTGCCAGTGGGCAAGAAGCCTTCCAGAAGCACACAAGGAACTTTCTGCAGCAAAGCATCTACCTATGTCTTTCATCCATTGTTATCAAGAGCTACAATTCATTGTTTGTTAAACAGCAATATTTAAGTTTCAGATAGTATAATCCACTTTATTACATTTTATGAATCCAGAACAGATAGGGCATCCTAAACATAATTACTGACATCTTGTTTTTGTCTCAGTCATCTTAAAGTGGCCCTGCATTGCTTTTTAAGTTCAAACATTTTTAGAAGTGAGCTTTATCTTACGGTTCAAATATCCTAGTTAGAGGGCAGCCACCACCCAAGTGATCAGGTAGCAAACCCCACTGTTTAATGAGAATCAGCTGATTGGAACATGGATTGCCTTCAGGCACCAACGTATGTAAAACATGTGCAAATGTCTGCATTCCCCCAGAAAATTTATTTCATCCCCTCTCTGAATATTTCAGAGCTGAAGCAACGAAAATCCTTACTCTTCTGATAATGCATTAAGACAGTAGATGAGGAAAAAGTAACTCCAGATTTCTGCTTCTAGACAGTTAAGAAGCTAAATTTAGTAAACAGGAGGTGCAGGAGTTAGAACACAAAAAAACCCCACAAAACAGGAATCTCAAACAGAGACCTAGAGACTAGGGTCCTAGAGGTCCAGTAATTCAAAGACAGCCAAAACAGTTTTCAGCATTTTGTTTTAAGAATTTGTGAAGCAAACAAGACACTAGCAACCTGAAAAATAGAATATTAATAAGCAAGTTATGCCAGCTTGAGAAAAGAATGAAGCACATAGTGCAGTGCTTAAACTATACGCAATATTGCATTTTTACAACTAGAGCATACAACCATTTCTCATTTAAATGAATTCAAGCTCACATCTAAGATGTTACAAAGTGCATAAAAATATCAAAATTTTCTATACTTAATAATTTAACTCTCTAAATCTACACAAACTACAAAGGACTACCCATCTACTAAATGGTGAAGTCCTACTCTATTGACATTAGTAGAACATTTAAGTTACACTTGGAAATGTAAAACAAACCATACATCGATCAACAAGTAAAAAGACTTTGTTTTCTTTAAATCATCATTAGCACTACGTACTTTTATGGTTTTAGTTTGCAGTCTCAATCCATTCAGAGTGTTGATAGCTTTTTCGGCATCCTTGGGTTCAACATAGTTCACAAAACCATAACCCAAGCTCTGTCCTGATTAAAGAGAAGAAGAAGAGTGTTCATTAGTACTGCAGTGCTATGCAATGGGTAACTATCACACAGGGAAAAAATTGCTTAAAGAACAGTATCTGCCTCAGATAAAGCTTCAAAGGTTCAAAACACCTATTTTTTCCAGAAAGGTGTTTTTTAACTAGCTTCCTCTATTCCCATGGACTGCCCCAAGTTCAACACAGGAATGGCTACAGTCAGTTTAATTAAAGACTAAAAAACTGCTATGCAAAATAAGTTCAGGTATTTGTTATGATCTGTTTGAGACTAGTGGAAGCTCAGAAGCTTCATGGTTAAAATAACATCAAAAATCTACTACTTACTCCGGAACTTTTTAATTTAACAGAGAAAATATAGTGGCAAAATTCTGGACCAGAGCTTGAAAATAAGTGTTTCAAATACTTCAATATCAGAATTTCAGTCAAATTTAAAGCCAAACATTTCTACAAGTGTTATTCACACACTAAATAGCAGCAATGACGAGTTTGAAGGTTCATTTTGTTCCTATATGCATAAACTGGTACAAGTAACTGGTCTTTAGCTAAATACCATTCAAAAATACAGTATTTTCATATTCTTTTAGCATTCTTCTGGTAATTCAGATGACAGATAGACATGAAGCATTTTTAATTAGCTCTAAATCACTGAACCACAGCGCATTTTTTACCGTGTAGTCTGTCTAAGCATTTATTAAACACACAGCATAGCAGCAGTCATCTCTTGACAACTTCAAAATGTGAAGTATACCATCCTTAACTAGCATACCCCTTTAAAAATATTTAAGTGCATAAGAATCCAAACAGATACAAAAGTGTTACGTTAGCAAAAGGACACCACTTAGTAATAATACCATCCTTTATTAGCATAGACCTTTTCAGAAACTCTCCCATACTCCTTGACCATTCTTATTTTAGAGTCAAGGGCCCAAAAGCCACTCAAGCCAAAGGGAAGCATCCAATATATCTAACTCACAAAATGCTAGTTTGAAATATTAGTTTGGAGATACAAACATATAAAAGGATAAACAATATTTATTACATACATGAATTTGACATTTGTGCTTTATTGACAGCAAACACAAAAGAACCTATGCTTTTAGTTCTTGCACGGCATATATGCAGCATGTATTAAATGTATTAAATAAGGCAAAAAACTGATGGAAAGTTTCTAATTGGTTAAATAATTACTTAAAAAATAAATTATTTAAAATAAAACATATTAAATAATAAATAAATAATAAATAAGTAACACGCCCACCATTGCTGTACATTTTGTACAAATTAACCTATTGTAGCAGCGGAAGTTAGAGGACACTCCCAGCCCTGACCTACCAAAGCCAACTCCAACTTTACCAAGGTCCTCCTCCTCAGAACAGCACACACAAAACACAAATTCGCTAGCTGAAACCATGAACACGTTAATATATGCAAAGTTATTAAGAAAAACATCCAAACCCTAACTGGAGAAAGTCCCAAGCAACCAGCTCTAGACAACCATGCTCCGAGCAGAAGGTTGGACTACATGATCTCTAGAAGTGCCTCCGACACCAGCAATTCCGTGTTTTTGCAACAAACCATAACATGGAGACATGCAGAAGAATTTCTGTATTCTTTTCTAGTTTTGCCTAAATATAGCCATGTTTCTAAAAGCACCTTTCTCCTTATTAGTTTGATACAGTATAGCAATTTCTGTGCTTGTCACTTCCTTCACTCCCACTGTCTGCAGAAACTCTTCCTAGCACTGGTCTCCAAAAAAGAGCAACTTAAAGAAATGTCACTTTTTGTGCAGGGCTTTTATTTTAGTCTTCTCCTAATACAAAAATGCTGATTTTTGGTGTTATTATTAATCTTCTAGGAAGGAACCTATTTAAACCACAACTTTAAAATTTGTTAAAATCTGAAAGAGAAAGCCATTTCATCTATGACATTCCCAATACACTACTGACTTATTTCAGAGTGAAAACGAAAAGATGTGCAGAAATTATTTCTCAGCTGTTCATGTGATCTGTTTTTCCCAATAGGAATACTGAGACCAGGCACAGACCATACCCAGCTGTTATGAAGATTACTGTTCATGATCAGTTAATCTGGAGACATTCTATTAGTTAGGTTTGATGAGTTCTAGTAGACTAGCCTAGGAAGTTGCACAAACAAATCCAGTAATTTATTCAGGACTCATTCCTGTGGGTTTATTCTGCAATTGTGCAATTACAAAGAGATTTCGCTGGGAGAGTGGCAAACTACAGAAGCAGGCCATCTGAAAGGTTGTGAAGCTCCATTCCTGGAGATACTCAAAGTCTGACTGGACACAGTCCCAAATTATCTGATAAGAGAACATGCTTGAGGAAAGGGATTGACTGGATTACCTCCAGAATTATGTTCCACCCTCAATGATTCTGTGAATGATTCCTTTCAGTTAATTCAGTTTTGTTTCATTGGGACTATAATCTACAATTCAAAGGTGTTCAGATCTGACTTTCCAGCGGCCTTATATATTTGAAAAGGTTAAGAAAAGGTAAAAACTTCTTAAGAGATCAAAATTTTGCCTGATGATTAGTGGTTCAATTACACATTATCAATAATTCAGAGCCAAAAGTCACTTTCTTCACAGAAGGACATAAGAAAGATGAATCTTAGTTCCCAACAAGCAATATAAATAACTGGAAGTTGAACCTGATTTCTGGAGTCAGGTGCTCAAGGGACCACTTAAGTTTTCCTGCTTATGTTAAAGAAAGAGGCTTGTTTAAGAGGTTTCTAGTTCACATACAGATAGTTTGGTTAAATCCAGGCAAAGATTTCACAAAATGCAGTAGAAGCAACTATTTCAACAACCCAGATACTCCAATTATTGCCAAGTATGTCTGACAGCTGGTGGTATTTCTCACTCAGTGAGAAAGCATCAACTGGGTTAACAAGAACTCAGAAGCTCAGTTCTTCCTAAGTGCAGAATATGGAAATTACATGCTCAAACTATCAGTTGAGGAGCTTCTCCTCAATAGTTCTCATAGCTATTTTACAGCCCTGTTTAAAGCTGTTTCAGTACACTTTCTACTAGATTTTATACTTAAGATACTATGAAAATTAGACAGTGTAGAATAAAACAGTTAACTAAATTATTGGTAAAAGAAGAATTCACCTGAAGTAGAGAAAGGCAAAGTAATTAAGTGATCTAGAAGGAATGACAAAACGACTGAAAAAAAGCAGTCTGACTTGCATTTTTCTTCAAAATCTGATAAAAAACAAACCCCACATAGCAGTAGCAGTGCATCTTGTAAGCCTGTAAGAAAGCAAAGGACTTAAAGCAAAGGTTATCATTTGAAAATTCATCTTCATTAATTACATTTTGTGTTTTATGTACCTGACTCTTGCAACAAAGTTAAATTCAAGCAAAAGTGGAAAAAAATCCTTTCAGTCAGGCATCTCTTTCAACCTACATATGTTATATCCACCACTAAACGGATCCCTGACAAATGTTCAGCCTCTAAGGATGTCAAAAAGACATGAATGTGAAAGCACTATACTACTCACTTTAATAGGGGAGACTGTTCCACTTTGGTTTCAAGTTTATGAGCTTCATAAATATCAATTGACCACCATGTACCGTGATGATGTAAATTAAGTAGTAATTTATTAGATAATGGCAAGTTACTTTTTGTCATTACAGTCAATATACAGAGTGGATTTTGACAGGAGAGAGGCAAAAAGTAATTTAAAACAATTTGATCCTAATCAGTACTTGAAATGACTGCTCAAGAGACTGAGTGGAGATCCACATGCACACTAGAGAAGTGTTAAGTGATTTAACATTAAATACAAATACAGGTTGGGTGGACAACGGCAGGAAAGCAGCCCTGAGGAGAAGGACTTGGGAGTACTTGTGGATGAGAAGCTCAACATGAGGCAGCAGTGCGTGCTGGCAGCCCAGAGAGCCAACCGTGTCCTGGGCTGCCTCAAGAGAAGTGTGGCCAGAAGGTTGCAGGAGGCGATTCTGCCCTCTATTCTGCACTCATGAGACCCCACCTGGAGTACTGTGTCTAATTCTGGAATCCTCAACACAGGAAGGACATGGACCTGTTGGAACGGGTCCAGCAGAGAGCCACAAGGATGATGAGAGGGATGGAGCATGAAGACATGCTGAGAGAGCTGGCATTGTTCAGCCTGGAGAAGAGAAGGCTCTGGGGAGACCTTATAACAGCCTATCAGTATCTGAAGGGAGCCTACAGGAGAGCTGGAGAGGGACTCTTTATGAGGAAGTGTAGTGACAGGACAAGGGGCAATGGTTTTAAATTGGAAGACGGGAGATTTAGATTAGACACTAGAAAGAAATTCATTGCTGTGAGGGTGGTGAGGCACTGGAACAGGGTGCCTGGGGAAGTAGTGGATCCCCCATCTCTGGAAGTGTTCAAGGCCAGGCTGGAGTTTTGAGCAACCTGCTCTAGTGGGAGGTGTCCCTGCCCATGGCAGGGGAGTTGGAACTCGATCTTTAAGGTTCCTTCCAACCCAAACCATTTTATGATTCTATAAATAAGAAGCAACTATAGAATGCACTGATTCTGTATTCAGGAGAGACAAGTAGGAAGACTTCACAGGCACTGGTCAGCAAAAGACCAAAGCCAGTTTTAAGTCGTAAGAGGGAAATAAACAACGATGAAGACATAGTCATGGTCACAGTGCTCCTAAATTTACTAGTGAATTTACTACTATGCCTTGAAAAATGTAACTTTTTTTTTTTGCTTTAAAAATCACACAGGCTCCAATTCACAATACTTACCAGAGGAAGAATCACAAAGAAACTAGTTCTATCCTGCCTGGGTTATTTCACAAGTGTTTACTCATTTCCTATAAATGAAGCCAATTTAAATACTGCACACACCTGTAAAAGCCCAAAGAAAAACCTCTGCTACACAACACTCAGAGAAGGGCCTAAATGGATGCTATCTCCAAAAGGAAGTGGCCAAACAAAGTAGATGTGACAGTGGTGCCTGTTGTCTGCTCTTTATGTTATGCATTTAAAGGTAACAACAATATTCCTTAAAGCAGAATAGAGCCCTTTTAATAGAATTGGTTAAATAACATTTTCTTCCTTCCAACAACAAAAAAAAATTCAACTTTCTGAGTAGGAATAATCTCACTCTAGAACTCTACTTATATGAAAGGACTCTTTGGTTATAACATTTTTAAGTAGACAGGCTGCTGTGCAAGCTTTATTTTAGAAGTAAAAATCACAATGAAGACTTAAGTTGGACTACAGAGATGTTACAAAACTGAAATGACAAAGATCAAGAAACTTAGTGGGTTGTTTAGTAAAATCCAAGCCGAGAATTTTTTCCGTTAATCCAGAAGGATTGTGGAATTAAATTACTGCATCACTACACTGTACTGTGCATTTCTATGAGGCATAGCTATTTACAACAACTAAAAGAGGTTATTGCTGAATTACTGAATGCTCAAAAGCAATTACAAGCCAGATCATTTAATCACCATTAATTGCTTTTGCAAAGCTCTTACGAACTTGGAGAGGAAGAAGAGATCCACAGACAATGCAATTTTTCCTTTTGCCCTGTTACTACCCAGATTATTCATAATGGAGAGAGAAGTAATACAGTTGGTAACATGAAAAAGAAGTATTGGATAAAAGAGCCTAGGTGTTCTGAGGCATCTCCCAGTTCAGGGAGACTAGGCAGCGTCACTGGTCACATAAGACTAAGAGATTCCTCTAGATAGGACAATTAATACGATATTATCAAAGTCCTCACAATTCTCCTCTCTAAATAGCTACTACTGAAGATATTATCAAGGAAAAGTGTGGAGCAACAGGTCACATTTTCCTATAGGCTGATTTAGTCTAAAGGTTTCCACTTCCCATAGTAAATACGGTTCATGTCCCCTATTTGAGTGGGGAACTTAACATCACTTGTTTTTTTGTAATGTCTGCTGACATTCTCAGTTGGATACACATTCCTCTCTAATCAATCAGGTCACATCTTCTGGTTATAATATGAAACAACTATTTTTTCTAGATTAAAATGAAGTGTTTGCACTCTAAAAGCTGCTGGTGCCTCCTTGCTATTGTCTCTACTGACAGTTTTAAAGGCTGGATTGCTAGTGCCTGTCTAAGGCAGCAATTTATGACTCAATCAGACGGAGGGAAGCACCTATACATAGTATTGAACAGTTAAAGACAAGTGCAAGATAACATGACAAGGGTTTTTTACTCTCTCTAAATAATCTATACATAATTACCATCTCTGAGGAGTTTGTTCTTCTGAATTTTTACCGTATCTTCTAAGCTTCCTGTTTCTCTGGAAAATACAGAGCTTGTTTCCAAACAGTAATTCAACTACAGTGGTACAAAAAAAACTAAAAGACATTCCAAACTAAGTTATCTACCTCCATCAAGCATGTTTTCTTCTTTTGATAAAACCTGCATTACAAGTCTACTGTTAAGGAGTTACACACACAGCTGAACCTGGGCCATTTAACCCAACCACAACAGGTCAACAATTAAGATGTTTTATAGCCTCTCCTCTCAACCTCCTTCGGAAGTGGCCTGCCCGACAACTTCTCTTGCAAGAAAAAGTACTTGCCAGCATTCATTTCCTTCCATTTTCTCTTTAGAAGCAGCTACAGCAGCCACAGGCAGTGGCTTATTTTCTATAGCTTTAATATACTTGCCACATAACAGCTAAATTCCTCCATGCTGCACTTTCAAAAAGGACATGAGCCTTCCAATCAGAGAGCATCCTTGAAGGTCAGGCTAAAGAGATCATCTCCCTTTAACTATTATACTCCAACCTGGAAAACAGGTAAAAATAAATGAAGTGGGACTATGGCACATAACATGAAAGTTTCTGTAACTAGATCAATATGCAGGATTCTATGTGGCTGCTCCCTTCTGCAGTGACCAAAGGATGTTAATCTATTTTATACAGTTGTAGGAGTGCTGAATTGCTGCAAAACAGTTGTTTCATTTTCAACCTACGAGTGTCAAGCAAAACATTCCCTAAAACCTGTAGGCACCTCAGAACCAAGAAGAAATACTATTTTAGACACGAGCAGCAAAGACAGCATCTTGAACACCTCTTTACTAAATGCTACAAGGCTGGATGTATTAAGAGAGTAAGGGAGAGTTCAGTCATCTGAACTATGCAGTCCTGTTAGCAAGAGTTTGCCTGAAAATGCCCAAGTGCCATTTACCATCTATTACACCTTAAAGGGAAGGCTTCAAAGGTAGACAAGCATAAGCTCTAACAGATGTTAAGTAAGCTTTTGCAAAAGGTACTTCTCAAATACTGTGAGAGCTGTATCACCCAGGAAAGCTCCCTGTGATGTCAGAAATGCACAGTGAACTCAAGTGCTGCATTTACAGTAGTCTTGCAACATTTTATCACTCCTGAAAAAGAATGTAATTGTTTTCTATATAATATCATGATTAGAAAGCAAATGCTTAATATTATAGTTTTATTTCATGACTAATTAAAGCATCTTGGCAATTTACTTGGTCTTCTCTAAGTGTTTTTTAGGTAGCAACATTGTGACCCAAGAAATTTCTGACTAATATCAAGCCTAATTATCTTCTATTCTTGAAGTCTCCGTGCTGTCCAACTGTCTACTGAATTTGTGTCCTCACAATTCTCCTCTCTAAATAGCTACTACTGAAGATATTTTTCCTACATGCATGATTGTGAAAAGCCTGACTTATAAGACAAAATCCAGAGCCAACCCTGTAGAACTTTATCTTTGCTTGAGCACACAGCTGGCTTTTTTTTTTTAGCACTGCTCCATTATTATAGAACAGTATTATTTCCAGATGACTAACAGGTGCTGAAAAAGAAAAACCATCAGCTTTGGTACCAGAAGAGTTTCCATTGCTGTGTTTCTTCCCGAGGTCAACTATTTGAATTACTTCAACGTGTCCTCCCTGCTCATATGAAGTAGAACGCTCGCCCCTCAACATGTGGGCAGATGGCTCTGAGAGCCCGGCACACCCACCACACGAGGGAGCCCTTGGCTGCTGTTTGCCATCGCGGCCACCGAACACCCAGATGCCAGGGCTGACCAAGGGAGCTTCCTTTTTGGAACTAATTGTTGATTAAGTTACCAGAGTAACCAGCTAGTCCTGCACTTTGCCTGGAATTCTTAAACGCTTCTGCAAGGTCTGCAGACCGGACAGAATAGAAAGCCAGCAGTTTCAAGTAATCGCTTTTTCCAAAGGAAAGAAATATATAATTAGAGACAAAACAAATGCCAAGATCACCTGAGCTCTCAAAAGCTTTTCAGTATGTATTCAGCTTCTGGCAAGGTAAGACCGAACAAGTTCTGTGAAAAATGGGTTCATTTTAGGAAGCAACCTGAGCTAGTATTTAAGTTTCACCTTCCCTCCTTCACTTACTGATCTCCTAAACTCCACTAATTAGTAGCCCCACTAATTGAGTGCTGTCAATACTAATTCTTAGAGGAAAAACCCAAAACAATAGTTTTGAATTCTCATTCTGACATGTATATTAAATAAAAAACAAAAAAGCCAGAACAATAATTAAATTTGGTTGATAATACATCTGAAAACTAATACTGCATTAAGGTATAAAACTTGTACAAAAATTACCACAAACAAACACTAACGACACTCTTAAAAATTAGAGGTCTCAAAGAATATATATTCATGTATTTACTTTCCACAGAGAGCAATAAAAAAAAATTTAAGATAAGCAGGCACATTTAAAAAAGGGTTATTCCTACAACACAGGCATCAATTTCAGTATAGTGACATATATATAGACCCTTCAGGCCATTTTGACTTGTGCAAAAATTATCGCAAAATAAAGAAATATAACCATCAAGAACTACAATATCATACAGAAGAAATGCTAAAAAAGCATATCTTCCAAAAAAATTACATACTATTTGCGTAAGTGTATGATAGTAAAGAATACACTTCTGAAGATCAGTAATAAAGTCTAGGAGCTGTAACTCAATGTCTTAAAGACTACAGAAAAAATCGTATGAATTTTAGCAAACTGGGGACTCTCTTTTATAATTTAACTTAAATTATATATGCTGCTTTCAGTGCTTTACCCCTTGAAGGTCTGTCAGCCAGTGCTTGACTAAAAAAGAGGAAATAGTCTATTTTCTGGTGAATATAAATATATTTTCTGCTATCAGTCACCTAAATGTTCATTTTACATCAAACACTATTTTCAATGAACTAAGCATAACCTTGTTTAAAGCAACAAGTTGCTGTCCTTGTGTGTGAAGTAATTTGGTAAAGATCCACTAAAATACTGTAACAAGTCAGCTTCATATCTCTGCAAACAGGACCAAATGAAGTTCACAATAACTTGCTGTTAGGCTTTATTCTGCCTTTCATCACTCCTGACCTTGCACACACTGGTGGAAGAATGCTGTTAAAATAAACATACATAACATTACAAGCCTATACATAAAGGCTCTCATTTGAGCTCATCTCATGGAGTCATATGATTTTTCATAACTCTCCTAAAATTTCAGAGTGAAGATATATTCCCTGCATCCAAAAAAAAAAGCATACAAAAACACAAGTGGCAATGCATAAAAGACACAGCATTAAGATCAACCTAAAAAATGCAAGTATTGACAGCCTATGACATCCTGAAGGCAAGCCAACGTGGTCATGGGAAAAAAAATCAGCAGCACTTCTGGCCTGTAGCCCAATTTCAGGAGCACGTAAAATTACTTGGTAAAGAGTTTCAGACATAGGAGTGAAATCAGTCAAACCTTTTGTTTGCTTGTATTTGCAGTTTAAGACATCAGGATGCCCCAGAATATGCGAGGGTGATCCTCCTGAAACAAGCCCACAGAGCATTCTTGTGCCAACACAGGGGGATCATTCAGCTGGTACCAGCTTTTTTCAAAAGTTACTGTATCTTCATAAATCACCATTATGAATTGCATCTGATTCAAGGCATTGAGATCACCACAGTGTCACTGACACTGAGTAAGACTAGAAGCACAACACCCCGAATGTAGCACTGTTCCTAAAACTACCTACATACCTATGGTCTCTCTCTTAACAAGAAGGGCTAAGGGAATAAGCCAAGAACACAGAGTTCATTTCTTCCCATTTACTTCTAATATAAATAATTGTTCAAATTTCGCAATCCTTTGAAGTTTGCATTAAGGCTTGAAATGCATTTTTAAAAAGCAGCTTCAGCAAAATGAGGGAAACCACATGAGCCAGTGAGCGATCCCAAATTTAACTGCAGTTTGCTCATAGTTCCAGTAGATGGGTTCTATTTACTGAACACTCATAACTAGCATACCACTGCACTAGCAAACTGATCAGCTTGCAAGAAAATGCCTGTAAGCCATGAACATTACTAGATTTCAGTATTTGGTACTCTGATGCCTTTCTCCTAAACTCATTTTCTCAGCTATTGCTCTGAATTGGAAAAACAGAAGTTGAAGACTAAAGGAAAAGAATCAAACACTAATCAAAGTACTTGACGGTTTATCCTGTCATACAGTAAGAAGATTATATCTGTAGTTATACAGCTATTAACAGAGATGTCCTAAGAGTCAGAATTTTTCAGGATAAGAAACTAAGTTCCATCTCAGCCAGGTACAACTCTACCCTTTTACAAATTTAGTGCCGTTCTCTTGTTATTCACATGAGGAACATCATCTGCTGCTTCATCAACACAAGCATGTTGATGTCAGATACAAAAATGAGGGTGCAGGCAGAGAAAGTCAAGTGTAGGGTTATTGCAGATACTAAGATGAACATGAACCTGACCAAAGATCTTCAGACATTGAGGGTTACTAACAGACATGACACGGCCAAATAGAAAATGTCAGCCAGAAGCCCACACACAAAAGTGATAGGGCATTTGCTTATGGACACCGCAGGAGGTTGAACACTGATAGTCTTGCCTGTTATGGTCTCATGTTCAAAGATACGTGACATTTGACAACCATGAACTGCTTGAAATAATGACTGACCTAGGGACCACAGTATTACAAACTAGCTTGTCATACTACAAGTAGAAGCTCCTTACTATGCCAAGGTGAAAGCATACCACAGAATTTGCCAAGTCATTTACTTATTTGAAAGCTGACTTACCATTTAATTTTTACCACTATTAGTAGTAACATGTTCTATGCAGCTGAGAAGTTTTGTCTTTCACAGTCGATTTGTTCCTTGTCAGGAATATGGCCAGCAGTGTTAAATATTCTGCCCTATTGTACCACTTAGTCACACCAAATAATAAGCAGGTGGATAAAGCACCTTGCTCTACCATTTACTGCAAAAGCATGCAGTAAATCATGCATCCAGCTAAAAAGCAGCATTGACACTTGGAACATAAATTCTTTTCCCAAACTTTACACTAACACACTGTTATTGAGGTTTTGCTTTTCTTTCAGACTATCTGCTACTTAATCGTAAGAGTTTCGAAAGACATCCTGAAACATGCCATAATGAAAAGTTTAAAAATTATTTTTCCCCTCTAGGGCATATTATGCGAAAGTTAACTTGCAGCATTGCTTTCAACCATGTGGGGTTTTTTCTAGTCTTTACTGATGATTGAAAAACAGTAACGAAATTATAAATTGTCAAAAGACAAACTATTTTCCTAGTCTAAGTGTTAACTGTCAACTCAAAAAATATATTCTTGAAAGTATGTCAGAGGAGACTATCCTTTTTTCAGTTTTAATAGCTGTGATTAACAAACAAGAAAAACTAATATATTAATCTGCAATGCACAGTAGTAGAAAACAAGTAATTTCTCACAGGAAAAGGATATGGTAAGAAGAACTCAAAAGCTCAGTTTTTCATTATCTGAAACTGAAACATGTCCACACAAAGTTTAATTCTTACTGGAACATAGCAAGATTCTTCCAGACAAACTTTTATTATTAAAAAAAAGGGGGGGGAGAGGAGAATAATCAACATATCTTGCCATAGATGCAAGACTTCATAAACATTAAGCAGCAACATTAGGCTGTGGCTTAACCTACATGAAGCCATAGGTTCCAGAAAGACTAAGAGATAAAAAGCAATTTCCATCTTCAACGGATTCAGCCACCCAGAATACAGGAAAGAATTCAGAATACAAGTTTCCTTCTGCTTCAGTCAGTTCTACCAAGTGTCTCAAATAAGAAAAGGTAAAAACAAAGCAACTGAAACAACTGGTCAGTGGCATAGAAAGCTTCAAGGTAACACGCTGTGCCTTTGATAAGTCTGGTAGTTGGCAGGTTTTAAAATGAAGGAATCAAAATGAAATGCAGGATCTGAGATGTATTTGTGTCAGTTATTTCCCTTTTATATATGGATTAAAGCATTACCCCACTAAAACAACAGGTTTGTACACTTTTCTTCTGTCACCTTCTACAACTTCCTGTTTCTACTCTCACTAAGGACAAAAAAAAAATGCATTAAAAATAGTATAAATCCTCTTCTGCATTTGTGCATGAAGAAAGATCATGTCAGGCAAGTTTGTATTGTAAGAACTGCCAGCTGAAGTGCACCATGATGGAAGTAAATAAAATGTAGAAACAACGTACGTTCATAGACTAAGTATAAATACACGAAGCTAAGAAAGTCTCCTGCATTTAATTTAAGGTCTTGTTTCTATAATGCAATATACCAGCTGCTGCAATACACACTGGACCAATCATGAACCAGTTAGGACCACCTGCAGCCTGAAGTCTTACTACTTTCTACACTACTTGTGATGGCTGAAAGTGCCCACTTCCTGTAGAGATTTCCAGGTCCTTCAAATCCATGATAGCTGTCTAGTGAAAGGGCATCAGGTTGTGCAGGTCAGTAACATTACCACCCAGAGTTATACTTCACTGAAAAACACCTCAATTATTTAAGTACTTCACACTAATCTCACAGCACAGTGACCCTAAAAAGGCAGTGAGACACCTATAAAAACATCACATTAATTGAGGTCTCTTAGTATACACTAGAACTAGCATCTATTTAGGCAGCTGGTCTAGAATCACTAGGACATAACAGCAATATATACCTACAAGTACCTACCGAAGAGTAAGCAGTGATAAAACATGCCAAACAGGCAGCCTGGGGGCTGCCAAGGAGGAAGCAAAGAGCACTACCTCTGCTAGAAGCACAAAAGATACTTCAGATCATTAGAGGATTGGGGCCAATTCACAAGACCCAACGCTTTCACAGGCTTCATAAAGGTTACTGCAATCACTGACAAGAGTGAATTTTAATTTGCAGAAAAGTGCAACAGTATATATATATATATATAATTCCCATCAAAAAGCACAGTGCTTAGTGAAAAGCAGAGTGATTTAATGAAGATGATGTTCTGATTCACTACGTTTACAGAGGTCCCTAATCACATTCAGCCTTATAAAAAGGGCTCCAGTTTTAAAATATCACAGAATCACCTAGGTTGGAAGGGACCTTTTAAGATCATCTAGTCCAACCAATGAAAAAAAACCCAAAACACCACACCCACCCACACCACAACCAAAACACCACCACCAAACCACTACTAATCCATATCCCCAAGCACCACATCAACTCATCTCTTGAATACCTCCAGGGATGGTGCCCCAACCACCTCCCTGGGCAGCCCATTCCAATGCCTGACAACCCTTTCAGTAAAGAAATGTTTCCTAATATCCAACCTGAACTTCCCCTGGCGCAACTTGAAGCCATTACCCCTTGTCCTGTCATCTGTGACCTGGGAGAAGAGACCAACCCCTGCGTCTCTACAGCCTCCTTTCAGGCAGTTGTAGAGAGCNNCCTCACCAGCTTCGTTGCCCTTCTCTGGACCCGCTCCAGCACCTCAATGTCTTTCTTGTGGTAGAGGGTCCAAAGCTGCACACAGTATTGAGGTGGGGCCTCATCAGTGCTGAGTACAGGGGGATGATCACCTCTCAGGACCTACTCACCACACTGTTCCTGATACAGGCCAAGATGCTGTTGGCCTTTTTGGCCACCTGGGCACACTGCTGGCTCATGTTCAGCCAACAGTCGACCAACACCCCCAGGTCCTTTTCTGCCAGGCAGTTCCAGCCACTCTGCCCCCAGCCTGTAGTGCTGCCTGGGGTTGTTGTGACCCAAGTGCAGGACCCAGCACTTGGCCTTATTGAACCTCATGCCATAGGTCTCAGACCATCCAGATCCCTCTGCAAAGCTTCTCTACCCTCCAGCACATCAACACTCCCCCCCCAAGTAGTAATCTGCAAATTTGCAGAGGGTGAATTCGATCCCCTTGCCCAGATCCTTGATTATGTTGTGTATTGAGATCACCTCATTAATTCAGGTTAGTATATGGGTGAATAAACCGTTTAATCATTTTTAAAAGTCCTGTGTTGCCACAACATCAGTAGTAATATGAACTGACTAATTAGGCACCTTAACTGAATTCCTGTAATAGGCTATGCAGGTTGAGCAAAACAGGGGGTTTCATCCTTTATTTTTAAAAACAAAGCCTATAAACTTCTGAAAAGTCAAAACATTGTGGTGCCTGCAAAAGAGTGAAAAGATAGTGGATGAAAGTGCAAAGACAATCTTGTTTCATCTTGATTAACATGATATGAAACAAGTTCCTTCATCTCCACCTGCTTGCGTGACTCATTTCCAGGAGACATGCAAAATGCAATAAATTATGCAGTTTATAATGAAAAAGCACAGCTAATGCCTCTAAATCCTTTTCAATAACATTAAATAGCAATATGCAGAATCGGATAAGAGTAACTATAGAATACAGTATTAACAGGCTTAAGACAAGTCTCCATTAATAGCACTCCAGATCCATACTTAAGGCTTTCTTAAAAACATAACTCCTTCAAGATTATTCCAGCAGTCCAGACAATAGGACAGTACTCCAACCACCAGCTAAGCAGACCAAGGCTCTTATGTTTTATTTCTTCCAACAAGCTCACAAAGTTCAAAATTACTTGTGCTACAACACACTGAGTCCTGAGGTCACATCAGAGACTGCATTTTAACAGCCGCAGAACATGGCCCATCTTTAAAATTAAAAAGTTGACATTAAGAACAACCCTCCCCTTCATGCCCATGCCCAGAAAAATCTATGCTTCAAGGTCTTAAGCAAGTTGTTTCAGATCTCTCTTTGAAGGGATCAAACGGCCACCATATATAAACATAAATTTGCCTCCAACCCCGTTGGGTTTTTACTCCTTATTTCTTATTTCAGTCAAGTTCTGCACAAGGGATCCTGTCAGCAAGGTAACAGTTTGCCTGGCAACAGCTTTTGCTCACATCCCTGCCCGAACCAGAAACTGTCAGGCTGCTAGAACTCATTCCTTATCTCAGGACCCCACTAAGCAGCAGGTAGCAAGAACCTCTGCCTCTCACAGCCTGAAAGAGCAATCAGCTCCAGCTAGCTCCTCCTTTAGCTGTCAAACTACCCTCACACTGCAAGTGCCCTCAAAGCACTGCAGAAACACCTGATGGATTAGAGTGGTATAGGACTGTAAATACTGTGCACATTGAGAGTAAAGGCTGAGAAGGAAGAACTGAGGAGTTTCACAAAAATAGCAAACCTCTTTTGGTAAGTCACACAATTATAGTTGCCTGTTCATTCATGTGGTCTTCCCTGTGCTATATAAGCAAATACCTGGAATTCCAGCAACCATCCTCAAAATTTTCATTTGTTGCCATGCAAGTGTTTAAAGCTTCCTATACTGTAGATAGTCACTTTGCAGACTAAGCCACTCCTCAGATACGCCATACTATTTGTCTCTTCTTGCTTTCTCTGCAACATGAAGGAAAACAACTTGCCTAGTTTGTCTCCTACCTTAACTCCACATAAATTACTTCAAGGTGGCAACAAGTCTAGAGTCTCAGATTAAAGCATAAGCCTGACCATACTTTCTTCCAATATTCTTCTAATGTTAGATGACCTAGAATTAGTCTTACATTAAGATAAGTGAAAGATTTAGGGTTGAAGAGTAAGCTAACACTGTTCAAAGCACCAGTGACAAGAGACTTGAAAGAAACTGCCAGCCTAGGTTAAACTGAACAATGAGAACTCTGGAACTTAAAAGTTCACATATAGAACAACTTAGAAACTTTGCAATATGCCTTACAAGAGAGGTTTCCAACAGTTTTGCTCTTTCCAGACACTAACATGGGCTAGAAGTTTTTGCATTGCTATGACAGAAGAGAAAACTTCATAAGTTAGCAAGTTTCCCATGTTCTAGATTCAACTGCCAGTCAGACAACACATTTTACTGCTTCCACCGAAGACACACAGTATCTTTCCCCTGATTACTGGAAGATTGCTGTGGAAGTCACAGAAAGTATAAGAGCTATTGCTAAGAGATTAGTGTTTCACCCATGCCCCGCTGAGACAGAGCATTATACCCTACAGAAAGACAAATTCTTGTCCATCTTACAGCCTCAGTTATTTGGGCAGACAATTCAGCACTGTTACCAGGTGTTTCCTCAGACTTTGACCAAAAGAGAGCTCTATAATCAAGGATCTGACAGCATGGAGTGCCTCTTAACATTGCACTGACTGTACACGTCTACTGAACACACTGGTACTAGAACTATTACTGCACCATGTCCAACTCTATACCTGTTTATTTTCTTCTGTAACCAACACAACATTACCATTGTCCTTCAACAAAAGCAGAGAAAGTGCATGAGAAATGTCAATAATAATGACTAAACTATTTCTGTATAAATCTTAATTGCAAACATACTTACTACAGCTGTATCAACAACTTTCTGGAAGTATTCAACTTTTAAGCATTTTTAGAACTGCAGTTCTAGACACCTGCTGAGTCGTGTGTTGCATTTTGCATCTGTACTATATGTGGAACAGTAACAGTACAGTACTTACAAATATCTGAGAACTTGGTATCTGCAGAGGGTAAGACGAAATACACACAGTTAAACAAGATACACCCATTTCTGTAGGTCTTAAACTGACAGGACAGAAGGAGAAAGAAATATGACTCTTCCTTAACATGCCTATCTCACACTGTACTAGTTGTAGATTGTAAGAGTCCAGAGTTTTTAAGGATCACATAATAAAACCTGAAGCATTTTACTCTGAGAGCCTGTAATGTCAACCATAAAGATACACCAAGATGTTGGTTATCAGCCACAGGCCAAATAGGAACATGGATTTTTGGAAAAAGGTGTGCAAAGGGATGAGGCTTTCAATCAACACAGAAGCTTCGCAGTAAGGCAGCTGGATCAAGTTTGAAATACAGGCCCATAAAACAGTGATCAGCAAGGGCGTCCCAAAATAGACTCTTTGTCTTCAGGTTTACAAGGCAGAAAGTTTGACAGCAGGAAGCAACACAAAAAGAAACCTTCAGGTGGAGAGCACCTGGCTCCTTGTACTAAATGGAACACTAAATGTAGGGCTTCACAGCTACAGAAGTTTGAAGTAAAATACTGTTCCAGGCTACATCTCTAAATGCATTCTGCCTCGTTTTCTAGGTAGTACAAGCAGGTATGCAAAACCACGAAGTCTACATATATGCATTATTAAGAACTTAAACACACTGTTAAAGAGACAAGAAAAAACTAACCTATCAAACAAACCTATTATTTTAGAAAGAACTATTAATTTTTTGAGCATATGATTGTTATAACAGCAGAACAGTACCACAGGTATGAAGCCATGAAAACTAATAAATTATCAGAAATTTATATCTTTTTTCAGCTGCTCTCTGAAAGGAGTCTCAATTCCATAAAGTTGCAGTTTAGCTAAGAACTCTGCAAGTACTTCTGGGTAAATACATCAAAAAGCAAGGGCCTGAAATCATGGTGATTCCACAACATAAAAACTAAGCATATATGCAACCAGATTTGCACTAAAGACAGTGAGCTTTCTTTTTTGTAAGACACAACATTCATTGCCATTTTTAACTATATTCAAATTTCAGAAAAGTAGGTCTAGAAAATGTAGTTTGCCATACTAAAATAAGCGCTCATTTTCTCTTCCTTCACAGGAACCTGGTAACAATCCCTGTTCTGAAATGCAGAAAGGAAAATTTGCTTTTCAAGAACTCTGTAGAAAACCTGAAAATGAGTAAGAACAGGACTGGAACTAGAGCATCTCCCCAGCATCCACTAACACAAGGTAATCTTGCTCCAGGCTACTTAAATCAGAAGTATTGCTCCCAATGCAGTTATAAGGTCAGACACCATATTTCTCAATCTCATTTATACAAAAGCCTTTTGAAAGAAGACTGATGCAATGTTTTTGCTGGCAGATGAAAGTAAGCCTCAAAGCTGAGAAGCTGTTCTCTGATAAAGGAGAAATACAAACTATATCTCCAATAATTCCAACCATAATTTAAATGCCTTCTTAGGCATAAGTTTATGCTACATAGAAAACATAGAATCATCTGGGTCAGAAGGGACCTTCAAAGGTCATCTGGTCCGACCCCCCTGCAGTCATAGGGACACCTCCAACTAGACCAGGTTGCCTCCAACTAGACCTCCAACTAGACCTCCAACCAAGCCAGGGCCTCGTCGAGCCTTACCTTGAATGTCTCCAGGGAAGACATCACACCTTCAAATAAAAGGTCTGCATTCAAGTCTCAGGCAAGGAGTTTTTTTGACACTAAGTAGCAGCATTGTGAGCTTCTAGCATATAAAACATCAAAACCATCATCCAAGGATGTGGACAATTTGTACACCCGTCATTAAGACTGCGAGGCCACTTCTGTGTGCCTGCAGCAGCATCTTAATTGGAGAAGCATGTAGTCCTTCAGCAACTTGAATAAGGAATGCTAAATATGTGAACTCAAATCTGCAAGACGGAGATAAACACTTTGAATAAGCCATCTCACTAACTGATCAAGTACCAGTTACATCTTTCCACACCTGGAACAAAAGGTCAGGAAACAGCAAAGTGACTTATTTCAAAGCACTGAAGCCATGATCTACAGAGAAGACAGGCTTGTTTTCTGCATCAACCAGCCTTCAGCTGAAGACAGCAAGGTGTGGCATGAGCACAGGCTACTTTTTTTGGAATCCCTAAGTGCATTAGGTATTCTCCACAGTGAAGAGCAGAGACTGCTTTGAGGTTTGGTTAGCCTAGAAGAACTTAAGGCAGTGGTTTCAGGAGCCAAGCCTACTATGCTGAAGAAGGATACTTAACAGATTTAACTACTCCACTACCTAATGTCTTAAGAGCAAGCCACCTGCTCTGGGAAGAAGAACTAGTCAGATCCAAAGTAGCCTTCATTCAAGGGCACAGAACTCAGAGATTAGTCAATGAGAAGGAAGCCAAAAGATCAGTGTTGGACTTTAAAGCATCTCTTAGCTTGACTAAATTTGTGCCACTAAATGCTCCCTGCCTCAGGAAGGGTATGCTATCAGCAATCACTAATTGAAATAAGGAACAGCCATGAAGCATGGCCTAATGAATTCACCAAGACAGAAGTGTATGTTTTGGCAGTTGTCCTTTAAAAGTCACAGTCTTCAGGCAGTTTTAGGGAAATTTGCTTTCAAATTAACAAACTGTGTAGAATAGTCAGTAGAAGAAATCAAGACTTAAAAAAACCCCCATTCTTGTAGCCTCAGAAATACAGCATCTCCTCTCTCAATTATAGACGTTGCTCCTTCTCTTCAGTTTCCACTTTGTAAAGTACCTGAAGTCAAGCAGAAAATTGACTGATTCTGTTTAGAGCTGGACTGCAGCAAGGCCAAGAAGTAGGGCTTGAGAATATACCTTCTAACTGGGGACACAGAAGTGTAGGGTTACAAAACTGTCTAGAGGACTGCAGCCAAGACCTACAATTAAGAGTGACCAATGTCAAAAACACGCCTTTATATGCAACAGGTTATTCTCTCCCACCAAGCACAAGTGAAAAACTTCGTACACATGGTTACAAATGCTCTCTCTAGCATGCAGAGAACACAGATTAAAAAAAAATTCCCAAGAAAGATGGCAATTATTATCACATCAGTGTTTTCACTAATTGTGTATTAGCAGAATGCAGGTATGAGCAGTGGCAATTAAACTACTTTGCATTATTCAAAACAAGTCTCACTGTGCAGCAGACTACATAATCAGATATAGAAGAAGAGATCCTTAACTTAGCTCACACTGCTCACTCTCAGCAAACGCAGATATAGATGATCTAAACACTTGGGAAATATTCCCTTTAGTATCTTCTTGCTGCCAGATTCAATATTTAAACATCATCCTTGTTCGATGACACAGCAGTATCTGCATCAATGTGGGAAAAGGTGAAAAAACTTCCTTCTGCCTCTCCAAAGGAGCAAATACAGCATCACGACGAGAGAAAGCACAAGCTGCCTGCCAAAGACTAGTCCTGGGTTTGGTGCCAGAGATGCCTGAAGGTTTTTAGGCTTTGTCATCCACTGTTCATGTACACAGTTAGGGAACACATCTCTCCAGCATACCCAAGCCATTAACACAAATGTGTAGTAGGGGTTGAAGCCACAAGCAATTTGTGTCAACTTAAGCTTTTGCCTTCCCACTGTTGCTGCTCGGGGAACACCGAATCACAAAAATGTTTTTACTCCATAAGAGAAGAGTCCACGTTCTGCCACTGCCTTTCATTGATAGGAAAGTATTTTATCCCATCCCTTAAGCCAAAGCATAGAGAACATGGAGCCTCAAAGAGATGTAGTTTTAAGCACACAAAAACTAACTAGCACATTCAAGAGCTGCAATCAAGAACATAAGTTATAGATGTATTCTCAAAAGCTGCATATTTGAGCTCTCTGGAAAAAAGAGCCAGGAAATAAAGTATCAAAGTCAACATTTCTGAATAAAACTAATGAAATGTTGACATAAGTGGTACATCAATGTTTAATTTGAAAGCTTCGAGTTGAGAAATGGAGATGAGACAAACTGAACTTTGGCAACTATTCTTTTACTCTTGCTTTAAAGTGCAGACATCCATCTGGTAGTTCTTCCAAACTTAAACAACTGGTATAAATACATGCGACGTGCACCGGCTGTTACTAAACCCAGATTCTAACAGAAAACATCACACTGCAGTTCACACTTGCACTCTCAGACAGTAGATACTGATTCAAGTGTCCATCCTAGAAAAATTACTCAAGTGCTGTATCGCAAAACAAGCTTTACCTACAAAGCTGAATAAATCAACCCTTTTCTCAAGGTACAAATTTAATTACCTGCATCCCTGAAAAAGGAAGTTTTGCACTAACTAGGGCTGATGAAGTCATGACTCCAATGGAGTTAAATAAAAAACCTCAAGTAAACCTTCTATAGATATCTGCTTTTCCACACCTGAATCTTCTTTCTAAAGATTCCAAAGCTCCAAAGACTTACATGCCCTCGTAGATCTGTAGCACTCATACAAACCTGGATGAAATGCAAATACATTTAATTTTGGGGTGTAGAATCTAGATAACGAACCTAAGTTCAATCTGACTAGCAATATCAGCATTGGTTTCTTCTGCCTTTATTCCATGATTTAAGAGAACACCACCTGATAGCTCATTGCTTGGAAAACAAGAAGATACAGAAAATCCCCAAACTAACATACCTGTTATTTTGTCCCTGACAAGCTTGCAGGATTCTATCTCACCAATGCTGCCAAACAGACTCTTCAGCTCCTCCTGTGTCATGTTCTGTGGAAGATAGTTGACTATTAAGTTGGTCTTGCTGTCTTCTGTGTTCCCAGAATCAACTGGTGAGGAGCAATTGTTTATGGTATTTGAACCATGAGCTGTGTTATTGCAAGTTGGTCCATTAGACAGTTGTGTTTCCATGGCAGCAACCACCTGCTGGAAAACAGAAAACAAAGAGCCATGAAAATTCACATTTCACCATCTATTAGGACAGTCCAGACAATAATTTAAAAGCCCTGTCACTATGCTGAAGTAGTACTGCCAGGGCTATATACTGCCTCTATAGGCAAAAACAGAGAAGTAGAGACGTATTTTAACTGTTAGTCAATGTAATGCTTTAAAAACTTATAGGCAAATAAAATTGTTACTAGAATTTTCTAGGAGCTCTCTCAATGAAGTCAGTCAAAATTTAGTTTCCATGCTCGACCATTCCCTCTATTTAGGGGTATCACAACCTTTCTACCATAGAAATTACCAAGCAGAACTGGCCTGTTGCAACGGTAACCAGTTCTACTAATATACAATTGATAGCTGATAATATTTGGTTATTTTCAAAAAGAAGTGGGTGTTAACTGTATCCCAAGCCTATTTTTCATAAGCAATAGCAGAAAGCAAGATTAGTAATTTAATGAATACTTAGAGACATATGAATATGCTGGGATGGAAAACAATCTCTTCCTTGATAACCTCTAGGTCAACTTTCTGTCACCACAGGTTGGAAGTAGGTTTCTAAATGCTTTTGTTTGATTAAACTGACAATTCCTGGCTCTCATTCCCTCCCCTGCACCCTGAAAACAGTTAAATTTGATACTTGAAATTCATTTACTTTTAGACAAAGAGGATTGATCAACACTCCAGGAACTACTGTGTTTCACCTCAAAGTAACTGACTGTATGATTGGCAGATACAGCAGCCATCATTTGGAGAAGTGTCAGTATATGCTCAAAAGCTACCACATGAACAAAAGGCTCTCTGCCACCTCAGTCAGTCACTGAATGGTAATAGTAAATATAGTGAATTTTTAATGGCAGCCTAATACCCAAGACTTGGTCAGCCTACCATGTTTGAAAGCAACTATACAACAACATCCAACAGAAAATTCAATAAAGTAGTTCTCCAGGAATAAACATGTCAACACAGAAGCAAGACTCATCAAGAAGTTTCACTAAAATCCAGCAGTCACTGAAATCCGACCTCATACTTAAATTTCTAGCAGGCGTTCTCACACATAAAAAGCCTACTGTAGAGTCTCAGAGTAGTGTCAGGACCCCTGGAGGTTATCTGTCCTGTTTAAAGCAGCATATGCAATCAATGCATACTCAAATAGCTGAGTTGGTCAACTATATACTCAGGGAATGCAATTCTAAATGCTCTGAAAACATGAAAGGGGTCAAGTGTCTTAAACTGCAATTCAGACATTCCTGGGAACACATTTCTATGCGCTGTATGCGTATAAGTATTTTCCAAGAGATTAGTTCAGCAAAATACAAAAAAAGGGACGATTCATCTATTAAGCACATTTAGTATAAAAATGATCTAGTTTTCCTGAGGAGCTGCAACTGGAACAGCATTTTCCTCCCTTGTGACAAACTTGAAGGGGTAACCTGGCTCCTAGCCCTGTGATGAAACAAGCCTGCTGAAAAGATGACAAAGTAGATTATCCCAATTAAGATGAATTACTTCTCAAAGCACCAGTATATATGTCAGAGTTAGCAGCCACAAATGTTCTGACTGAGGCTCTCTAGGATTGATTTTTTCCCCCCTCTTTCTTTTTTTCTCAAATTTCAAGTATTCATTGATCAAAATTAGCAAGATTTAGCAAAGACAACAAACAATCCTCACTTAATTGCACATTTATTTTCATGTTCAGGTGGCAAGAATGAGATCCTAAGCCAACATTCAAGTGAACAGCTGCAGTAGCCTGTGTGTGCTGAAATTACAGCATTTCTCAGCTATAGAACCATCTGCTCTGAATAAAGTGACACTAATATGTTTTACAAATAATGCATATTCTATTGATAGGTTGAATACAACTGTTCATAAAACACAAAGCTCTTTTTCAGCAGTTACTAAATATTTTCCACCCAGAAAAATAATTTAAGAGATAAATTTACAGTTTTCAAACAGTTTCTTAGAATAAGACTTGTAAATACACTTTAAAAATAGTAATCATAAATACACAGCATACAAGTTTTTAAAGTTACTGTAATTTAGTATTCAGACCATACCAAAACCATTTTAGTACAATGCTACTCTTCAATTATCCACCGGGTATTTTGAATTAGTACTAAAATCTAATTGACATTAGAAGAAAGGCAAGCCACTGCAGTATAATTTCTACAGGAGATCACCATATTATAGTAAAAGTTATCATGGTACGCCACTGTGCTCTAGGCTCTCTCAGAATAAGGACACAACCTACAGCCTATAATGAAACATAGAAGAGAGTTAACATTCCAAATGGGAGATTAAAGAGTTTGGTATGGCCTCAGCACTATTAACATGTAAAAAAGTAGCCTACAGAATTTAAGAAAAATCCCACAGACCCCAGTCCAAGGCTCTGCTGCCCACGAACCACTTCTAAGCAGAGAAGCCACATCACACAGTCTGACTGCCATGTTAGTTTGGAGTTGCCGTCTGCAATATGGACACAAAAAGTACCGTATGTTAGATTAGCAAGATAATGCAACAAATCAATTTGTACAAATTTACAGTAATTGCATTTATATTCCCAGCACGTCCATGCAGTATGGCTTAATTGGATTTGAGGCAATTCCAATCTAATCTTTCCAAATTTAATTCTAAAGTTATTCTTCTTACATGAAATAAGGTACTTATTTTTAGTAAGATTTAAAAGGTAACAGTCTAGTTACCCCTGCATCTACCCTGGAAACTACCTCCAGAACCACATGATACCTAAAAGGAACTGTACCACAAAACAAATTATTAAATCTTCAAGACCAAAGGAAGAGGAAAGAAAGATAATGCAGTGAGTCAGTTTTCCATTAGCACGTAGGATGACCATGCACCATTGAAAAACAACTCCCCTTACATGCCTTTACCAGCCCACAAAAAAAAACATGTAAGACAATAAACTACTTTGCTAGAACACAATCTGTTCTTAAAATCCTAGATTTTAAAAATGAAGTAAATCAACTTCTTGCACTGGTGGTATTTCTTTCCTCGCAATAGCTGTTTAAATGGACATACAAGTGGCAGGCGTGTAAAGGATTTCTCAAGTAACTAGAACAAAATATACACAAAATAGTCCTTCATAAGGGTATTTTTGTCCCCAAGCACATTGCTGTTTGCTTTTAAAAAGAACATCATTGCAAACCCAGTTAAGATTTTAATTGAACAGTGCTAGGAGGATACCAAAAAAGCTAATGGGCCATTTGCAGACAATTACAAGTAGTACAGATGTTAAATGTAACCATAACACTGGCACTAACAGGAAGACTCCTGACTGTTGCCACAGCTTGAGACTGGTGTAAATACAAGAGCTACTTCTCGCCCCTGGTTAGAAGATGAAGTTAAGCCTAAACTTGATTAAAAAAAAAAAAACCACACCAAGGAGCCAGGTTTTGGAAAGTTTCTGCATCCAGGGTTTACAAACACATACCTCAAAAAAACTTTTCCCTTTTTAAAACAGTATAAATCAGTCTTCCTTTCAGTTTGCTACTGAAGTCCATATGGTTGACTGACTTAATGTCTGGTCTTTATTTCTAACTTAGGTTGATGAAGACCTTCAATCACCTCTTTTTGTGCAAAATACGGAGATGTTTGTATCAGTTGCAAGCTTGCAAGCCATTCTTGCTGGTCTCAAGCCACAACCAATGCTAACAACTTCACCTCTGAAGCTCTCCACTGTATAAAGGAAAGTATGTTTGAAGAAAAATTGGAAGTCTCAACTGACTTCTTTTAAGTCCAGACAAGCTTTATTAAGGAGACTGCATTAAAGCAGCAGACTACAGAATTCTCTATCCTAGAGAGACTGTAGTGATGTCAATAAAATGATGTATTTGGATCTCCATGTCTCTCAATGCAGCATGACCTGATGGACGGCTTGCTTCCTGCGAACCATAGGCTACAGATGGAGAACTTCAATAGGACAGTTTACTTGTGTACAGGACTTCATTACACTTGATGGACAGACTTCACTGTGCCCTTGACCACGAACTCCTCAAAAAGGGAAAGAGCAACTCTTTGAAGTTTTTCCAGTTTGCGTAACACATCTATCTTCAGTGAAGTGTTCTACAAGGTACTTGCATCAATATACAAGTCAGTTCTCCAATTACTACACCATTATGTTTTAAAACCAAGTTTTGCTCTGCTGATTTTTTTTAACATTCTTATTATTTTCAAAGCTGTACAGAATGGTCTTTTACATCTGGTTTGACAAACTGGAGCTCTTACCCTTTTATTTAAAATCCTGACCTGAAAAAAATAAAACAGCCAATTACACCTAATTAAAAAACCATTTTTTTCAAAACCAGTTTTCAGACTAACCCTGTACTTTACAATTAAAATGGCACACTAGAGTTTGAGCTGTGAACAGTCTCCAAAAAAGTTTTAAAAATACCGAACTACCAAAGAATCATGGGTATCATTAAAAAAGTTAATAGTATTTGATTATTAGCCTCAGACAGTATTACACGTTGTATTATTAAAATAGCTCAGCAGTTACTGCATTCAAAAACCTAAGAAATCACTAAGTTCAGGAATCAGAGCTCTATGCCTCTTAAAGATATGCTAGTTTTTCTTAAAATACATTCATATTAAGAGGATAACAAATTAAGGTAGAAAAGGAAATCTGTTCTTTTTTTACAGTCTTGAAAGGAAGCAGAACCAAAGACAAAGTGGTTCAGTTCAGCAAACCAAACATAAACTACATGGGAACCACCTACCTTTCAATAAAGTTACTTTTAATTCACCCAAGCACAGTTAAGATTATAAATCCAAACACTCTTAAACATTGCTTGAGACATTAATTGAATTCCAGTTTCTAAGTAGCTTCATTTCAAGTCATCAGTAAGGCTGGTCTAGCAGCGAAGCAACTAGGCTTTTTTTTTGGCAAAGTCTTTTGACAAAGTCTAAAGATATCAGGAATTAAAAAGCCATATAGTTTATGTGACTAGTTCTGGTTACCATAGAACAGTTTCAATTATATTAACAGCAGATTTTTGAGAGCTGGAGGAAATAAAAGTGGAGCTAGCAAGATGCAGACCAGCAAAACAATAGTCAGTAGTCTGCTAATTTTCCCTGCAAAACAGGATTTTGGTATGTAACAATTTACTGCTCACATTCAGTTGAAAAATGGAAGTTGAAACTGGTTCCTGTCAGTGCTGAGACAGAACCAAGGTGAGCTGACAAAAAAGAGCCTTCAACCACTTACCACCTCAGGTATATATATACACTAAGAAGAAACTGCTAGTGCATCACACTTCTGGATAAAACTTTTCTACCACCTCTTTTGATTCATACCTGTGCACCCTATCATAGTGGGGAAAAAAAAGTTATTTCACATAGGCTTTATACACAGTATTTACTTATATTTATAGATACATGGAAAGTCACTGCACAGATGCCTGCCCTTGTTAAGCTATATACTTCTAAATGGTACTATTACATAAAGGTGATTACAGAAAAAAAACAGCACCCGGAATCTAAGGGTCCAGACACCAAGTATCAAGCACCTCTGCCTTTTCAACTGTTCAGAAGCAAGTGAAGCTGCACCCTGAGATTCTTCCAGCCTTAAGGGTCACTGCTCATACAATGCTCTTGATAAGAAAACTAAGAGATCCTAAAAATGGTCATGAAGACCCTCCAGAAGAGTTAAACACCAGGAGACTTTCAGAACACGCTTCAGAATTCAGTATTTGCCTTTTGAATTCTTGGGTACAGCCAGTGCAATGGAAGCATGTGACAATCACAAGTTGTCATTTAGGTAAACAGATGTTAGATTTTGTTTTCATAACACCATATAGCAGAACAATCAGAATACCATGGCTGGGTACAAGGTCTTTATTTTACAGATATGAAGGTCTAAACCAAAACTTTAGTCTGAGCTTATAAAAAAGTTTGTTTTTAAATTTAAATGCTCAGTGTGTTTTATAGATTATTTATACCACCTGGCTTGATTCACAACAGGTAATGAAGGTCATTTAGCAAGGATAAGCTGTTTGTTGTCTGTGTGAAGTGTTTCTGAACACCTTAAACAAGAAAAAAAAGTTGAAGGCTCAGTAAAAGGCAATAGCCCTGACTTAACCTAGATGCTGAATTTCACTTTAAAAAAACAAAAAACTTTTATTAGTTCTGAAAAAATACTTAAATGCAGTTATTTGTACTTTGAATAGCTGTAATCCTTAAGGCTTCCTCTTTACTGATTTTTATCTTTACTGGACTGTTAGTTTGAAAGGCTCATTTTTATTCTCCAGTCAAATATCTTATAAGCCTGCATGAAAGCACAACTTTATTTGCACATTTTCAAAAAAGCTATGCCAGTTAGAAATAATGGAGGCTGTTGAACCCAACATATGCAAAAATTACAGAGGCTGCTGGAAGACCCCAAAATTCTTTACGGATGAAGGCACACACAAACCCAAAGGGCGTCACACTTCAAGTCAACAACCTTGCTTGGCAGAACATCACACTACTCTTTCAGTTTCCTTGTAGGAAGGATAGTTGTCAAGGAGAGCCTGGTGGTTACTCTGATGTCAACATGTTTACAGCAGGTAATATGCTTGTTGAGTCTGCACAAACAGGCTAAACGACCCAATTTCTTAGTCTGTATTTTCACTGTTATTTTAAACCAGCATTTCTGCATTAGCAGCCCTACACATTTGCTTGTCAATTAATTTGTGCCCTTCCTTTCATTACACAATTGAAAAAAACTGCAGCATAAACTGTAGATTAGGGTACTGCTCCAGCAGAAAACTCACTCACCCCAAGAGAACCAACCAATAGAGTATACACAGAGCGGTGAGGAAGAATTCTGTGATACAATACTGATCAAAGACTGGGAAAAAAAACCAGCCCCACAAAAAACTTAGAACTACTTTCTGATAATAAAGTGGTCTCAACATTTTCAGAGTAACTTACAAAGTTACTAATGTAAACATGGCCAATTCTAAGACAGGAAAGCAGAGGAATCCTATGCAGCAATAACCCAACTACAGTCTCCTCAAGGTGACAGGTTAGGAAGGAAACCATTTTCACACTTATTCGAGATGAACGATATGAAAAGTCATATGGGATGTAAGCAAAGGCATTTTAACTCATCCCTGTGACTGGCACCACAAAAGATAGTCTACAGAAGCTTTCAGCGAGGATGAAGAGGCAACTAGACAGACTTGCCCACACCAGGTAAGCAATAAAAAGACAAGTGGACAACTGCAAACAACAAAACAAGAAACAGCCATCAGTATAGGCATGAACTCCACTATCAGGAAAAAAGCTTGGTAGTCCTGGTGACTGCACTAAAAGGACAGAAGGAAGAAAGGGCAAGTTGCCCACATTTATAGGAACGCTAAAAATGCATATACAGATTTAAAAAAAAAAGTCTCCACACAGTATGCAATGCTTTTGTAAACTCTTGGCATTCCTCTAGAACACCTAAGAGCATGTGGGATGCTCTAAACAATACCATACTAATGCTACTAGCATATTAGGAAAGAAAACAGCATTAAAACTTAGAAGCAGTTCTGAAAAAATAATGCATGAACGAGGTGAGGACATTGCATGACAATGGAGTAATCCAGAGACCACACAGGAGCTCTTCTAGCTGACTGCAATTACTAACTACCATCTCAGATCAGGTATAGGGAGGGAAACATACAGGGTAAATTAAGTTATCTTAGAAATCATACCAGAAATACCAACCCCTATTGTTTTCTTCTGTAAAAAGAAAACTCCTGGATTCCGTTAAGTCGCCAGTTCAAGTGAGACCCTAATGAAGTAAAACTATTTTTATGTTCCTAATTATTCAGGTCAGTTTAGACAACCACTTGCACCAACATAAAAACTTATTCCCTGAGCAAGAGAGCATCAACATGCAGCATTAATTAGCTCATACACACAATGAAAGAAATCAGTAAAAAATTATAGTCTTCCTTTTCATCACTCTTTCATGTAAAAAGAGAATTTTATATCCAGCTAAGGGGAAATTACTACTTCTTTTATAATCGAATGTCTAACTAAAATGATTGGTAGTTTAAATGAGACTGTTGTTTAAAGGACAGGATATGCTCAGACTGTTCAACTGCATCCTATCATTCATAAAATCTTGCCAACCACAGTGTTTGTTCTTATTTCTTTAAACATTTGTGTATGCTGTCCCAGTCTCATGTGCTAGCTCCCCATCTTCTAGCAAAGTGCTTTCCCAAGGCAATACAATTCTGTCAAAATGCAGATGTATCCTGCAAGAAGTAACAAAATCTTACTGGAAACATTTCCCTTCAACCTTATACATCAGCAGTCCTCTTGAGCCCGCTGATGATAACAGAAGAAAAGAGATTCAATGGGGTGAAAGGAGACAACTTGAAGACTCTTCAAATACAGTGTCTTGAAAGCTTGAACGGTTTCAAAATCAACATCCATTTTTAGACATACAGCACCTGCTCCACGTGAACTGGCTGGGATGCCTACTTCAATTTTCCAGCTATCCTAGTTGGGCTGTGTATAACTTTTTTTTCCTCTTTCACACTGCAGTTACATCTTTCTGCCCCACTGGCAATTTCAAAAGCTAAAGTTTTATCAGCTTTAGGAAAAGAAAGCTAATAGTTTGACTCTGAAGAGATGCCCAAAATTTAAAAGCAAAAGTTAAAACAACGTCATCCTGATCAAGAAAGTATGTGTCAATTTCATGCCCACCCATTACTCTATGTACTCTATTCCACTCTTCGAAGGAGAGCATAGCAAAAAAGGTTTTGTCCCTTGTGTACCCAACTTTCCTATTGCCCAGCAGTGGATGACAGGATTTATCTTCCAGGCTGAACACAACACGGATAGGTGGAGGAACACTTCTGCTCTGCTGCTTTTTCATGGCAACGTTCCGCTTGCTCACAGCTCCCTGGTAAAGTTGAGAGATGATTGGGCCCAAACCCAGCAGGTTTCCCCTCTACCAGGGGAACACCCCATGCCAGATTTTGAGAAATTGCTATCTCCCTCACAATCTTACCCTTCAAACAACAGGGTGAATCCCCTCGGTTTCCTCCCTTCAGGAAAGTTTTTGTTCTGTCACAGTAAACTTTGATCTCAGATGTAGAGTAGGCAAGCAAAAAGCTGCATAACTGGATGTCCTGACCCCCTAACCTTCATGTACTCAGCTGGTTAGCTAAGCAACTGATACCCTCAATCCTGTAAAAAAAGGCAAGCAGCTGAAAGTCAAAACCCAACAGCTTCCACATCTCTCCCTCCATATCCTTTCTTTACAATTACTTTCAAAGTGGTGTCAGGCTGGGACAGAAACACAAAGCCTGCTCACTGACATGTCTCCACAAGCCTAGATCACGAGTGGCCTGACACACAGCAATGTCACAAGTTGGCATCCTTCTTTTAGTTCTACAACTAGTGACCAAGCTTTCCTATGTGCCACATGAAAAACTATTCAAACCAAACTGAAACATGTACCATTACATACACAAAGTCATTTTTGCAAATGACAAATTAAACCTTCCATTATACATTCCGGGGAAGAATACATCTTCAGTCAACTAGCAAGATGGGATAAGAGGCACTGGAGTTTGCCATGAACTCCGTATTGCAGGAGGTATGACAGCAAACTACATCAACAGTCTAGGACCTGATATATGAAATTACTTCCATGACCTTGGATCACATCTTACAGGTATTAAACACTATACAAGCACTAAATACATGCCTTTCCTCATAGGTGAAAGGCCTCAAAGAAGCATGAGGCAAAAACAAATAGGACTGACTTGAGATGCATTTTTTTCCAGTTGGGCATGAGGGTTTGAAAGAGCAAAAGAAACACTGTTCAAACGAAGACACTTCCATTTAGTATTTTCTGCCCTTTAAGTCAAACATACCTCAGGCTTCACTCATAGCCTTATGAGATTTTCATTACCTCACATCTTAAAAAAAGAGCTTTTCCAGGAAAGACTGAAGATGTCAACAAGTCATCCTTGTCTGAAGATTCATCTTTAAGTAATATAAAAAAGTATGTCCAGAGTCAGTTTACTCTGAATACATATAACTGAATCTGAATAAGATAAAGAATACTCCAGTCTTTAACTAGCATTTTTAATGATCTGAAGTCAATAATCATATCTTTTAGAAAAGCAAGCTTAAAGACACCTATGACTCCACCCTGCCTGCCCCTTCCAGGGATTGGAAGTTGCTGTGGTTCCATGAATGCAGCACAGACTTCCAGTAGCAGATGACGAGACCTTCATTTCTTGATTCTGCTATACCACAAATAATGAATAATTCAATAAAGACATGACAGATCCATATGCTGTACTGAGATGATTTATGTGAAGAAATAATTTTTGTATAATCTGAATAAAAATGGAAAGAAATAGATACTTAAGAAGTTTCCCTATTTCAAAATAATCTTGCTCCTGATTTCAGTCAGCACAGAAATCTTACTTAAGTCTTAAGCTTTCTGACCTCTGTGGAGAGGAATCCCTCCACTAACATAAGTCAAAGAACAGAGAAACACAGCAGTCAAGACCCTCGAAACCCTCTGTTAAATCTCTTAAAGTTAGATACATGATAGTTAATATTACTAATCATATCCTACCATTCTGTCCAGAAAATATCAAGTTTCTGAGGCCATTTGGCTTCCATACACTCTAGCTCTTTCTTCTAACCTTATATTCATAGAAAGCTGCATCCAATTTGTCTCCCACAGAATCACCTAGGTTGGAAGGGACCTTTTAGATCATCTAGTCCAACCAATGAAAAAAACCTAGAACACCACACCCACCCACACCACAACCAAAACACAAGCAATCCACTACTAATCCATATCCCCAGGCACCACATCAACTCATCTCTTCAATACCTCCAGGATGGTGCCCCAACCACGTCCCTGGGCAGCCCACTCCAATGTCTGACAAGAAATAGTTTCCAATATCCAACCTGAACTTCCCCTGGCACTACTTGAAGTCATTACCCCTTGTCCTATCATCTGTAACCTGGGAGAAGAGACCAACCCCTGCGTCTCTACAGCCTCCTTTCAGGCAGTTGTAGAGAGCAATAAGGTCTCCCCTCAGCCTCCTCTTCCCCAGACTGAACCACCCCAGCTCTCTCAGCCTCTCCTCACAAGGCTTGTGCTCCAGACCCCTCACCAGCTTCGTTGCCCTTCTCTGGACCTGCTCCAGCACCTCAATGTCTTTCTTGTGGTAGGGGCCCAAAGCTGCACACAGTACTTGAGGTGGGGTCTCACTAGAGCCAAGTACAGGGGAATGATCACCTCTCGGGTCCTACTCACCACACTGTTTCTGATACAGAACAAGATGCTGTTGGCCTTTTTGGCCACCTGGGCACACTGCTG
>BJBW01000991.1:121094-184341 GCA_004320125.1 Scolopax mira
GATAAACAACATCCACAGCCTTTCCTTCATCCACCAAGCAAGTCACTTTTTCATAGAAGGCGATGAGGTTTGTTAAGCAGGACCTGCCCCTCGTGAACCCATGCTGGCTGGGCCTGATCACCTGGACATCCTTCACGTGCTGCAGAATGGCACTCAGGATGATCTGTTCCATGACATTCCCAGGCAATGAGGTCAGGCTGACAGGCCTGTAGTCCCCAGGATCATCCTTCCAACCCTTCTTATGGATGGACGTCACATTTGCTAGGCACCAGTCGGCTGGGACCTCCCCAGTTTGCGAGGACTGTTGGTAGATGATGGAAAGTGGCTCCACAAGCACTTCTGCCAGCTCCCTCAGAACCCTTGAGTGAACCCATCTGGGCCCATAGACCTGTTTGTGTTGAGGTTTTGGAGCAAGTCCCTCACATCTCCCTTAGAATTACGGGGACTTCATTCTGCTCCCCACCCCTAACTGCTGGCTCAGGGGTCTGGGGACACTGCTCCACTGCTAAAAACTGAGGCAAAGGTGGCATTCAGTACCTCAGCCTTCTCATCCTTTGTCACTATGTGACCTCCCATATCCAGTAGAGAGCCTCCAGTAGTCCAATTTCCATTAAACCAAATAACATTAAATTGACTCCAGATACCTTTGTTCCTTACATGGTTGCTAACCTACATTTTCATTTGATTTTTATGCCATGTTACTTCACATACTACCCTATGACAGATATTATACCCAAACCTATTGAAACTTAAACTTGATCAGTTTATGCAGTAGGCACTTCTATTATCTACATCCAATCCACTAAACAATGTGTATATATATATATTACTGAAATCTAAATCTTGTAAAATTTAGATTAGGTAATTTTCTTTCAAACTAGTTTTGAAAAACTGACTTCACTGTATTAGAAAACTTATCATTGCACCAAAAAACTGAAGTAATAGCCCATTTCATCTAAACTTAATTATATCCCTAATCCAATAGTAAGAGAAACTAGTAGTCAGTAAACCACTGCCAAAACTCAGAATCTTATCTTTCACAGATTATTTTATTCTCCTGTGTACATTTTCAAACTTAAAGGAAAATCTGAATTGTTTACAGAAGAAGTTGGTGCAAAGTCTCAATATCGCATGACAGCAAGAACAAAGTCAGTCTAACAGCACACAACTCTGAATAAACTTTCTTGCCCTGTATCAATGCATTTTAAGCACTAGGATGTTCCCTACACCCCGAAAACCTCCCTGTAACACACACTACAGTACAAGAAATAACATGGACATATCAGACATACAAACAGCAACGAAAAATTTACTTTGATAATATCAACATGTGGAAAATATGTTGCAGATATCTGACTTAAGATGCCCTTGCTCCCAATATAAACTAACATGCATATTTATTACCATTTCACTACAGCAATGCACTGAGTCACGGGGGAAGGGCAGCTGCTTTCACCCAGCATTCAAGTTCAAGATCAGGAAGTTAAGACCTTGCTTACCTCCAACACCTTTTATAGCAGACCTGACAAATCATGTTATTGGCCATGGCACCCAAAGGCTGACCTTTCAAGTGTCTAAGAGTACTTCAAAATAAACCAGATGGTGAATTTTATTCTGTGACATCTCTCTGACATGGAGAGAGGAATCTGAGTTCGGAAGTTTTTGTCTTTATTTCATAATTAATTAATTCTAAAATGGCAGGAAGTCCTCTTTTACAAGGTGAATATTATGCTTGGAGAAAAAGGGGATGTCTTGTGAAGCAAAATAAAGGCTGTTCAGAAACAGTATGCATCTTCCCACCTGGCACTTGCAAAAATATAACAGTGATTTACAGTGAATCTCCCAAACTACAGAATATATATACATATAGTTTACCAGCATCAAGTAAAGAATGTGTTTTACTACAGCAGAGGAAAAAAAAAAAACACTAAAAGAAAGCACTGCAAACATGGTTACAACAGGTCAAAAGGCATCAGTGCCATGAAGAAATCTGAACAAACTGCTCTAGTAAGTATTTAAGTCCTTGTGGTATCAGGTATGGATTCTCACTGTCCTACATGACCATACATTCACATTAAGTATAGACAGGAGACCCAACGAGTTAATAAGGTAGAAGTTACACTGCTTGAGTAGTTTACGGAGTTCAACTTCTACAGATCCTGTTTTCAAAAGAGTGCCATCCAGCTTATATTGGAAGAGATTCTTCAAACTGCAATAGTAGCAGCTCCAAGTTGAAAAAGTGTGTTTCATTGGGTGTCAGCACAATCTAGCCCTAAAAGGAAGTCTACCAGGAAGAAAACTATTTACTCCACACTACTCAAATGAACAGCCTGTCTAAATAAGTTCTGCTGCCCACATTTTAAATGTGGGCATTTAAAAGAACAGCATAATAACTAAGGACATAGGCATAAAGCAAACAATCATCCACTTCTGGAAATTAACTCAGTCACAATAGCCAAAATTTGTAAGGAATCAGTTTACAAAGTGCTATATTATCTCTCAGAGAGAAAGCAAGGATTTTTCCTTTTTGCACTGCAGGTAGCTACTTAAAGACATTACATTTTTCTGAAAGTACTGCCATCATTACACTTCCTCTCCCGATACAAAAAGGAAGTCAAAATGTATTGAACTATCCTCTACTTATTTCCTAATGCACTGAGCAGCCTAACAGGATTTAGAGCTTCACACATCTCCATCCAAAAGATCAAAACTGCATATCGCTGTCCCATTATATAGCTACAACATAAAAGAACAAGAACATAGGCTTGTTAGGTTATTTTTAAACCAACTCAGAAGTCAAAAAGGATTTATTTCCCTCTGCAGGCATGTTACACAATTCAACATTAAATGGACCTTTCAGTCAATGCTCAATTTTTAATCTTGAGAAGTTTATTCATTGCTTTGTAAAAGTTTTTGAGGAAAGTAGTAGAAAGATAGGTTCAGTATGCTTCCTAGCAACAGCAGTAATGAAAAAAGGAATTTAAACCTTTCTTACTGCAAATCCTGCACAAATACTTTACAGATTACATGGTCAGTACAATTTACCTGCAAGTCACTTCTGCAAGACAGTGCCTCAACTGACAGATCTGTCACTACACATATGCCTACGCATAATGGTTAATGCAAAAGCTTTACAGCTCTTACTCTGGGAAAGCACATCACAACTAGTTGGCCAAGGCCAGTGGTAGCCACATCTGCAGTTAACTTGTTAATTTATAGAAAAAAAATAGAATAACATTAGTTTGAGACTCAAACGCAGAAGTTCATTTAACCACACCAGAGTTCTGGAGCCTGTTGTTGCAAAGACTTTCAAGAGGCCAGTGCATGGTAAGTCTGTAGAGCTAAAGCTGCAGAGTTAAGGTCACAAACCTACATGTCACTTTAGAGAAAGTCCATGCCATTAGAAGAGATAGGGACAAAAGGAGGGTGAAATCAGGATATCATAGAAGTAAAATATGAAGGGCAGCATCCTGACACTGAGAACCTGCCATCAAGCATCATTTGACTGATGATGAAAAAAGCTTGTTGTACACTAATTATTTCCAATTTGCAAAAAGGAGACTACCAGTACCTTATCTGTAAAATGTACAAACTGCCAGCAGAAAAACACTATGTTATATTACATACATAATTATAACCTGTGCCACACAAGCATGTGTAAGGTCAGGCTTTATTTTCTTTACTGTGCATCTTGAAAGGACATGTAACTGCTCTGTAAGGATTATTCTGTTTGTATACAATAGCTTACTGGAAAATGGACTCAGCACAGGCCAAGTATCAAGTGTTTTCTTACTGCTCAACACTCTGTGAACTCCCTACAGCAGCAAGAATAGCTATTGAAGTCTTTCAAGTACCTTCAATGGAAGTTGAGAGGTGCTAGATGTAGGTTGCTAGAAGGTAAACATCTGTAACTTAACATCTGTATCTTAAAACAGATACAAGTCAGGTGTTAAGATTAAAATCTGCTGCGTTTTCCAGTGGTGTAAGATCAAGTTTTTTTACATTTTGTTTTTAACCAAGATCTAAAGCAGACCTAGTAGAAAAAAAGATGAAACACAGAATGCTGCCTTATCCACCCCTACTAGATCCAGAGAAAATAACTCCTTTTCCTCCTAGATCTGTGGACAATGACAGCAGCTCTCATTCAAAGCCATGACGACTTCATCTAGTTGAAGAAACAGCTAAAAATGTTTAGGGACAGAAAGTGCTTAAACACAGAAAGGTTCTCAAGTAGCAGAGACTGTCCTCACAATAAAGATATCCCATATGGTAACTATTTTTAGACTGTTAAGTATCAGAGGTTAGAGAAATCACATGGGTGTTTCCAAAGTACCAGTTCCTCAGCTGATTTTTTTTTTTCTCCTTGGCATATAGAAAGGCAAGTTGAGATAATTTTTAGAACTAACATAGCTCAGACCCAAAAAACTGTGTCCCCTTTGAAGTGCATTTAACTTCCATACTAAACATTCTTTCTAGTAAGGACCTGAAGGAAAAGCAAGTCTAACTTTTGACAAAAAAAAGAACCAGAGCATTGAAATCAGATCAGCTGAGTTATATTTAAGCTGGTTCTAATTCACTGCAGCTGCAACTAATGAACCACAAAGAAAAGCTTATTACTACAATATAAAAGCAACACAGCTTAGACCTCAGTGGCTGTATGCTCTCCAAGTTTCCAGCATCCTTCAGCTGGCTGTATCAGCTACTGAATGATCTCTGTACTGTGGCTAAAACCAACACTTACAGCATCTCCCCATCTGTAATCTCTTGGATACATTATCAAGAGGGTATCAGACAAGATATGCTCTCCGATATGTTCAGATGGCTGGTGGCAGATAACACCTTTATTCCGTGATCCTGAATTACTCAACCTGCTTTAAACACAGAAAACCAGAAGCCCCTCTTGTAAAGATAACTCCCACCAGACTTCAACATAGGAGCCTGTGATCTGCCACACTGAAGTCTGATTAACAACCCAAGGTGCAGGTCTTGATGCAACTTAGACAAATATTCTTAGGAATAAAACCATGCATTAGTTCTGTACCAAAAAAAAAAAAAATCATTTACGAATTCCCTCACAGAACTAAACTCTGGGAAAGTTTTAGTTAGTGAACAGAAATGTACAGCACAAACTAAGTCAGAGACAGATTATTACACTCAAATGCAAGACTATGGAATATTGTTGGTTCTGTCCACCAAGAACTTCTCTAACCTGAGCTTCAGTAGCATTTTTTAGAATCTGGGAGTCATCAGCTATAGTAGTATGTTTTTATGAAGGTTGTTGTTCCAGGGTTGTCAGCAACATCATATCCTCCTCCCAAGTTTTTCTACCATTTTTCCAGTCCTACAAAATACTCCTGGTCTCCAGAGTGTCTTCTGACTCATTTGACTTCATGTTTCCCAGTCCCAGACAGAATAGAACATAAAATACATAAACATGCCAAGTAAACTAAGTGTTCAAGATTAAGTTTAATGCATTTACTTCATCTTCTTTCACCTTCTACATCAGAAAGGTGAGAAGGAAGCAAGGGATGTGGTGCTGGAGAAGCTTCAGAAGTTACTCGGTGTTTTTTCAGCTTTGACAAAACCTGATCCACATCAGGTGCTTCAAAAAGCACTGTCCATATCAAACAAAAAAACCCAACCATCAAGATTAAAAGTCTCCCTTCAATCTCTGGTAACAGAAAACTGACACTCATGCTAATTATAAGAAACTTCACCAATTTACTCTTGACAGCTGCACTCCTTGTCTTGCAGTAGTATTTAGCACATGGAAAGATTCACAAATCCAATGGGGAGACACAGAGTGAGGGATGGACAAAAAACATTTTGCTCCAGAACGCTTAACAATCAACTACTAATTTTTTTGTGCTACAGAGAGCTTTGAGCTTTCTACTCCATTAGCCAAAGAAAACATACAATTAAGTCAGAATCCTTAAATAAATCCTTCAGAAGGATGTCAGGTAAACCTCAGGGAAAGGAGGCAAATCAACCACAGACCAAGCTGTTACACACAGCAATCTTGCAGCTGAAGAGACACTAACAGGCATTTCAGAAGTATGTTAATATGGTCATGACTACAGCATAAAACCGGGCTTTGTCCCCACCCCCCCCACCCCCCACCCAAATTGTTCCTGTATTTCTCTTCCCTTTTGATTTTTCACACAGCACCAGAAAACCTTTATGTTCTGTACATCCAGAGTTTCAGAAAATCTAAGCAGTATCTGTTCAGTAAAGCACTTTCTCCTGATTTACACCACAGGTATCAAGTATTTTCCCCCATCACCCTCCACAGGTTCCCAGAACCAACAGAAAACAGTGTTGGATGGGAAACAGTCTTTAAACAGTAAGCCAGAAACTAATATAAAATGGTAGAGAAGAAAAAAAACAAACCCTATCCTTAGTTCCAATATTTTAAAAAGCAGTTAAGTAGTGCAGTCTCCCAACTGTCACACCAGTCTGTTACATTCTAATTTGCTTATGCAAAGTACAGATTGTTATATTTCTCTACAGAATCCACTACAGTAAGTGGATTAGCTACACAGCCTAACATTATTAGCAAGACTCTTCTCTGAAGCACTAAGAGGTATGACTCCGGGGGTGGATTTTTGCATTTACTGAGACAGGTGGCAGAAAAGCAGCAGCAGGAATCTTTCAACAGACCTCAGAAAGGAGTAAGTGGTAGATGTGATTCAGCTGGCTGAGAGAGCCCACTTGACAAGCAAGTGGAGAAAAGTGGCATCAATTGTTTTGCAAACCTATCACAATTAGATTATTACCTGACCCACAACAAACTGCACCAGTGTAAAGTGACCTAGCAAATTCTGTTCACCTCAGGGAGCAATCTGCTCCTGGGACTGCTTGTTCCTTCGTATTTCCAGCGAAGTGTTTGTGATTCAGTTATTCAACAGCACAGAGTCATGGGATTTTGGGAGTCCGTTATGGAGGGAAACAGTCTTTCACCTCCACAGAACAAAATCCTTGACTCCACAAAGCTGTGTCCTGCAAGCAAGACTGCAAAACAGAAAGAGTATTACTCAAGTTTTTCTAGCTAAAAGGTGTTTCTAAAAACTTCTAAAAAAATGAACTGAAGGCTCAACAGCTTAGCTTTTACAATTAATATTTACAAGAAGCAGCTTCAAGAAGAGGATGATATCCCAAGTCAAAACTGGCAAAGTGTTAAACCAGATCAGTAAAGGTTAAGTGACAATGATAAGAAATTTACAGAACTGTCATCAGGTGAGCTCTGGGGTGCTAGGAGCCCTTTAATTACCTAGAATCTTTATTTCCAAGCGTTGCATATTTGAACATTTTGCTTACCAGTTACCAACCCTTACAGCGTGCTGTAGTCAGATACGCCTCAACAGCTTTTAGGAAGTGCCTTTTGGACATACACTAGCCATCCCAAGACTGTCAGTGGTACAGAGTGGTCAATCAAATCACTCCTACTAGAAACAGCATGGCCCCATCCTATCTGGAAACACAGACTCTCCACACCATACTTTCCCTAGCTAGGGGCTTTGGGGGCTTTCTATTAAATGAAAAAAAGACTAGAGTCCTAGTAAGGAACATTAGTGCTTAATCCCAGTGTCCATCAAATGTAGAGTAACCAACAAAAAACAGAATTCAACAACACCACCACTCCAACAAAAAACAACACACAAAAAACTTTAACTGAATTTTAATTACTAGAAAAAATTTTAGAATCTATGCACGGAACACAGACAAGAGACCTTCCACCTGCAAGCTTGATTTTTTTAGACTGTCATGTTTCAACTCACACAGCTGCTCCATCAGTAACATCTTTTGTTTCCCAGAAATTTTCCAAGGTTGAAATTCAGCTCAATAATGCACCACATAACACTATTCTTGGAAATACTGACCATCCACAGAATTAGTGTTTGAGGCTAGAAGTGAGATTGGAGATTATCTGATCAAACTCCCCTGCTCAAACAGGGCCACCTAGACCCCATTGCCCAGGACCATGTCCAATCAGCTTTTGAGTACTTCCTAGGTGGGACGCTACCACCTTTCTTAGCAAACTCTGTCAATGCTCAGTCACTCTCACAATAGTGTGTTTTCTGATGTTCAGATGGAGCCTCCTGTGCTTCAGTTTGTGCCTATTGCCTCTGGTCCTGTCACTATGCACCACTGGAAAGAGCCTGGCTCCATCATCTATGCACCTCTATATTTATGTTTATTTTATATATAAGTTTTTATCTTTATTTTTATATATAAATACATATAATTATATGTATTAATGAGATTCCCCTGAGCCTTCTCTTCTTTAGGTTAAAGAGTGACAGCTCTCTCAGCCTTTCCTTAAAGGAAAGATGCTCCAGTCCCTTCACTGGGCTCTTTCCAGTATGTCCATGTCTCTCCCAAACTCAGGAGACCACAAGAGTAGCAGCACAAGCCAGGCAGAGGTTTTGTTAAACAGAAAGTTTGTTATTAGGAATGAAAAAAAAACTAAACACAGAAAGCTACCTCAAGAATTTGAACAAGAGAAAAAAAGCTGGTAGTATATCAACAGATATGAAACCTTACCCATATGAGACACCAATGGCTGCTAACTTCAGTAAAATCTAGAAACTGATACAACAGACTCAACCCTCCACTATCACTCCCCAGCAAATTATCAGAGCATTCTGGTCAAGTTTTGAAGAGTTATTAACTGAAGGAGACTGTTCCTGTTTCTACATGACTAGTAATTTTCTAACTTTCCACTGGGAGCAAAAGTCATTTGTAGCCTTCCTCTATCATGACAGCTGGAATATTTCCCATTTCAGTGGCTTGACAAGCAACCAAGAATCCAGAAGAACCAAATCAAGAAAATAACAGAACCAAAGATGCATTTGCAAGATTTTCCTTAAAAGATGGGTGGAATTACAAAGATACCAGATTTCAGTTGTTAATGGTGCAAACCCTAGATACCATGACCCAGGAGGTTATGTTTGAATTTGGTTAAGACATTCATCCAAAAAAAAAAAAAAAATCTCATTTCTCCCACTTTTGGCATGCTGTGAAAGCACTTTCATTAATGCCAAATTGGAGATCCACCCATCATTGTGCTAAGTCTCAGAGCTTGGTAATGACATCTCACATCTTTACAAGTGGTATGTATATATGCACTAAGAGATACAAATCATGAAGATAGAACAAAACCCCACATAACCCTGTAGTTAATTAACCACACCACTATCAGCTGAAACAATGAACAGCCTTGCAGCTTTCTTTTCTGCTTTTTCATACCAATAATCCCTGAAGTTGCACCTGCAACTAAACACACTCAAAAGGCAACTTTCTTTACACCTGAAGTTCCAGAAATCCATACAGTGTTTGCATGAAAATGGTAAATCCCAAATTTGACAGTGATAAACAGTAGCATATGCAGGCATCAAAAATGTTGTGGTTTGGGCTGGACCAGCTACTTAAACAGATGCTCTCTAACTTGTCTCCCAAGTGAGAGAATGAGAAAGACTTGAGTTTAAAATAAACTAAATTATTGTGATGAAATATTAATAAAGATAATATAGTAAGAAAATAATGAAATATATACAATATGTACAAAACCATATTGAGCTCCTAAAATGACAATCACCAGCAGGCACAGGGAAAGTCCCAAACTGGACTCAGTAAAAGATAAGAACTGGATTCAGGAATGCATAGACCAGGACATCAGCCATTGAAGAAAGATACTGACGCCCTATGATCCCTCAGCTCATACTGAGCATGGGGCAGGTGGAAAAGAATATCCTGTTGATCAGTTTGGGGTCACCTGTCCTGACTGCTCCTCCCCACAGGTGTGACCCCTCTACACTTTCCCACTTCCCACTCTCCAATAGGGCAAATAAAGTGAGTTGACCTTGGCTATTACAGCAATCGGTATAAGGAGGAGCCTCTCTTCATACCACTCCTTGAGATTCACTGTAAACATCAGGCCTTATCTGCTAGACGTGGACATTGTCTGAAAAACATGCTGTTAATTTAAGAGAGTGCAGTTAGATGAGACCTGGCTGAAAAGTAAAATTACTGAGAAGGAAATTGGTCCTCTTACCTCAAACCAAAACAAGAAGTTACTGATAATTACAAGCATTATCAGTATATGTCTCAAATTTAAAGTAAACCACTTGCTTTCTGACATTGCTCCAATAAACCTGCGGCACAATAAATGGTGCAACAGACAAGCTGTTTCTTCAAGCAGGTTTCCTTTACCAATCTCAGCAAATTCTAGCAGATAAATTGTCAGGTAAGAGACTTCTAAATTTCCCTTAATATTCTCTGTGAAAAAAAAATCTCACTTAACAGTCGCTTTCATCAGGAGACTAGAGTTCAAAAATAAGGAAGGTCCACCACACCTTTATTCTAACTTTTAAAACATATCTCCAGACTACCTGCTTCTCTTCAAAAATTTTGGGCACTCAATATCAAGTTTTGACACACTACATATTTACCCAGAACTCTGTGCACCATACCACCTGGCTTCTGAAGAGAAACTTTACCTCAGAAAAAAAAAAAAAAGGAAACTGCACCAGGCTGTGTCAACCTATACCACCTTACCCAATCCTTTTTATTAAATCAGTTTGAGTAATTTTCATGCATCAAGTATTCCACTGCCATTCAAATTTGTTTATACTGAATTTCTTTCAATCCATTAACTCAGTGAGTTAAACCCTTACCTTCCTCCTCAGCACAATCTGTCATACAAGGGTAACACTGTCTCACAACCAGGAAATCTCACATAATGAATGATTCAAGCTTATTGGAAGTGTTAATGGGCATGAGGCACAAAATAGTAACTTTTTCTTTAGCTCATAACACACTTCATTTTTGTACAGATTGCCAAAGTGCTTTTAATTCTATTTTCTTTCTCTGCACCAGCTCAGCTCAACTGGTACACAGGACACAAAGTTTTGGCACAGAATGAAGTTATTTAAACACTGACAGTTATATGCAACCTAAAACAGATGGCCAGCTCTCCTGGGAGTTTAAGACTTAAGAGAAAAGAGCCACGCGAGCCGGGATGTGCTCACTAGGCCTGTTTTTCTGATCAGCCAGGGAACCTATTGAACACACCAACTGCAGTTACTGCTCTAAAGATACAGGTCTAGTAGACCATTCAGAAAGTCTACCCTACACAGGGTCTCTCTCTCTTAATTGTAGTGGCCAAAAGGAGCTCAGCTTGAGCCTTGGCCCTTCTAATTTTCCCTCTGCATATCTTCACCGCTTCCTGGTATTTCTCCTTGCCTGCCAGACCCCTTTTCCAAAGATCATAAACCTTTTTGTTCCTGAGCTCCAGCCAAAGCTCTCTATTTAGACAGGCCTGTTTTCTTCCCTTCCTGCTTGTTTTTTGAGACTTGGGTATGGCTCTTTCCTGCATTCTGAGGAGTGCCTTCTTGAAGTATGACCAGCCTTCCTGGGTACCTTTGCCCTTCAGGACTGCCTCCAAGGAACACTTTCAACCTGAAGAGTTTGGTCTCCTGAAGAGACCAAAGTCTGCCACCTTGGACTTCTGAAGGGCAGTTCTACTGGCTCCTCACCTTGTTCAACAAGAATTGAAAATTGTATCATTTTGCAATTGCTCTGTCCAAGATGACCTCCAACATTTACCTCCCCCACAAAATCTTCTGAGTTAACTATCAGCAGGTCCAGTAGGGTACTTTCTGTAGTCAGTTTCCTCACCAGCTGCATCAGGAAGTTGTCTTCCATGCACTCCAGGAATCTCCAGGACTGTTGCCTCTCTGCTGTGTTATATTTCCAGCAGATGGCTGGGAAGTTGAAGTCCCCCATGAGTACAAGGGAGAGTGATCATGAGGCCTCTGCCAGCTACTTATAAAATATTTCATCAGCCTTTATATCCTGGTTTGGAGGTCTACAAGCTCCCACCACAATGTCTGCCTTATTGGTCTTCCTCTTGATTTCTTATCCAGAGACACTCAACACTTTCATCATGCATATTGCTAAGTTCTAGGCATACAATACCGTTCTTAACATAAAGAGCCACCCCACCACCTCTCTTTCTTTGCCTGTCCCTTCTGAAAAGTTGTTAGCCATCAATCACAGCACTCCAGTTATGAGTCCTCCCACCACATTGCTGGGATGGCAACTAGACCATAGTTTTATTGCTTTATAATGGCCTCCAGCTCATCCTGTGTGTTGCCCATGCTGCATGCATTCATGGGCTAATCATCCCACTATTTTTCTGGGAAGGCAAGCACTAATTCCCACCTGTCCATATGCAGGCATTTCTGCAGTTACCACCTTATCACTGCTCCTCATGTCTTCACTGCTACATGCATCTTTCTCTCTCACATCAACTGCTGCAACAGACTGGAAGACCTTGGTGGCACCTTTACCTACTAGCACTGGCACACTACTCCTGGGCTCCACTTTAGTAACCCTGGTTCCAACCCCATCCCCCTTCAAACCTAGTTTAAAGCTCTCAATGAGCCCTGCTAATTCTTACCCCAATATCCTTTTTCCCCTTTGGGTTAGGCTTCCCCCACCTGCTGCCAGCATCCTTGGTGACCTGTAAATCAGCCCATGGTCAAAGAATCCAAAGTCCTGCCATTTACACCAGTTTTTTAGCCACGAGCTGATCTGTTGATTCTTCCTAATTCTCCCTTCATCCATCCCTGTGACTGGTGGGATGGACAAGAACACCACTCGTGCTCCTGATCTCTTGACCAGTCCAGATGCTCTTGACCAGCATCTTCTATTAGGTAACTAGATGACAGACATCTGCTATTTCCTCTACCCAGAAGAAACAATTTTGAGTCAAAACCTGTCAAAGCACAAAGTTTGTGCCACAAAAACTAAGGTGGACAACATCCACAGGGGCAGCCAACAGGAGCTTCTGTCCAAGGTACTGCAGTCTTGGCTCAAACCAGTTCAAACTTCTGTCCACCAAGGACAAAGTTCATCAAAAGGGTTTTTTAAAACCCGTGTGGTTCTTCTCTCCCACACAAAACCAGAATCTATGGTATTTTCTATAAAGCCTTCCTAGAGGTACTTCTAGCCATCATGCCTTTAATACGCTAAAACATTTTCTCCCACAGATCTTGTTAATGGCTAAACTTGTCAAAATAGAGCCCTTTTACAAGAATGACATTGAGAACTACTACAAAACCTTTCTGGAGAGCTAAAAGACTTATAACAGTTTATTTCCAGTTCCATCATTAGTATTTTTGTTCTATATTTAGAAATTATTCAGGTTAAGATAAGGAGATTCTTGAGTTTGTCAGAAATAGGAATGATGCTACAGAACTGGCTCTCAAAAGTAAGATATTTAGCTATTTCTGCAACAAGAAAATTACCTTTAACATTACCTGTGGTTTTTGTTGGTACATCAGTTCAGACACTAAGACATGATGTAGCACCCTTTTCTACAATACTGTACTTCTTTCTACAATACTATTACTTCTTTCCCCACCTGCAACATCAATGTAAACTATTGCTTAGACAGTGCAAGGCTAAGACTAGAGATGAAACAAATTCCAGACAGACTTGATTGTTACTGGCATTCTTATAGTTAAAGACCTTCATCCTCCTACCAGACACAAACTTTTTGGCAAATGCTCAAAATATGCATTTCCCACCTAGAGCTTTCCCAAAATCCGATCTCCAGAAACTATTGCTTTCTTCTCATGTAACTCACAATATGGAAAGTAGATTACAAAAAACCCAGTAACTTCAAAACAAACAATCACGCACTCTATACCATAACAATTCTCCAGCTATAGCCTAACAGACTGCAGAGGGAAGAAAAACCAAACCAGTAAATACCCATGGTGTAACACAGGATTTTGAACTACTGCCCAAGTTGCATCTCTAAAAACAAGAATATTAACTGCTCTTAGATGAGATGGAAAGCATGGTAACTTCTCATAAGAAAAATTTAGTTTGTGGATCCTTACTTCATAGCTCTTTTTGTTGATGATGGTAAGAACTAAAAACAGCCAGTGAAAACAAGCTCTTAAAAATCAAGCACTTATGGTAATATGGAGGGAGGAAAAAAGCATTCTAAGCATTTTTTTTTTTTTAATTTTAGCAAGCTGGCTGATTACACAATGTGTACTTTAAAACTGTAGCAGTTAATTCAACTTACCAGCATTGCTAGAGACTTAGGTCAACTTAAGACATTCAGAAAAGAAAGGCAGGAGGAAGATCACAGAAAACATGGTCCCACTGCCAAATGTGGCAGGGAACCTGGTGACAATGGACATGGAAGAAGCTGAGATAGTCTATACCTTCTTTACCTTGATCTTTACTGGCAAGACTAGTACAAACACCAGGTGGAGGAAAGATAACAGCCAGACACTTTTCAGATGTACACAGTGTCAAGACAACATATGTTTAAACACACAAAAAGTTATTCCCACAGGGGACATGGACAAGCACTGAACAGCTTGCCCACATAAGACACGGACTCTCTCTGCACAGAGCAGGAGGCATCCAAAACCCAACTGGACATTGTTCTAAGCAGCCTGGTATAGGTTGACCCTGCTTTTACCTGGTGTTGAAAATCTCCTGAGGTGCCTGCCAATTTCTGCAATTCTGAAGTATTACAGTCATTAATTAACTGTTTAACACATTAATTTACCTTTGATGGTTTTTAAATGGACTAAAAAAGCTGAAGTATGCAGTAGAGGCCTCTTAACCACCAGCATCAGCTCTAGTCATTAAAACAGCACTGAACACAAGCATAACACACTAAGGCTGCATCCTTCTGTTTTCCCACACCTGGAAAAAGAGTTACTGAGAAGTTTCTGCCATGCATAAACAGACCGATAGGTTTCCACCACTTATGTGATCATTCTATGACTTTATCTGCAGTGGCAAATAGAGGTAATTTATGCTATATTTCATTAATATTCAAATGCACTTGCAAGTACAGGAATACATTATGGCGGATCTACACATCAACTTTTACCTTCCACAATTGTGTCAACAGCAACAATACTTATCAGACAAGAGAAGAAGGGAGAAAGACTTAGGGAGTATCCAAAACCCGAATTCCCATCCCAAGGTCATGTATTAGTAAAGTTTAAACTACTACTGTGTTATAATCCACATGAATGTTGGCAAAAACTAAGACAGCGTATCATCACACTGTGGATGGACTGATACCTTTAAGGTGTCCCTTACAGAAAGTACCAACAAGTAAAGCAAAAGGATATACTTGTGTTACTCCATTAACCAGAACAAATGGAGCTAGAATTCACACACAAGATTCCAGAAAAAAAATAATTACTTGGCAAAGTAGCATTCACCTTAAAATATTAGCTCAATACTGTAAGGTGAGTAATAACAGTGTGTAATAAGCAATGTCCTCCAGTTACCACGCAATTCCATTCTCCAGTTTCAGATAAACTACATTTTAGAATGTGGCCCAGGACAACAGTGTTTTCAAGAATACATTAAAGCATTCCACCTATGCTCAGGAGAATAGCCCATTTTTTCTAATATTGCACCTTTTTTTCTCCACAAACTTATGCTGGCCACAGTGTCAGGGCTACAAGTAGGGGAAATAAAAGCAAGACCTGTGTCAAGACAACTTCACAGCAGTCCTGCCAACACTACACTTGCCTTCCAAGTAAGTAAATGCACTCAATGAATTACCAGATTTAACAAGGAAGTTTGAAAAAAAAAAAGCTTTATGCTTCAAAATGTTTTGATAAGGATACAAATCCTGATACATCAAATTTGGTGTAACTCCCCACTTCTGTTCTGACATTTCTACTACACAGTCTACCTCCTCAATGCTGTTTGTGGCAGCCTCCTTATCAACTGGAGACAGACAAGATGTGTCATGTCTTTACAGAGGCTTCAGAAATGAATTCTTCAGTGTTAAGGAACAACTGTATGCAAACTATAAAAACAAAAGAAAAATACACTTGGTAATGAATTGAAACATAAGGAAATTGCCTTGAACAGCAACTGTTGTTTCATCCATTGTGCAAGTTCATCATCACTGCTCTGGCTTTCTAGGATTTTTTTCCCTCCACACATCAAATCTTGCCTAAGGAATTCTTCACCAAGCAGACTCTCCACCAACATCTCTTGAAAATACTAAGTTTTACAGCTGTGTGATACTGAAATAATTTCACACACACCCCCATACCATCTGTTTAATCTTTTCTTTCCGGTGTACTTTGTTAGATTGAGTACACCTGTGATCTTCTGTTACAACCAACCACCTTTGCAGTGCTGTAACTACCAACCACTTTAGTTAGCTTTTGACAGAGGTTTTGCTTCCCACCCATCACCCTCCATCCTGATGGATGCCACAAGAAATTTCAAGACACTGCTTCAAAAAGCTGAAGGACAAAATGAACAGACAACAGTTCAGTGATAACACTCAAATTATCCATCTTCCAATTACTTCTAGTGTAACATCCACAGACAACCTTAGTTTCATAAATACCTACCCCAAAACAAGAGTCTGCCTATTTAACAGAACCATAACTAGAAACAATCAACTGAAGCTGAACAAAACCAGTTTTTATCTCAGTTATTCAATACACTTTTTTTTTTCCCACATAGAATAGGGGATATCAAACACCATACACATGCAAGGAGACTTAAGAGCAGAAGCACTAAACTGATGAACAATCCAGGTGGTGTATAATCAGTGGCCCTGGCTTTTTTTAGTTTTACCAGTGTCTTGGCTCATGCTGAGGGAGAAAACTGGCATCAGAAACAGCTTGTACCAGAAGCAGCCACAGCTATTCACAAGTGTCCACTTCTGCTTCCAGGAACTCTACATAGAAGATCAAACAGGTGAGAACTCCAGCACAGCTGCATATTTCATTTCTTGACTCGCCTTACATAAATTTAGCATAAGGTCCACACCAAAAAAAAAAAAAAGGAAAAAGCTGGTATCTTCATACAAACAACAGTAGCTTATTGCTACTGGAATGAAAAGTGCACAACTGCAGTACCAATTGTTTGCTCCTTGGCAGGAGGTCCCACAACAAACATGGCTACCTGAAGTCCTCACAGATTCCACTCACCTTCTTGGGATTAGACAGTATTACATGTAAGGCAGACAACTTTGTAGAATATTACAACCTGCGTCTCACAAAAGGGAGTGGAAATACCTACATTCCAGTTCACTTACACTCCATATGCTCACACAATCCTTTCCCTGTATTTGTGGGGTGGAAGGAGAACAGAAGAAAACAAGTACAGGTCTGTATTCTTGTACTATTTCCAATGATGTTTTACTGATACACAGGTTTTAAGGGTGGCTACATTTAGCCTGAGCAAGACTGGTTTCATAATGAAAAAAAAAAGCAGGAAAATGTTGATTAGCCAGCAAGAAGCTGTGCTCTAGCTACACCCACACAGCACAATAAGTCATAAGCACTTCCTAATCAAGGAACAGCAAAGCAGTTCAAGGAAAATATACTGCAGGTAACTGTTGTGAAGTGTGCTTTTAGAGGAAGAGCCAAAAGAGATTGCCAGCTGCTCACCATTAGAAGTATTGCGAGTACCCATCTCCTTAATAAACTGACAACATCACCCTGGTTCAACTCCAGAACCTGACCTTGAGGAGAGGCTATTTTCTATTATTAAGTTGAAATGTTGCAATTCAGATGTATAAAAATTCAGGCAGGCTTCTTTAAAAGAGGGTGAAGCAGCATTCCTTTTATGATTCCTTCTTGACATCACTTGGAAAGGATGAGCTTGAAGGTCTTGCCTAGATAGTAGAGAGCAACCTATGAACACCTAGTCATAGAAAAAGGATTAAAAAAAAGACATCCAAGCATTTCATCTGACTATTACAGCTCAGGAGGTTTTCCTTCCTCCCTATGGTATCAATCTATTTCCAGGATTCTCAAGTTTCCTTTTTACCCATTGACCTGGCAGGATTCAGAAGGTTGGAATAGAGCAAGTTCCCCCACATCATCACTCCCACATTTTGGTTGCATGGCTGGATCTTTGCTTGCCCCACCACAATCTATTCAGTCTACCTCACTCAACTTCAATGCATCAAAATTATTCTCAGGACTAAATCCTGAGCAACAGGCTTCTCCTGAAAGAAGTGGGAATCAGGAAGGCAGGGAGAATGAGGCTTCATTACTACTTCTTTTTTATTAGACTAAAACATTAACTTTGGCTAATGTCCTAGTTTTAGAAAGCTGAGGACAAGAAGTGCCACATTTCAACACCACAATGGCTAGTTATTAGCAGTCCTACATGAGTAGTTTTAGAACCACTTGTCTCCGCCCATTTAAGAACAATAATTTCTTGTGCAACTTTTACGAACCATCATTTGGGTTTGGAGAGGTAACCTAAGTGCAGAAGACAGAGCCCATTTTGGTTTTATCTGCACAGACAATCACAACTGCTAAACAGAATGAACAGCCATAAAATTGAATGCACTAGAAGTGCAGTTTAGCATCCTTACTTGTAACTGTCTTTAGAAGCCATTCACATGAGGTATGCATTGCAGGCAGTAAAGAACACATCAGTATCAAGGCAAGGAAGGTGGAGCATAACATTAGCTATTCATTCTCAAATAGTCATGTTTTCCAATTCACCATAATCCTCCAGGAACTTACATTGGTTTCGTGACCATTAATGTTTGTCCCACAGAAGACACAGAGAAAGGCTGCTTAAACTTGTATTCTGTTCCTTTTTACCTCCAAGTTCTAAGGAAATTGTCCACATCATTTTAAGAGTTAAGTATTTTTTGCAGCAAAAGTGTATTGAACATAGAAAAAGGGCAGCTAGTTATTGTTGAAATATTTAAGGCAGAGGTAATACCTCAACTACTTACAACTGCTCCCTCCCACCCCCCATCCTGTGTCACCACTGCCTTTCATGCTCAGGAGAGTTCTTAGCTGAATCTCTGCACCCTAATCCTCCTGAAATCACCCACTATTTTAGAACACAGAAAAATGGCCAGCAAGTAAGGTACTGTTGATACGAGCAAGTTATGATGAGGTGGCCACATGCCGTTGATTGCAGAAGAGGCATCCTGCTCATGCTGCCTCCTCTACAACATTACCAGATCATAACCAGAAGCAGACATACCTTTTGACAATAATGCTTCTGGTACGTGGTTATAGACAAAGCTTTTATGATTTTTATGTGCTAACAGAAGTCTCTCTATTGCATAAAAGCACAAAAAAAGCAGCTAGTCCTTTGTCTCCCTTATTTAAATTACCATTTAACTACAGAATGCCACAGTTGCTTACACAAATCAGGAAGCTGGAGAAGCAGCAAAAGCTACCTCTGGAAGAACAGGGATACACAAGTCTAACACACCATAAAATAACCCAGACTTACATTATGTGACTGCATAGACAGGCTTACCCTGATCACTACAACCACCTTCAGTCTTCCAACTCATTAGCCACATTTTTTCATTTCCTCTCAAGCTGCATTTCCTCTCTTACCACACCAAAGACTGCTCTAACAAAGGTGGATATTGCCCACACCAAATTACTCTGACCCATAGGACACTGGATGACCTGCCTGGGAAAAAACCTAAACCTGGCCAAAGCTCAGACATGTTCTCCTAGAAATGTGTCCAAAACCCCCTTTCCCATCTGAACAAGTATTAATATTCTCAGAAAAAAGCCAAACTTCACACTTAAACTGATATACAAGCAACAACTCTGAATAGCTTCTACTTGGCACAGGCAGACCAGGTCAATGTTGGTCAACAGTTCTGATTATAGCTCACCTTTTACCCAGAGAAAGCATCACTAACATTCTCAGATGGAACATCCCAGTAGTCAAAGGATCTTCATTTGGCCCAGAACCACCTTCAGGGATTTCCAAGAATGCTTTCTGACAGCTGCTGATCTCAAGAGAGTGGTTCACACAGAAGCGTATGCTTTTAGCACCAAGGGGGTTCCGAAGACCACTCAAAAACTAAGTGTGGAGCCTGTCTGATTCTAGGCTGATCCCCACCAGGGAAACAAGTTCAGACAGATCACCATTTATTCTTTTAAGTCAAGCAACACAGAGGAAGAGACAACTAACATATTTCCTTTCAAAAGAACAATACCATACAGCCCCTCAGAATCAGTAAACATTTGGCTCTATTACTGTTCATGAAAAAGCCTGGAGAAAAACTGTTAACTGATACGCTTTAAGTGTAAAGTAGACTAATAAGGGCAGCTGCCACATGGTGGGCAATAGTACTAGGTGTCTAATTGCTATACCAAATACCTGCAACCTGGAAAACAGGCCAGGAAGAGAGTATCAAAGTATTTCAACTGTTAAACAGTGCAAAGGACTGAATCTCACCTTGAAAGGCACTTATAGGAACAGCCAGTAGTTTCACACTGTGCTGGCATTTCTAGTTATTAGAATATTCCAGCTTGGGTTTGTTAGCTTCTCTACATAAAGGTTACATCACATGAAACAAACCACCTAATCTAATCTTGGTATCTTCTATCTACATCAGCCTGTCCCTCCAGTACAATTCTAGTTTTTTAGGTCAGATATTGTAAAAGCTAACACCCCAAAAGAGATCTTTCAATCGTGCTGTGAAAATAAGGTGTTTGTTTCCCAGAGTTGAGTTTGTTTCTTCTTTCTATGAGACTCAAACCAAAAGGGCCCCAACATGCCTTAGTTCTCTGTCCAGTAAATCTATTTAACAGGCAAAAGAGTTAGATCACAGTCATTCAGGCCAGCAGGAACTTTGGGAGGTCTCCAGTCTGACTCCCCATGCAGAGCAGGCTCAGTATGTGGTCCGACCAGGTTGCTCAAGGTTTATCCCGGGTGGACTGAAAATCCTCCAAGGAAGGTGACAGAACACCTCCACAGAGCCCAACCCCACTGTGCAGCTGTTCTTCTGGTGGAAAAGCTTTCCCTGATCTCCAGCTTCTCTGACCCTGCTCATTTCACTGTCAGACAGGAACTTCTGCCCCAGTCTCACTGGCATCACTGACATGTTTCTGCCTGTCAAGGACAGGACTGCACATTGCTCCTGCCTGAAATGCCCTGGAAACCCCTTCCCCATCCTAGTCCCTCTGGATAGCAGCCCTGCCCTTGAGAACATCAGCTACACCCCTCAGTTGCTATCTGCAAACTTAATGAGGGTCAACTTTCTCCCTTTACACAGGTCACTGAAGAAAATTGTAAATAAAATAGAAGGCACAGAGTCCCCAACACCTCCACTTGTTACAAGCCTCCAGTAAGATTATGAGGTTTTAATGATTGAACTTCAAGTTCCAAACTCCTACTGGTTTTACACCTATGTATTTGTCCCACCTACCTAAGGTTTCATATCCCAAAGCTGTTACAAAGATTCTGTGGGAAACCACATGAAGAGTCATGCTCAACTCAACGCAGATGACATCTATCACTCTTCTTCTCATCCAAAGACCTATAATTTCAAAGACAGACTGTTCCACTACAATTTACCCTTGATAAACTAACACTGGCTACTTACAATCACTTTTTTTCTTTACTTTGCACAGAATGCACTTCAAAGATGACTCACACAATCATTTACCAAGAGACTACAGTAAGACTCCCCTATATAATCCTTACTGCACTCACTTTTAATAGCAGCATAACATGCTTTCCTCCGGTCATGAGGAACTTCCCTGACGTTCTTGATCTGCCAAAAAAATTAGCAGCCTCACCATGTCAGCAGGCAATTCTCTCAAACCCTCAGACTCAGAGACCCAAAACAGTTGGGATTTCTCAAAAGATCCCAGACCTGATCCTCCTAACAACTCTTCTCCTCCTTGCACCTTCTCCCTCTGCAAAATGAGCTTAGGAGACCCTATGGTGAAGACTGAGGCAATAAAAGCACTGGCCAACTCACAGCCTTTTCTGTCTGATGTCAGTAAATCATCCATCCTATTCAGCAGCAAGCCCACAGTTTTTTCATTCTTCAGCTGCTACATTATGGGTACAAACCCATCTTGTCACCCTTGACATCTTTCATCAACTGCAGGTGAGTTCTAGCTTTTCTAACACTATTTCCTTATTCACTGGCAAAGTTCCTCCTTTATGTCTTGTCCTCACTGCCATCTCCTGTACACATCTTTTAGATCTAGAACTCAACCACAAGTTTTCTGTGCAACCAATACAACTATTAATTTTCTAAAGTACTAGAAGAGCCTATACATCTGAGCTGCTCTTCCAGACAAAGGAGTGACTGTTCTTCCCTCTCTTTCCAAGACTGCCTCTATACTTTCATCACCAGACAGCAGCCACATGAACAGTCCCACTGCATCTCAATTCCACCAGCAGTCCCCAGTTGTAGACAAGGACTTGTGCCTCCCACTGTTTGTTAGCTGGGCTGCATGTAGAGGCACTCAAAGTGGGCTTCATTTTGGCTTGTTTTAGCCTTCCCGAGAGTGCTCTCATTCCTGTAATGCTGCCCATACTCCATTCTTCTCACTTAAATGGAGGCCCCAACCTCCATTCTTCTCACTTAAATGCAAGTTATTACTTCTGCCCACACCCACCCATCATACCTATTTCAAAGACTTTTTCCTCAAGTTGGCAAGCCCCTTGGCAAAGATGTTTTTGCCTTACTTCATCAGGTGTCCTACATCTCTCACTCAGTCCTCATTCCTCAAAGAAGGGGACAGTGTTAAAACAGGCAGAAGTCTGTATGCAGCACTAGCCACAAAGCCATTTCCTAACTGTCAATTAGTGCTTCCTTTCACCAAAACTCCTACCTTTCAGCTGCAGGATTGAGAAAGTCTCCTCCAGAGCTCCCATGTCCTTTGCTTGCACTCTCAGAGCTCTGTGGCCCACTTGATGCACTTCAGCCTTCCCTTGGCTGCCACTGCAACCATAGGGATAAGCTACAAAAAGTGGGCAAGTGTCCAGGACCTGGATGAGCCTCACCAAGACCTCTAGAGCATCCTGGATCACAGACCTCTGACAGCAACAATCCTCCCACAACAGCATGTCTGTAAGGCAGATGCCCCTCCACTACAGTAAAGTCAATCTCTGACCTCTACCATCAGCCCCTAATTCTGAACATGTGGTTATTATGGGTCTGCAGTGACACTGTCTATTGAGATCATCATTCATTTACTATGGATACTGCAAAACAAGACATAGGATAGTAGTGGGGACTGACCATCAATTTATCATTGGCTAAGAAGCAAAGATAATGAAGGAAGCAAGTTTTAACATCTAGACACTAAGGGGGGCTGACCAGAAAATTGAAGTTGCAATTACTATGCATTTAACACCTAATACCAACACCAATACTCTTTCACTGCTCAAAAGAGACAAAGACCAGTCACTGCCAGGGGAAGGATGGCTGCACATCCTTCATCATGGCATTAAACACAAGGCATTAGCAAGTTCCCTAGACACAGAGAGGTGGTAGGACCAAACTCAACAGCTGATTTCCTTGTTTAGCAAACAACAGAAGAATGGAGCAAGTCATAGCCATGGAACAGTTTCCTGCCTAAAAATTAAGCAAACCTCCAACAGCTGACTCCCTCTTGGGAAGGACAGGATCTGTCTCTGTCAGAAATAGCTGTTCTGAGAGGAGTACCTGTGCAAACATTTAAAAACATCATCAAATGACAATATGAATGAAGACAAAAAAATCCATTGTCATGGCAGGTACTCATACAGAAACACATCTAGAAGCTATCCTGCCTAGGAACCTATGTAACTTACACACAGCAACCGTCTCTTCCTCCAAGCACAACTTGGAATACAGAAGAAAATACAGAGCCTTTCACTAATAAAACCCTTTAAAGCCTGGTTATTCCATGTTAACTAGGTGACAGAGTTTGCAGAAGCTGCATCTCACAGCCACATGTACATAAGAGCAGACATACCTAGATTTGGAAACCTTTTAACACACAGCCATTTTCACCCTTACATATCATTCTGGTTAGACAACCATGTCTGGCCACCAGTATATTGCTCTTTTTTCAGAGATTCACTGCCTTCTGATACAGGCTAAGCCATTGACTGGTGACCTGTGTGGTAGGCTTGCCAGATGCTTGCCCAGCCTCCAACAGGACAGGGGAGAAAACAGGATGAGAAAGCTCTCAGGTCAAGAAAAAGACAAGGAGATCACTTACCAAATAGTGTCACAGGCAAAATGGACTCTACTTGAGGAAAATTAATTTCATGTATTGCCAATTAAAATGGACTTAACTAGTGAGAAACAAAACCAAAATGAAGACACCTTCTCACCTCCACACCCTTCTTCCCTGGCTCCTTCATGTCAATACTTCATTCCCCATTCCTCTGTCTTCTCCCCACCACCCTCCAGGGAGGTCAAAGAGGACAGAGATTTACACTCTTCCCCTGCTCTAGCAAGAGCCCTCCACAGCCAGCACCTTCTTTGGGATACATCCACCTGTTAACAGCACGGGGTCCTTCCACAGGCTGCCATGCATGAATCTGCTCCAGCATGGTCCTCTCCACGGCTGAAGGGAAAGGCCTGCTCCACCATGGTCTCCTCCCCAGGCTGCAGGGCCAAGCCTGCAGTGGCACCACCTTCTCCTCCGCCATCGCCCTCAGTACTCACAGGGCTGTTTCCTCATGATTGTTCCGCCCCCTCGCTCTTCTCCACCTGCATGTTATTTTCTCCTTTCTTATGCAGGTTTTCACAGAGGCACCCCCCCAACAGGCTGGGATGGGTCCAGCAGCCATGAGGCCCTTGTGGATCTGGCTGGAACCGGTCATGTCTGGTATGGGCCACCCAGGGCCTGCTCCCGGAGAGCTGGGCCTGCCACAAAACCTGTCCTCAGACACCCAGGGTGGCGAGCTGCCACCAGGGAGGGAAAGCTGGGCAGACAGATCTCACCCAAGTCCAGGCACAGATCAGCAATACCCGACCAGGAAGCTCCTAGGTGGAAAAAAGGAGGCAGCCCTCCTCAAAGTCCTACTTCAAGTTTCCTCCATTGCTGCTTCCCTGGCCAGACCTGGTGAGTCCAGGAGAACTGCAGCGATTTATGAGAAGTGCTGAGACTTCAGACAAAGCTCCTGGTTTCTCAGCCAGCACAGGGTTATACCAACAGTAACAGAATTGTTTTCCACCTGGGTGTTTTAACACCACATGAAGTCCTCCACTGACATGAATCAGCAGAAACTACTGGACAAACTTTATTTTCCCCAAGCTACTTTGGCTCCAAGCTTCAAAATCCTCAAGACAGGTCAAAATCCTATAAAGACAGACAGGTCATTTTGCCTCTGACCCCCTCTGATAAGTGAGATCTGTCTGTCACTCCTGGTACAAGCCCAAACAAGCCCAGTGAGCTTCCTCCCAGTGGCTTCCTCACTTCACTTCTTCACTTCCCCAGTCACTTCTTCAGCATCTCCCAAATCACCACGGCAGGTCCCAGGGGGCCTGCATTTGCCTCTGCTCCTGCAAGAAACTGGCTTCATCAAACAGTCTCTGTAGGAAATAGCACAAACATGTACTGGTCCAAGCTCATCAAAATCCCTCAAGCTTCAGGCAGAGACATATGTAGGACTTGCTTTGCTGGAGTGGAGGGACAAGTAAGCAGAGGAAAACAACTGCTTTTAGAAATCCTCACAGAAGAATAAACTAGGAAGCATCCTGCTTCATAAACTATCTACGCAGCACATAGAGGTCACTCTGCTATGGGAATAGCTTCTCACTATTTAGGCCCATTTAATGTTGTGTTGTACACAAATTTTTGAGAGTAGCTAGCAGCAGCTAGAAAGGTTTAGGTTGTCCTCTCAGGGTGCCTAGTACACGAGGTGACATCTGTGGGAAACTGCTCCTCACCAAACACTTCTCTTGACCCAGTAGCTAAAATTTGGACTAAACATAAAATTCAACATGTGCCTACAGCTCCTTTTCAGATGTATACAGATAAAAGCAGCACATCTTTCTTAGGCAAGTCATAAAAAGGATATATAAATCAGTTTCAAAAAAGGTAAGTTAACCCATTTTAACAAACAGGAGGACAGTTACAACTCTGATCATTACTTTTCAGAACTAGAATATATGAGTAAATATTAGCAGCAGCCACCAAAATTAGATCCCTGATCTTGAGCACTCTTGACAATACATACCAAGATTATGTGTGACTGATACCTAAACGCGAGTTAAACATTATACTGCATAGTTAAATTAAGTAAAAAAAAAAAAAGAAACTGTCCCTACAGAAACTATCAACTTATTTTCTGTTCTCATGTGTTGCTTTGAACAGGAAAACCTGATCATGCTACACAATGATCACCAAAGATGGGTTGACACCAAAGTCAACACTAATTTGACTTAGTGTTTCTTCAGCAACATTGACATCCCACATTTCAAAACAGGTAGCCACCTGGCTACACACATGCAGTATTTGTCAAGTTCAAAAAAGACTATATCCACAAAAGAAGAAAAACAGGTTGCACTTTTACTGGCAAAAGTATTTACTCCTTTTTAACAGCTACTTCTGAAAGACTAGATTATCAAATCCAAAAATTAATAACAGACCCTACATTTTTCCTAACATTACCCAACTTGGACATAACATCCCCCTTCACAGACACTTTATTCACTTTAGATTCACAGATTATTTTGCATTGGAAGCGACCTTTAAATATCATCTAGTTCCAATAGCCAAAACCATTGGTAGGCACATCTTCCACTAGATTAGGTTGCTCAAACCTTCATTTGTGTCACCTGTGTTACACAACTCAATGTGGAAGCAGTCACCTCATATAACTTCAGCAGAAAAGGGATTTTTGATGATCAGAGCTATATCCAAAAAAGCCTTGGTCTCCATCAGGATGGCTAGTTTTACATCCTTCAGCTGTATTGATTCAGAGGAATTACACTACAAGAACTACTCTCCTTATAGAAATAATCTTTATCAAAAGACAAGCATGACTCCATTTAATGTTCTTTCAGTTTGCTCAACTGTTACAGAAAAAAAAAAAATCTGCCACTCAGCTGGTTAATGAGGCTGTAATTCTCATCTTGCCTACCAACATCTCAACCATGGATGCAGTCCAAGGCAAGTGCTACTGCTCTGCCAAGTTTCACAGTTTAGCTATCTGAATGCAAAAGCAGCTTCTAAAGTCTTCTTCACTTTATGCAGTTTACTTTGTCAGCAATTTTCCAGTACCCTTCAAAATGAGTGCTCTGGCAGATTAGCAACTGCAGTTTTAGGTCAGGAACCCAATTTTGGGTTATAGCTCAAGGTGTAAGCACATCAAAATGAAAAAGTTAAACTCACTAATAAACTAATTTCTTCTCTACTGCATGTATGCAGTACATGCATAGTTTGTTACAAGAAGCATATGGTGTTTGAGAGTTATGACTTTAGCTGTTCCTCTTTTAGAAACAGAAAGCAGCTTCTAATGCATATTTGGGTAGAAAGGAACCATGGCAGGAAGTTTGACAAGATTTCTAAGCATGTTACTAGAGATAAAAATAATATCCTTAATTACAATTACCATAGGTATTGGGATTTTTAGATTTAAATTCAGGAGATTTAAAAGCCCTTCTCAAATCAACTGTGATACACAAGGATTAGTGTTCGCCTCTTAACCTTTAGCTAGTTGTATTTATTTGTTCAAAACTGGAGATGAACAGTAGATACAGAAAAAACAAATCCCAAGATCTTTCTCAGCCTTTAAAACTAGGTTGATGCATATGAAATTTAATGCTAGTGGATGAATAAAAACAGAGGTCACGGCACTAGTCTTCTGGCACTGTAAGAGGACAAACAAAATGGATGGCACCGAAACAAGGACTACATTACGGAAATAAAATGGGAACACAGTGAAGGCATGTTTGCTGCTAGCATTCTTCTGCAATGGCCATGCACATATATACTCAAAGCAAATTCAGAAAACCAAACATCCCATAACAATTTTTTCCTCTGCTGTGACAGCCACAATACCAACTCCCTTCTTCACCCAGCTTCTCCATCAGAAACACCCCTTTCGCTAGGCCAGAGGTCCAAGTGACCACCTTCCTCTCCACCTTGCAGGTACTTGCTCAGGGTCACCTGAAGCAGTGTTGCAGGAACCTTAAGCATTTATGTAGATAAACCCATGCATTTCTGCCCCACCAGCTCAATGAGCTATCAAAAGCTTTGGCCATACAGCATACTCCAAAGGTGCTGCTCAAGCACACAACTGTTTCCGTAGCGTGTAAGGAGGCAGACCCTAACTTCAGGAACGCATTCACAGATATCCTGAAAATATTTAAGTTAATCACAGATAAGAAGCAGAGGAGCACTCGCATGGCACAAACTTTACAAAACAAGAAGTACCAAGCTCACAAGACCAAGTATAAACACTAGACAGACAAACCCTTGCCCTTTTTCTGGTGTTTGAGTATTTAGTGTCTCACTTTCGATATCCAAACCTCAGTATAGAGAAAGATACAGATCTAGATTCAAGATTCTCAAAAGCACCTATTTTTTCCCCTACCAAACTCAATTCAGACACCATGAATCTTAATGCTTGGAATGTATCCACTACTCACCTTGAAATTAAAGGGAAGGTCAGCCTAAGCAACCCCTTTCCCTTGTTCAATCCCCATAACATGTAGGTACAGTTTGAATATCTGCAAAACCCACTGGAGCCACTACCTCACCCAGGCAATTTACCCAGGTGGAACTGGCATGAAGAGTATCTGCCTGCCTTCTTCTGCCGCTTTCTCTCCCCTGTCTCACTCCAGATAACATGGCAGGAATCTTCAGCAAATCAATATAATAAGAACAGCAGGAAACTTAAGAAAAGCCATGGGGAAGCTGACTTGCAGTACACCTTCTAACCATAATGCTACTTCTGAAAAAATAAAGAGTAGTACTGAAAAATATCATTAGCAGGGATGCTACTGGTAGAGAAGCTGAATTTATATTACTTTTCCCTTTCCGTAGTTGAATCTCCTTCTCTCAACCCTTGTAAGTGACTAAGGCACTTATCTACAAATATTGTATTTTAATTTCCTGGAAATTAACTCTGTTCATACATTCTGTAAAACAAATCCTACTAATTTCATTTCTGTCATTAAGAATTAAAGCATAGAAAAACATCAGTACTCCAGCAATCACGCAGCAGCAGTTTCATTCCACAAAAATACATAACATTTATTCAGTTACGTCTGAATAAGCACTTGCTTAGGCAAACTCAGCCTGAGGAGTCTGAAAGCAACTGCAGCTAGCACAGAGCTACAGAAAGGCTGCTTAGTGTATCACAGTGAATATTCCAGGACACCCTGAGCAGCCTTTCCTGACATTGTCTACACGGTCTTATGAAGCATTTGAATGTTTCATTTTCCCTATTTTACCAGTACTCAGATAATAGATATTCAAGAAACTGCACATACATACTTCACATTGCATTCCAGCAATTCAGTAGCTAACCCAGTGTATACATACATAACATTTTCTAAATCTACTCCACACTGAGCTGAACACCAGAAAGTATCTGGAGCCCTTAAGACGATCCTACAGTATGCTCAGCGCTGAAGTATTTTCTAGCTTCTGAGTCACTTGGTCAACAACCATTGCAGGTTTACTGGAATATACTTGTTTTCCTCTAAACACAGCAAGCCACAATACTCACTGCTGCAGCCTCATCTAGTCTGAGCATCTGTTTGTGCAGTTTCTGATCAGCGGCAGTGCCATTTGAGTCACCAGCCATCTCAGGACTATGCGAGGGAATGAGGAATCAGTATCACAACTGTTTGATGAAGTGAAGCCCAGGACTGCCTAGAATGATTGTCATTCTGATCCTAGGCTGGTGCACTCACAATTGTGGAGCATGGGCTGAGACATTTAAATACATAACACTCATTCCAACCTTCTATGAGGAAACTATAGCTTTTTACAAACCCATGTTATGTCCAGGCTTACTGTGATGATCAAAACAAATGAAAATCCCTGTTGCTTAAGTACTAGAGTACCATGAGGAACACTGGGGCTCAAACAGAATAGAGAACAGTATGACACTAGTCTAAGCTTCAACTGGAAAGCTTCAGCTTGTTCCAAACTTCCCTTTCTCAGATGTATGCAAGGAAGACCTTCCCATTATATTTTTTGTCATTATATAATTACTGCTCCTAAAACCCCGGATATTTCGCCAGCGAAGTCAGATTTAGACTGTGAGCTATTTCAAAAAATTTGATGTGGGTTTAGAATTTTTAAATAAGTTTCTGAGAAAGCATGATTTTCTCAAGATTTCTGACATAAGCTGTTTGTAACTATTTCACTTAGTTTGAAAGCTGAAAAACTGCACTCCCTACAAAAAAACTGACTACTAAAGCCAAGTATTTCACCGAGGTCATCTTTCCAAGGTGTCCTTTCTGCTGTATGCCAAAAAAAAATAAATAATCTATGCAAAACAGCAAGCACTTCCAAATGCTGGGAAGACCAACAATTAGCTGTTCTCTAACCACAGCTTCCGTGAAACGTAGCATGCTATTCAGTTGCTCAGTGGCAAAATATTAGATGCCAGGGGTCCCTACAAATCACAGCAACACCTACGGGGCAAAAGCAGCTTGTTCAATATTGGCAGTTTCTCTAAGCTCCAGCAGGAATCAATCAAGGATTCCTGTGTTATTTTGCCATCAGGAACTCAGGGTGACTTTTTAATTTTCAACAAGGTTTAGGCAACAAAACACCTTGGTCTGGCCGACTGATAGTAGTAGCTAAAAGATATAGCTCCTAACTCATTACACCAGCTTCTCCAGAACTAAGCCTTCAGAGTAAGTCAAGTTTGGTATATTCACACAGGTGACAAATCAAAAACCATGTAGTGGCTTCCTCCAGTATTGGAACTGCAGATGTTGAAACCCACAGCACTATCAACTAATCCTGCTGGATAGTATTGTGATTTTTCAATTGGTTTGGGGACTGTCAGGAAAAGAAAGGTCTGTGCAGAGTCAACATTCTCTCACTTTTGAGGTCTTAGCAACAGCTCATAATATTCCCTGCCCTCTGTAGATACTAGCATCTATTAGAAAAGCATTACAGAAAAAGCAAAGATGGCTTTAAAGCAAGTTTCAAATGTACATTCATCACAAATTGACTTTATCCATTAGCTAACAATCAGCTTTATTGCTATGGCAAAAAAATATAATCAAAAGCCATTACACTGTAAGACAGCAAGAGTTTTACCTATAAAAGCAGCATTTCAACATCATTGTTACTAGGAAGGAGCTTGTGCTTGCATTCTTGCACTATTTTTACCTGCAAAGTCCACCTCTGCAATGGCACTGACTTATTTTAAGAAGCACAGGAAAGCTGAAGTATTCCTTCGTCTTTCAGAGCACTAGATCACATATCATCTATTTCCCACTTCACCCTCAAATAAAGCAAGCTTAGCTTTTTGCCCCTGAAAAATCTACCTTAGCATTGTAAGGGCTTTCACAGAATTCAGCCTGGGGTTTCACTGTACTTTGAATATCGCTATCCAGAGATCTGGGAAATAGTCTGAAAGCTTGTCTTTTTTTTTTTTAAATAAAAAAAGCAGATACTCCAGAACTATCAGCTGTTTAGAACAATTTCAACTCACTACACCTAGGTCACCCAGCTCAATCTGAAGTGTGGTAGTTCATAATTTTTTGAAGAGCCCATAACTAAATCAATGGCCAGAAAACTCACACTGATAAACAGCGGAAAAGCAGCATTTAAAATTAAACTAGGGAAAAGAGTACTGTGTCCAGCTCGGGGCTCTCCATCTCCAGAAAGACAAGGAACTACCGGAGAGAGCCCGGAGGGTTACAAAGATGATCAAGGGTATATGGAGCACCTCTCTTATGAGAAGAGGAGGAGAGACCTGGATCTCTTCAGCCTGGAAAAGAGAAAACTGAGGGGGATTTCATCAATGCCTGTAAGTATCTAAAGGGCGGGTGACAAGAGGATGGGGCCAGACTTTTCAGTGGTGCCCAGTGACAAGACAAGGGGCAACAGGCACAAATTGGAACACAGGAAATTCCATCTCAACATGGAGAAAAACTTCTTTACTTGGAGGGTGACTGAGCCCTGGAAGAGGCTGCCCAGAGAGGTGGTGGAGTTTCATTCTCTGGAGATACTCAAAACCCGCCTGGACACATTCCTTCCTGTCCAGCCTGCCCTGGGTGACCCTGCTTTGGCACGGGCGTTGGACTAGATCTCCAAAGGTCCCTTCCAATCCCATATCATTCTGTGAAGAATGAAAATTTATGTTCACATTAGTATGGGAAAGTCTCACTAAGCTTACATCCAGAAATATTATACTGGTATGATTAAGCCAATAATAGGAAAAGATTTATGCAAATACGAACATATTGAAGAGGAATCTGTTGCAAAGACTAAAGCAATTAAAAATCTCTACTGCGTACAGAAAGGATCATACACTCCACAAAAACACACAAAATTAAAACAGCTATTGCTGAGAAGAAATATAATCTCAGGTACAGCCATAAGACATTGGAAGGGGGCATTAAAGATGCGCTCTGTCAAATTTTAACAAGTGTGATAAAATTCCTTAGCAGCTTCAAGGTCATTTGTATGTCTCTATAGTTGCAAATGCTACCAATACATGACAGCAAAAACCTCAAATATCTACGTTTCTCTCTGATTAAGTAATATCCCATTTTAAGCAAAGAATTGCTGGTACAAAGAATTACCAGCTCAGTGTTTGAAAACAAAATGATTTATGCATAATAGCTATAAAGCAGAGTCAAGTCCACTCTTAAAATTATCACCACCGATACATTTCCCAAAGATCAGGGAAGAGACGAAGGATCGAAACTTAATCTTATTTCAGAATTCAGAACTCATGAGATTAAAAGGAAAAACACTAAATCAAAGTTCTAGCTAATACCATTGTATGTGTTTCCTTAACAGAACAGGTTCCCAATTACTGGAATATTTTCTGCACTCCCCCCGTTTATTTTAATGCTGGCCATCAAAGCAGAGGTAAGTAACAAAATCAAATGGTGTGGAGTTTTTAAGCACAAAAAAAAAAAGCCAGCAACCTTTTACCTTTCAAGAAAAGGCACACACACATTGTGAAATACTTGATTCTTCAGTCTGCAATCACTACTTGCAAGAAAAACAAGGCACGGAAGTCCTCTACAGCTACTAAACCATATTACCAAAGTTGTCTTCAAAAACTCCATAAATACAGCAACACATTTGGGTCTTACAAACTTCAAGAGTAAGACTACTTTCTTCAGGTTTTGCCGGGTATTGGTTTGTGGTTGGTTTGGAGTTTTGGGGTGGGTTTTTTTTTTTTTTTTTTTTTTTAAACTAAAGATCAGTTTTACTACTCTAATAAAGCAAACCTGTATTTGAACGGATGTAGGCAGGGGATTATCGAGGTGAAGGGGACACCGAGCTGCCTGCCTGGCTCGGACTAGCTGTTTTATCACCAGCACTATGCGGATGCAACAGAGTCACCCCGCTCCCCACGCACACGGCTGCCAGGACGAGGAGAATTCATATATATATATATATATTTTTTTTTTTTTCAGGACGAACCGAACAAGCGGGTAATACATACAACCTAGGTTTAAAAAAAAAAAAAAAAAAAAAAAAGGAAAAAAGAAAAAGCCCCTTGCGAAAAAGAACGGGCCACCCTTCCGTCCGACGCGGAGCGGGGTGTGAGACCCCCGGGTGTTGAGAGAAATAAATAAGAAGAGATGACAAAGAAGCCGCCCGGGGGTGCTGGGCCCGGGGACGCGGCGCCGACCCCCATCGGAAGGAGCCCCTCCGGCCGCACCCGCGGGCGCTGCGCGGTGGCGCAGCTCTGGCCCCTCCGCAGCCGCCCAGGTGCTCCGGGATCCGCAACACCCCCGCGGCTGCAGCATCCCCCCCCACCTCCCGGTTTTCAGCCGGTGCTGGCCCCGGGGGCTCAGGCGGCGGCAGATGCACCATTGTGGGCACGAACGATCCGGTTATAGCAAGGTCAGACCCAAACAAGAGGGAAAGAGCGAGGTGCAGCCTGCGGGAAGAATAGGGGCTAGGCTCCAGCGGCAGGGTCGGGGATAAGGAAATAGGTGGGGGGCGTGGGGGGAGAAAGTCGCGCAGAGGGACGTTGCAGTCAAAACAAAGGGTTTATTGAACAATGTTTTGTTTAGCTCGGGAGAACAGGTGCTAAACTCGCCCAATTAGCACCACATGGGGAACGGGGCGGGGGGAGTGGGGTGGGGAGGAGAGACATTCAAAAAAAATCCTAGAGGGTAAAACAAAAAGCGACGAAGCCCATCGAGCACGGGAAAGGGGAGAGAGAAACGCCGTTCGCAGGGAAAGAAAAAAAAAAAAACGGCAAAAAAAATAAAATACGACTCTGTCAGTAAGAGGAAGCCCCTCTTGATGAGACGCCGCTAACACCTTGGAGTTTGCAATCGGGAGTGCAACAAGCCGGTACCGGCGGGAAGCCGCCGGTCACCTCCAGCGGCCGGGGAGGGCGACGGTCTCCGCGCACGCCGAGTTTTTTCCCCCCTTTTCCAGGGGGACCCTGGTGAGGTACCTCACCCAGCCCCCCCTCCTTCCCCCGTACCCCTCCTCCGCGCTGCACCCCCTTCACCTCCACGCGTGCACCGTGGGGAGCCCCGGCGTTAAGCCGCCCCTTTGCCGTGAGCGCACCGACGGCTCCCGGCAAAGCCCCCACGCCCTTCCCGACCCACCCACCCTCCTTTTAGCAACCCGCTGCCCCGGGAGAGCCGGCGGCAGGCCTCGCGGAGCGTGACCGCCGCCCGCGGAAGGGAGCGGAGAAGGAGAGGGGGCCACTGCCCCGACGGGGCTGTGCGGCGCCCCGCCGCCGCCTCACCCGCTGGTCCTGCCGGTACCGCCGCTGCCCCAGCTAGCCGGAGCCGCCCCGCCGCAGAGACAACTGGTGGGTGCGATGGCGGCAGATAAAGGCCCCCCACCGCCCGCCCCCGCGGCCGCCGCCCGAGTGACGCCGCCGGCGGCCACTCAAAAAGCCCCGCGCCCGCGGGGCCGCGCCCCCGGGCCCGGCGGGCACCCCGCCGTAGGCAGCGGTAGGGCCGGGCCGGCCCCGCCCCGCCACCCAGCGCGGCAACGGGATGGCAGGCGCCCGCCTTTCCCGTTCCCGTCGGTGTTCCGGCGCGGGGTCGCCGGTGGGGCGGGGGGCACCTCCCTCCCCCCTCTCCTCCCATCCCGCTCGCCTCCCCGGTTCGCCGCCTTTCCCTGCAAAACGGCAGGTCCTGCGCTGCCACCTCTCCGGAGGAGACAACAGCCCCGAGCCGCCGCTCCGACGGGGCGAGAGCCCCTCGCCCCCCCCGCTCCCGGCAGCCGTGCTGGCTCGGAGCCCCCCCGGCAGGCACCAGCCGCTGCGACAGCACCGTCCCGTTTTTGCCGGCCGGTGCGGGGACGCCCCCATCCTCTCCGCCCCCGGGGAAGCGCGGCAGCCGAGCGCCGCGGCAGCCCGCCGAAGCTCCGCTCCTTCGGCCCCCGCCGCTGCCCGTCCCGCGGGGATCACCCCAGGGGTGTGTGGGGGGGTGTGTGTGTCACTGGGAGATGGGGGGTCCCGTCCCTGGGCGGCTGCAGGGGTTGGTGCGCCCTCCGCCCTCCCGGCGCTGTAAAGCGGCGAGGACTAGCCAAAATACACCGTCTCAACGCCGGCATCACCCCTGCTCCTCGGAACCGCGTTGGCGGAAGGCGTCCAACGACCGATTTGCCCCCCCTTGTATGGATGGCGCTTATTATGAGGATTATTTTTCTATCTGAGATAGGTGGGCACGGAGCAACGTGCTGGGCATAAATTAAGCGACAATGGCAGTGCTCGGGGCCGGTCCTCACCAGCTGCCGCGCCAGCCTTTACCACCGCCTTCCTCCTTTTCCCCCCCACCCCGCACCCTCCCACCGCGGCGGGGACGGAGGGCGAGAGGGCGGGAGAGACGCCCCCGAGCAGGACGGGACGCCCCGTTCGTCCCCTTCGCCCGGAGCCCCGCTCGGATCCGCGACGGATGCAAAACTTGGGAGCGCACCGGGAACCGCTCCGTGTCCCGTCACAGCCCGCCCCCCCCGCCCCCGCCCCCGCCCCGGTAGGACCACGGACAGAGATCGGGCCCGCCGCGCAAACACCGCGCAAACACAGCGCAGCGCCCCAAACAAAGACACCCGGTCCCTCCCGCAGCGGGTCCATCATCTCCGCGAAAAGACGCTCCCAACCCCCCCACCCCCCCTTCCCTTCGCCCCGCTGGTCCTCAGGGAGGGCTCCCCTCTCCCCGCACCCGCTGACACTACGCGCTGCGCGCTCTTTGCCGCGGCCCGCCGCGTCTTTGTGCGCGCCGTGCCACGCAGCCGCCTCCCAGCCCCACGGGAAGCCACGGAATGCCGTGCGGCTAATGCAATTAGCCGTGGGGGGCTGGGGGGTGGGGGGGTGCGGGTGTCTTATCCCGGCTAATCTGCAAATGCAGGTTTATCTCCTCAAAGCGATACGCCTCCCGTCACCCGCGGGGTGCGGGATCGTCCCTTCGGCCGCTCCCCCTCGACGGGACGTACCCGGAGCTGGACGGGGGCAGCGGTGTGGGGAACTTTGCGGCGAGGTGGGGACAGGTAGGGATGCGGTCGCCTTCCCGCGTGGGTGCGGTGTCGTCGTCCAGTCGTGTCCCCCCCACCCCGCCCCACCCGGCTTCCACGGGTCCCCTCCCTCCCCACGCTGCCAACACTTCCAGCAACTCAGCGGGCAGGTTGCGGTGGGCACGAAGGGTGTTTTTGGGGAGCAAACACAGGTAATCACACGTTATTTCACACGGCATGCACCGCAGGGCGTTCGCGTGGGCCTTCCCCCCACCACCTCCCCAGCCGCCCCCCCTCCCCCCACCCGGGACAAGCACGACCACGGAAAGAATCAAGCCACAACTTACCTTCCTCTCCTCGGCTTAAAAAACAAAAGTAACGGTGCAGTTCTCCCGATAAAGAGGAGCAAGAGGCAGATGGATATTTCTCTCAAGACAACACACAAGAGCTAAATTGGGGACAGTTCTAAAAGGAAGCAAAAAAAAAAAAAAAAAAAAAAAAAGGCCAAAAAGCCCCCACACCAAAAAAATCCTCTGCCCACCCACCCCCCCCACTCCCCCAACAATCCAACACTGGGGGAAAAATAAAAAAAAAACCGAGGGAAAAAAAAAAAGAAAGAAAAATGAATACGGAAAATTAAAAAATAAAAAAGAGAGAACTCAAAAAAAAAATTAAAAAAGAGACAGGACTGCCCTCCCTTCGCAACCCAACCGAACAAAAAGCGGGGAGGGAAGGAGGGAGGGAGGGAGGGACGGAGGAACAAAGAGGAGAGGGATGGAAGGGCGATTTTAAAGCCGGTCTCTCTCTCTCTCTCTCTCTCTCTCCGTGCCTGCCGGTCCCTTCCTAGCGGCTCGCCGCCGGGGCCAGCTGCTGCATCGCGGGGTGGGCGCGGGGGGAGGACGCCGTGCCGTGCCGCGCCGCGGGGTGCGGTGCCGTGGGGGGGGGGGGGGGGGGGGGGGGGGGGGGGGGGGTGGTGGTGGTGGTGTGCGGTGCCGCGCCGTGCCCGTGCCTTGCCGGGAGGCGGACCGGCTCCGCAAATTTATAGCAGCCCCCCGCCGCCCGGGCTCCCTGCCTGCCGCCTCGCCGGGCTGCGTGCGTCTGCGTGCCGCGCCCGCCGGCGCGCCCGTGGGGGGGGTGCGCGCGTGGTGGTGGGGGGAGGCGTGGGCGTGTGTCCCGACCCCGCCGTCGTCCCCTTGTTCCCGTCCCTCCCTCCCTCTCTCCCCACCTTCCTCCCTTCCCCCTCTCTCCCCCCTCCCCTCCACTCCCCTCCCCCCCGGCGGCCGCCCCGCGCCTACCCCGGCGCCACGCGCGGCAGCGTCTCCGCACCCCGGCGCAACGTAAGCTGCTGGCGGCGCCTCCCGCGCGCGCCCCGCCATTGGCTCGGCCGCCGCCCGCTCTCCCCGCCCCTCCTCCAGGCGACGGCCGCCCATTGGCCACCCTCCCCGCCACTCCGGCAGGCCCCATGGCGCCGCTGCTCAGGGTGGGTTGCGGTGCGCGGGGCCGCCTCCGCGATCGCGGGTGGGTCCGGCGGGGCGGAACGGGGCGGGTGGGGGGGGGGGGGGTGGAGAGGGGGCACGGACACGCGTGTGTCCGCGGCGGAACCGCGGGACCCCCTGCCCGCGGCGGAGCACGGCTCCGGCAGCGCGGGCAGCTGCGTGGGGAAGCGGCGGCTCCTGACCGCTCGGCCGGCCACGTGTGAGCGGGGCGGTCCGTCACGGCGCGGCCCGGGCCGGCCGGCTGTCGGTGCACCGTGCCTTCGCACGGAGACCTGCCGGGAAAGCAGCCCTTTTCTTCTTTTTCTTTCCTTTTTTTTTTTTTTTTGCCTTTCTTTTAAAATTTTTTGGCCTTATTTTTGTCTCCCCCCCCCCCCTCCCTCTCTTGCCCTTCCCCCCTCCCCTCGCCGCCTGCCCCCGCAACCCAATTCTGGCCACAGATGTGTCGGCGCCGCGCGTGTAAAGTTTATATCGCTCCCCCAGGGACTGCTCATGCGGTTTGCCCTTCGGAGAGGCGACGTGTTAATGAGTTAATTTCTTGTAACAGATATTCTGGGTGGGAAGAAGAAGGGAGAGAAAGAAAGGGAAGAAGAGAGGGAGGGAGGAAGGAAGAAAGGAAGGAGGAAGGGAGGTAAAAAAGGAAAGGAAGAAAAGAGGGAGGAGAGAGAGAGAGAGGAAGGACGCATTGATTGACTCCTATGTCTTGCACAGATAAGAAGTGTTTGCAGAGAAAAAGGTTGTGCTGTATGGAAGAAAAAAAACCTCTGCATGATATTCAGAAACATGCCTTTTATTCCTTACACTGCTTGACCTTCATTGCATTTGATTGTAATTTCCAGGATCCGAAGTGCTTCCTAGACATGCCTTTTCTTTTGTGTCTTTTTTTTTTTTTTTAACACAGAACACTCACAATGTATAACTGTATAATGTATATATTGTATATAATGTTCTTCCAATAGCAAAGCACTTATGGCCTGCAGAAAGGAAAAGCTTATTTAGAATATTCTGGTGTTGGCATGTTGCAAGGTGCAAAAATAAAGAGGCATACAATTTAAAATAGAGACATGAAGTAGTTTCTTGAGAGTGTCCTTGAGCGTTTATAAATGATTAATAAAGTGAAAGAAAACATGCTTGTTTATGTATCATTTGTACTTAAAAATCTCCCTATCCTACCACTGTGACAACAACTGTTATACACAGGGCCTGCTTTTATGTTGCATGTAATTAGCTACATGCTGAATGCATCTGATGTTTTTCTAGGACACAGTCTTTAGCTGCTTATTTGCAATCTACCCCCAATGTTTTGAACCAGCAGCACCCTGAAAAAGGGAGTAACGTCCTGGTGGAACACGTGCCAAGGTACTGCCTCTAAGCACTGAATAAAGAATGGAACTTCTTCGAAGCTGTTGTGCAAAAGTCCTGCATGAAGCAATGTCTATTCACACACAGTTTGTGGAACTGCTCGTGCAAACTGTGCTCTCAGCAGAGTCTGTTAGTACTCAAGAAGGTCCTCTGAATGGTTCAGCTTGTATGTGATGCTCACTCTTGTCCAATAGTGGCAACTTTTTCCCTTCAATACAGCAAAACTGGCTTTGAAAATTTAATGATACCACGATTAACAATGAACTTACTTGTGTTCATTATGTTGTGAGTGTATACATCAGCCAGTTTTGAATACAACTTTCAGGAAAAAAAAATTATTTGTTCTAGGATGAGTTTTGATGCATGGATTAGGGTAGAGACTGAGGAGGAAACATCTGTAAAACCTGCACACTAGTAATCTTTGGAATTACTAGGTTTAGTTGCTGGTTACTTTCTCACTTTGTCCAGTTTGTGATAATGTGTTAGCTTAGCCAAACATCAGCAACTTCTGAGAGGAGAAAAGGAGAAGGAGAAAGTAAGTAAAGAACTAAGTTCTGTGAAATTCTGAAGCAGCTCAGTGCATTGATGCCCCCCAAAATTAAAAAAAAAACAAATAAAATCATACAAATACACAGCTGCTCTTGTAACTGAATAAACTTGTTTGAAAGGAGAAGACAAAATGTTTATTAGAAAACAGAAGTGTGTCTTTTTGAACTTCCAGGAAATTAAAGTACTCTGCTCAGCAGCTTCCCTGTCAGGTCTGATGCTCAGGATTCTGATTTCATCTCCCCCCACCAAAAGTAAAAATCCTCCAGCTATAATTAGTGACCAACTTTTAGCAACAGAAGCCCAACTTTGTGCATTTTCTTTTGAGGCTTAATATTTCTACCAATAATGCACTCCTGCCTGTCACATTTGTCGATACATGGTGCTAAAGTGAAATTAGGCAGAAAATAGCTGTTGAAGTGAGTTGTCTTGTCATCGGCCCTTCTAATCTCTGCTGCATTTTCAGAGGCTCTTGATGCCAGCAATGGCAGAAGAAGGAAAGCTGGATTTCTCTGTGAAGTTTGCCTTTCCTTAGGTAGTATGTCTGGAAAAAAGTCTTTATGATTAGCACTAGCTGGCTGTCTGGACATAGCCTTAAGCTAAAACGTGTATGGGTTATTAAATAGTGTTTGGACGTGGGAAAGCTATAGGAGGAGGGAAGGGGACTGCTTGTTGAGGCACGCTGAGCCCTCCGACCGGGAGGTCAGGGAACAGCAGTGAAAGCGGCAACTGCAATGCACTGGCAGAAAGAGGTTTAAACAACCAGCATAAAGACAGGAAAAAGAAAAGAGGGTAAAAAAAAAAAAAAAAAAAGAAAAGGGAGGGGGGGAAGGGGAGGAGGGGAGGGAAGAAAGAAAAGAAGAAACCGAGCAAGCAAAGCTCGGCGGCGGCGGGAGGGACCGGGGCGGGCGGGAGCTCGGGCGCCCCGTCAGCACCACGGACAGCGGCGCGCCCCGACGGCGCGGCCCGGCCCGGCCCGGCCCGGCCCAGCCCGCCCTTGGCTGCCCGCGGCGGCGGCGGCGGCTCGTCCCCGGGGCCGGCTGGCACCGCAGCGACCAGGAGCACCAGGACAAATGGGAATGCCCCCTCCCTCACACCCCTCTCCCGCCCCTTCTTTCCTCTCCGGAAAAAAAAAAAACCAAACAAAACAAAACCCCCAAAAACCAACCACGACGGTCAGGTACGTGATGTCGCTGTAGGTTTGGCTTGCTCGCAGGCACTTCAGACAAACGGCTCCTGCCCTGCGGTGTTCGTGTGTGAAACTGTATGGTCACACGGGGACGTGCGTGTGTGTGCGTGTGTATGTGAGTGTGTGTTACTGCGCCCCGGGGGAGTGCACGGGTCATTTTTACAGTGCAAGTCTACATTTGTTCCCCTAACTTCAACAAATAAACGCTAATAGGCATGAAGGCTTCAGAGCAGGTCTTCAGACCTGCAGTGTCTGAATATTAATAACAACTATTTTTCAAGAGGAGCCAAGCATTTGGATGGGGAGAGGAAAGGAGTGCTTGTTTCACTTTTTTTCAAGAGAGACTAAATAGGTATCTTAAAACTCGAGTCCACACAAGGTAACCACCAACTGCTTAGATTTTCTACAGACAACTGTGGAATCTTAATTCAGATAAATATAATACCAGAAAGTAGCTGTCTGATTGTTCAAATTGTTGTATCTTCGCTTGTTTCCTACTGTGACCAGGCAAAAGGAGATTTCTGCTGCACCAGGCTAGGTAGCTTTCTATTTATTAAGGATTTGTGTTTCCAGCGGTGTGTAATGCACGTGTAATTGTAAAATAATAAGACTATGTCACCTGCCAGTCAATCGTGGCCATAAACCTTTTTTGTGCTTGGATCAAACGCTTGCACAACAGAGAAAGTGACAGCATCAGGGCACAGTGACAAAGCTGTAGTTTGCAATGAAAGCAGACGGAGGCCCAGAGAGACACTGCAGCTACAGGAACAGCTGTCTTATCAGCACACTGCAGAGATGGAGATGGCTCAAGAGGTCCTCAACAGATAATGACTTGAATAGGTTTGCAATGCGCCAAACTTCACGCTTGATAAGACCGGCCCAGTGTAGAAAGCAGCTGAGATCCAGCTCTATTCTATTTTATCTGTGCTGTAAATTAAGAAATTAAAATTCAGGTGGCACAGCCAGCATGTTGCTGATAATCCAGTGAAGTAAACTGTCATTAGGATGTTTTCAGCAAAAAAGAAATGTGTTTCTCTTACTTGATGCTGCTTTAATAAAAACACCTTAACGTCCCCACCTCAAATCACTGTCCCAGCAGTACCTAAACTGGGGTGAGGGTTCCTCATTTGTTTCACTGTTGTGATGTGTCTTTGAGTCCCAGAGCAAGCTGTTCATTTGGCTGTCGAGTCCTTTGCGAAGGACAAAACACTTCCACTTTGAAACTGCAGCAGCTTATTTTGAACTCCCCATTTCCTCTGCAGGAGAAGGAACTGCACTGTGATTTTTAATAAAAAACAATCAAGCTCACATTAAAGCACAGAAGCTCAATTCTGTAACAGACCCCAGAAGCATGTGTTTATGAGCGCAGATAAACGAAAATTAATTGCTGATGTGAAAAGGATCTATAATGACCTTTGGAATTACACACTTGACAAAACATAAGCCATAATACACACTAAGACATTTTATGGGAGCAGAAAATCCTGTTTCAAAGTGTGTTTTTTTTGTTGACTAATGTCATCAGATTAGAATACTGTAGCTCCACCTTTTTCCACCATAAATACTTAGTTTACACTGAGTTCATCTTACCCTTGATCTGGGTTTTTTTTTTTTGAAGAAAGCTTTGTGGAAAATGCAATTAAAAGGAATGTAAATGGAGCATATAACCTGAGGTCACAGAACATTATTTTGTAAAGGAAGGTTGACTACATTCACTTAAATCCTTGTGATTGATTCCCGAAGGGTAGGAGACACAGTATGGGTTTGTAAGCCATTATGTTATCTAATTTTGGCCATTGAGGCTAACTTTCCATCTTCTTTAGATAATAATTCAAGACAAGGTTAGTTTTATTTCTTAACAAAAGACAAGTTGTTAGGTACTTATGCCAAGAGGAACTTGAAGTCTGAACAGACAGATGAAGACTTACCACTCAGATTTGTTAAATGGAGGGCAGAGAGGTGAGACCAGTTCTATCCACCTGATAATCTAATTGCATATATTTGGCATTAGCCTGTCTCTTAAACATACCTAGCAAGGGGAGCTAGCAAGGAAAAAGAGGCAGAGGAGTAAGAGAGAAGATCACCCATTTCTTTCATGTTTTAAGACAGTATGCTTTCTCAGAGTCAAGAGGAAAAGCAGAATGGGGTGGGATGCAAAGGGAAGGCTTCTTTGGCACAGGCACTTTGTTGGAAACACCGCTTTTCTTGACCCTGAAATCTGGGGCTCTTTCTAAAGGGCAAAGAGCAAAATCACAGTGCAACTGGGGGAGAGCAGAAGGCAGAAGTGGATTATGTCAAACTTGTTCAGCAACTTAGGTGGACTGCGTGGTTTTAACACATGCAAATTAGTGCCAAGTGGCTATTCCAAAAGCAGAAAAACACTTGGCTTTTAAGACATATTTCAGTAGGTCACAAGTAGGTAGGCAGTTTTATGAAGGTCACAAATCAGAGAACTCGACTGTAACAATTTGCCCCTTCTAATTTGTGGGGAATATGTAACCAGAGCCTGCAGTGATTGATACCCTTGCCAGTGAAGCACTGTGAGGAGAAATAACCTTGTGTAAAAGAAACAATGAAAAGCAAAAATATAATCAATATTTTTAATGCTGCTTGTTAGCCAAAAATAACAAGTCCTTTTGAGTCCTCCAGTGAATCATCACAAATACTGTCAATTCCGTTAGATTACACTTCCACCGTAACAATAAGTTTCTCCAGGAAAGAGATGTATGGTTATAAACTTACTGTAATTAGTATAGGCTCTCGTTATATTAAAGCTATAGGAATATTGACTTAAAAGATAGATTTTACTTTTTCAAAAGCCTGTATGTGTTCATTTGTTGAGGGAAAAGCCTGTATTACACAAAGAGAGCTTTTTTAGTATGCCAGCCTTTTTCCTACTGACAGCATAGTGGAGTGAAATAGTGTCTGTTTCTATTACTTTATTGAAAAAGTTCTTATAAATTCAAGGGTGTTTGTATAATACGGAATTAGATAATTTTCAGATAATCAGATCATATGTGTAGTAGATTTTTTTTTTGACCTTGTAAAACAATTCTTTCAATACATTCCACATAATTTTAAGTATCAACTTAAATCTTTTGTTTTATTCAATTACGACTCTAACTCGTAATTATGATTCAGTAGAGGTAAACGCAGTATTCTGTTCTAACATGTCAGGGTGGGAGTTTAGAAGATGTGTGAAAGTAGTATATTTCCTTCCTCCTCCAAATAAAGTTCATGCACCTACGTGCATGTGGATGACTACCTATACACTCTTGAGAAGGGATATTAAAATTGCTCTTCTCTTAGCATTATGTTAAGGGCAGTTACTTCTTTTTTCATATGTTCCCCTTCATGCTTGTCACATAACTGCACCCAGTTCTTCTCACTTTCTTTTACTTTTATGTGTTCCATATGTTAAAATTTGTTTATAAGGAAGTGGCTTAATATTCAACAGCAGTAGAATTAGACTTTGCTGATTACTCCTTGCAATTACTAACTATGAAGATAAATCTCACTTCCAAAAAAGCACTTCCCTTAACTTACTTACACTGATCATCAAGATTTTATTTTGAAGAATCAGGCTAAAATTTATCTAAAGATCTACTTTTCTTCTTTTTAATGCCAAAATTACTCACTTGTGGATGATTTAATGGTCTTTCACTGGTGCTGGCCTGGTTTCCTTGTCTTTAAATGCTGGACACTTTGTTTTCTCTCCTTTATACAGCCTAGTTTTTTGCATCAGAACTATTATGCATAGCTCTGTACTGCTTTGATATTGCTGGAGATGAGTCATCAGCAAAATCCAGACCGTAAATGATCATGTAGCTCCAAAAATCTAAAAGGTTATTCAAACTAATAGTAAAGTACTGCATTGCAATATGGTTTAGAGGAATAAAATATGTGATAAAATTACAGCAAATAATTCTGTTGATGTCATGGACATTTACTCATTGCTGCAAGTTCTCCTGTTTATTATCTGCTCTTTAGGTAATATATATACACACTGCAGAATGGGCTTAGACGTACTATATTCTTTCCTTTTTTTTTTTTTTTTTTTTTTTAACAGAAATTCAAGAGAAGGGAGACTCCTCTGCCTTGTTTCGGTTTCTTATTCAAATGGAGCCCCCAGAGTGATAGCACTAAGAAAAATAGATCTACTAGGAACAGATTGTTGGACAAATCCTATTTTCTTCTACAGTCATAGCAAGCTGCATAAGGCAGGGAAGTAGTATACATTTATTTTTATAGTTTGTTTCCATTGCATTCTCATGGGATAAAAAGGAAGCATACTGTTAATTAAATTTCTGTAAAAATAGTATACAAAACTATATCTAGAGAATACCTAGCGATAGTTCATTGCCAAATGAATGGCTATAGCAAATAAGAACCTACTGGAGTATGTCTTTTAAGTTCAAGATAGTATTTCTGTACTGTATTTCTGTTTATTGGAAGATGGAACATAGTGAATGGTTATGAAGACTGCAGAATGCAGCAAGCAGAATGGTTATAAACATTTGGTGGTTAAGTGTTGAATACAAAATGATCTTTTCAGAGCAAAGGGACTTACCAGCAAGATAAAGCTCAATAAGGGTAAGTGGCAAGTGATTGTAGTTTCTAGAAAAATAAGATCATAATCAACTCTGCAAATGAAAACCATAGAGCACCAGCCGTACTGAGGAAGAGGTTATAGATACTACTGCATCATACTAAAAAGGTCGTGGGAATATGATGTAGCAAGAAAGAGAGATTTCACACTGAGATGTATAAACAAGAGTGTGATTTGAAAAGACATACATGAATACCTTTCTTGTTTGACATTGATGAGCCAAAAGAAGAATGCTATATCCAATATTTTAAGAAAATTGGAGAGAGCCCATAAAAGAGTGCTTAAAAGTTAAGGTTTTAGAAAACATGACATGAATATAAAAAAAAATATATATTTTTAGAGACAAATTGTTTTGAAACAGAAACAGTCACAAAGGATATATGAAATTTCTTTTTAGAAGCAATAATTATTGGCAGATTATGCTCAAATAGTCTTTGTGTGGATTTTAAGTTGAAAAATAAAAAAGAAAATGGCTTAATCCACAACACACAAAATCTATGTTTACTAATGGAAAGCATTATCTCAGAGTACTTCAGTACTTGTCCACATCACTTAAACAAGTTGCTGAGGTTCAAAGTTAGATATACACTTGATTTTTCCTTAGAGGAATAGCACAGATTATTTGATCTCTTCAAGCTCTTTAGGGCTTTACACTTCTGATATAAATCCTCACCACCAAAAACCACTAAAGTTCTAGATAATTCTTTTCTCCTTATGTCTTTTATAAGCAATTGAAGGTCTGAGAAAGAAACCACAACACCCCCCCCCCCTCAAAAACTCAAGAAAAAGATTGATCTGATAGTTGATAGGCTAAGAAAAAAAAAGCTGTAAAGTACTGAACAAGTTCTCTACACATTTTCCCTTTTTGTCAATAAGCATTGAAACCAAGCAAATACAAGTCTGATGAACAAAGCTATTTGCATTCTAGCATTTTTTCCAGATGAATTCAAAGACTGATTGTTTTTTTGATCTCTTAGACCTCTATTTTCAAAGTGCTTTTCAGCGTTTGGCTGTTGATTTTTAATTTGGTTTTTTTTTTGGTCCACTTGAGACATGGGAATCCAGAATTAAGCTAGCTTCAGACAATGTGCATTCTGAAAAATCATGCATCTTTTCATAATTCCCATTTGGGCACTTAAAAACAGCGACATGTTAGCTTACTAACGAAAACTTTGGGCTAAGCCCCACTGGATAAATGCATGTACCTACCAAATTCCATCTCTATGAGAAGGAAAAAATTCTACATTTTAGATACTGTAATCAGGCATGATCAACGATGCTAGAGAATTACCTAATCTTTAGAAAGCGAAACTACAATGAGAGATCTGATTTTTACCTTCAGATAACAAAATCCTAAAATAAGTGTGATTAAGGGCCAAGGTTCAATTTTCATGGTCTAGAAATACGTCCTAATGATGGGAACTGGTTTTCCACAGTACTTTACTGATAGTGCAAAATTCTACTACATTTTCCTCACAAATGTTTCCACAACCGTATTTAGGATATTTTCTTCATCCTTTACAGGAAATAGAGTATACATTATGAGACCTGAAGCTGATTCACATCATGTTATATTTAACATAAAACAGAAAGTCAAGTCACATCATGTAAAATATCTGTCTTGCTACTCAAATTTGCTTTCCAAAACTAAGGCCTGCCTTCTTCCCTCAAGTTACTTTTAACCACATAGAGTTAACATTTTTCTTCTTCTTCTTTTTTTTTTTTAATTTCTTTTTAATGTGTTAACAGGTAAAAAAAAAAAAAAAAGGAGGGAATTAGCATTGTGGGTTGACTGCATACTGCCTTTTAAATTCTGAAAACAAATTGCTCTTTCCCAAACACATGAGATCAGATCCACATTTACAATGTGCATAGAAGAAAATGACAGCAGTGAAAACAATAAAGCCATAATTATTAAAAATCTGTAAAAAGGCTTATTTAATCTTTCTATCCACAATCCTTTTCCTCTTTTTCCCTCCATGACAAATTTTGAGATTGACAAGATCTATATCAGATGTATTTATTCAAGTTAGCACTTACTCAGTGCTCCTAGCTGCTACAGTAAGACAAAAGGTAAATATGAGATTACTTTCCAAGTAATTATTTGGAGAGTTGGCTACAGATCTCCCTTATAAAACATCCCTATAACTGTCATTGAGTATTCAGAACAAGAGTATAATGATTGAACTGTGAAAGTTACATCCATCTTCTCACTTTGTACCACTCAGATGTGTGGCATCTATTTGCCTTCAAATGGTATCTTATTAGTTCTTCCAGTCTTTCTTTTATGTATTCAGATCCCTCAGTTTCTTTAGTGTCTTCAAACAGCTAATACTCCCTTGTATTTTTCTATTTTGACTGAGCGGTTCAAGGCTGAAAAGCCTACTATGCAATAACTATGCAAATAAGCATTTTGTGTCATGCAAATACATTGTGTAATGTGATGTTCAGGCAGTCACTTATTCTTCAGCATTTTCTGCTTGGAATAATTGTGTTTTCCATAGAGAACTAAGGCAGAGGGATGAACTATTTATAGATTGTACCCATGTAGAGTTACCATTGTTTCAATATAGTGTATACCCTAAGATAATCAATATTTAAATGCATATTTCGATTAAGATGGTTTATTAACATGCTGCCCACTTCCACAACATGGGGTAAAAAGGCTATTAAAGTCACAAGAAAAAGAGTTTCTCATTACAGCTTGTTATACAGCATGCCACATAGTTTGCCATAACTTGGTGCTAACTTGTGGCAATACTGCATCACCCAGTGTATGGAAAGTGTGGGTAGAAAACAAGAAACATCACCAACTGGATGGACTGAGAGCATGAGGTCAAGCAAAGTCTTCCCTACAGAGAGAAAATTGAGGTATTCAAGAATAGGAAAATAAATGAGTGAAGAAATTATTATAAGCTGTAGGTATTTGAATTGTGAGAGACTGCCTTGTTTACACACAAGAGAGAAATCAGCAATAAAGAGAGAATCTGGGTATGTAAGGAGCCCCACAACAAATTAAAAAAAAATTGAGAGCTGTCACCCTTGTTAAGCTCCGTGTAGGAGAGATTTACACCAGAGAGATGAAGAAGTATAGACTGAATTCTGAATAGATCTTTTTAATTTCTCAGAACCAAAATTTTGCCCTGGAACTTCATCCTCAAGCTAATAGATGAGGGAGGGGAGGCTCAGTCCTTCTTGCATCTCCAGAGCACATGCCAGTAACTGATCAAGTTCTACTGTTTTGAGATACCTTCTAAGATCTCATGTCAATCCAGGAGCTATGGCTTTCCTGGTTCTCAATAATATTGACACAAGGAGAAACAAGGTTATTTGAAATAGCAAAGAAGGGGTTAGTCTTTATATAATTGATGCTTCTTTGACTTTTCCTCCCATCTATTCCCCCTAAACTCTGCATTGTAAAGTAGCTGATTCAGCCACACCCAAGTATTGTCTTGAGTAGTCAAAATGCTTTGGATAGAAAACAAGAGATTTTATGCTCTTCTTCTTTTTTTTTCTTTTTTTTTTTTTTTCCTTAAAAACAAAGATACAAACCTAGAAAATGTTTGCATAGTCCCAATCAGTGGACAGAATATTTGCTTCCTTGCTTATAAGTTTTGCTTGTTGTGGAAAATTACTTTTGTCATTTCTATTTGGGTAAGGCTTAGGAGTAGTGTTGTGAAGCCATAACACTGTGAAAACTTCAAGACATTCTTTGCTCTCCCTGCTATGGTAATCTTACTGAGATAAATGGAAATATTTATAGTGTGTGAAGTCAAACACGCAGAACACTTCTCATCCATTTAACTGCCCAGAACTTGTATTACTGAACACTATACTTGCATTATTTTGCATGAGATAATTTTTGCACTGTATATAGGAGCTGTTCTCAAATAGAATAGCAATATACACCCAAAGTACCCCCTCCTTCCTTTTGCAGTTTTTTATGAGAAATAAAACATTATTATTGCTTTAGGAACTGCTTTGTTAATCATAAGTCAATTGCTTTAATGTAAATTGTAATAAAGATATTTTTGAGTTGTTTGAGTAACACAGACATTTTAATGAATAATTCTGACATCTTGCCCTGTGAAACAGCTCTTTTTCTTCTTACTATGCTTCGGATATGCTTTGGATTCAGAGGAAAGAAGAATCCTTTCTAGTCTTACATTGTTTAACTACTATTAGTAATTTTCAGTCAAGCTTTGTCTTTTTTCTTGCATTGGTTTTCTTACCATTACCTATACAGATTTTCAATTTTCTGTACTTTTTTCTTTCTTTTTTATTTTTTTTTACAGTTCATAAAACTGTGCCAAAAAAAGGCTTAAGAAGAAAGATACCATATTTAAAAAATAAACCCTCTTCAACAACGTATCTAATCAATTTATATTCATAGCTTTAAGTACTGAGGCATCATCTTCATCAATTTCTTTATAACACCACAGCTAATTTATTAGTGTTTACTGATTCTCGAAGAATATTTTTGGTTTCTGCCAACTTCTAAACAAGGTAATCACACTAGAAGCAGGCGAACAAAGTTAAGATCAAGTATCTACCATGAATAAAGCAAACCTTATAACTAAAAAATAGAAGGCCAAATACAAACTACAGTTATTTTCCATTTGAATGAGGTACTCCTAACATGGAAAATTATATTTTGCAATTCATTACGAAATATTCTACTTTTGTGCAGCTCTCTTTCAATGCTTATTTTGCATATGTTTTCAATACCTTCCATGTTAATTTGTCTTAAGATGCTTACTCTGAATCATAATGTAACAAGAAGTAAATGTAAGCAAGTAATTACAGAAGCTGCATAAATACTTCTCCAGCTGTAGAATCTAAGAACATTTTATCGCTAAAAAGTCTGTAGTGTGGCTAGTTTGCAATGAGGACTATGAAGTACCATTTGCCACTGTGAAAATGCACTGTCTGCGAAGACTTTGGTCTGAGAGTGATATGGCAAAATGCACGTCGTTATGCTATAAACTCACTAGTGCAGAAACAGACCTTGAATGGTTTAGGAAGCAGATATACAATCTAAGCTACCTTAGAAAAATAATCAATTTAGAACCCAGATATAGTGGTTCATTTATAAAACCATTCATAAAATGAATTAAAGCAAAATTCTCTTTCTAGGGTCTGCTTTCCTAATGTCACCTCCTACCTCCTTCCTTGTTAAGTGCATGACATTTTGCAAATAAAAATTTTCATTCCCAGCAATAGGAAAACTGAGTCCTAAATACACTTAGAGCTTGACTTAAGATAAATTCATATTAGATGAGAGGACGGGAAGCAAAGAAGTAAAACTCTTAGATAGGATTCACAGCTCAGGATTTCCTGAACCCTATTGCTCTGGTCTGAGCTCTGGATTTTAGGCAGTAGCAACATGAGCAATCTTTTCTTGACAATGAATGAAAAGCAGGTGATAACTCTGAGAAACTCTTACATTAGCTGCTTTTATCATCAGTCCCCTATTCTTTACTTGCCTTATGGGCAGGACTGATCTCAGCATCGCCATTCTCCTCTTGGCAAGCAATTTCATTTTCCGGAGCAGCTGCGTGAAGAAGGGTGATGGAATCCTCCTGCCCCAGTGGGGTGTGGGAGGGAGGGAAGGAAAGTGAGGAGCTTGCGCTGTACAAGGGAAAGGAAGAAGAATGTAGACGCGGTTATCAGGCCTTTGGAGGAAGTAAATGTTTTCCTCTGAAAAGGAAAAACACCTGTGCTATTGCTCGGCTCTACTGCTACCTTAAAACCTAAGGCAGGTCTACGTTGTGGCGGGGACACGATGATTTTTCTTCCCAGGGGTGGATCTTGCTGCTGAGGCTCCTGCATTATACAGGAGACTCAGCTTGGTGCTATAGGACACCCTAGCCAGAGGTGAAACTGACCCGAAACTGTTGGTGGTACTGAGTACAGCTGCTTGGGAACAGAGTGAGCTGTGACCCTGGCAGTCTGCTACCTGCGCCCTGCGATTTGCACCCTCTGCCTTTTGGTCTCAAGGAGGTGTTGAGCACACTGCTGATGCTTACAAAGCCTAATTAATTCACAAGAGTGAGAGCCTGGGTCCCACGCTGCACCAACAAAACTGCAATTGGTAGATGCTTCAGCTCTGTTCTCTCTACCTGAAACAGATTTTTTGGTAATTATTATTTTTTCCCCCCTATCCAGTCTGTAGGCCCTGTAATTTTTCTCTGAGCTTAGACTCTAGCCAAAACACAGTGACATTCTGGACAAGCTAGAAAGACACGAGTTGTCAGAAGTTTTGGTTCTATAATTGATGGAAAGGAGCTTCTGATGGTTGGCCAAGTTTAACCTCTGCTTTCATATAAGTATTTAACTTAAAGAAACAAAAATCCACATTCATCCATTTGTGAATTCCTACTTTTTTTCCTGGTCATCTCCTTGGCATGAACGTGTCATGTGGGAGACTCAAGCTGTGAAAGATTCTTGCTTTCTTTGATGAAAGAACCAGGTTTTCTGACAGCTGCTGCAGTCTGTCTTTGAAGAAGAAACTGTTGATGGTACTGGTTTTTTACAGGTCCCCTTGAGCAGTAAGCTGTGATTTATACAAAAACGCTGCACTGATTGCCAGCATAAAGACAGCAGCGGAGGACAAATGGCAACACATATGGTCAGTCTTCTTCCTGTAAATTGCAGGAGTGTCACTTCAGAGAACAGGTAGAAAAAAACCTATTCTGATTTGTAAAATAAGGGTAAGATTAGAAGATATGTGCGGAAATTTGAATGTGTGAGTTTTTTAACCAATTATGTGAACTAAAGAACTGGTTACATATTTCTAGGTCTTGAGAAATCCCTGTGCCTTTTTACTACTGTTTATGCCAGTGTTCACAGACTGCCAGGTCTTGCAGAATTTTGGTGCAGTTCATCTCCGGCACTGATCTTCACTGCAAAATTTCTCCATTAATGTTCTTAAAAATGGAATTAAACCGAAACTTTTGTGAAACACTGAAACACAGTCTGGAGAAACCTTCTCATCGAGCCTAGCTCATTCCAAACATCACAAGATCTGACAGATATGAAGAGTGAACCTATGATCAAAGCTTGCATTATTTGCCTATTTATTATCTTCAGTTTCTACACTTGTGCCTGCTCTAGCCTTCTTTCCTCCTTTCCCATGTTTCTGCTTACTCTGAGTCCTCATTTCTTGTGAAGAGGTCAGACCAGCAGATGCCTTGCAAAATAGCTGCCAATCTACATTCCATTTTATCCTTCAGAAGCAGCCCCAATCACGGGAGAGACTCCTGTATACTCTGCCGTCTCTGGCCTCATCTCTTATCTCTTCAGCTGACATGAAGGGTCTGGTCTCCCAGTTGACAACCCTATTATAATACTGGCTACATTTTAATGTTTGAAAGGAAAAAGCCTCCCTGCTTTAACACCTCCTGTTATCTCAGTAAAGTGATGTTTAAATAACTGAACTGGCTTCAATGAACTGTAGTTGCCATTTTCCTGCTTCTTAGTGAGATAAAATGGAGATAATTATGAAGTGGATGAGCAGGTTTAATGAAAGCCAGTTTCTTTTGGTATATTCCTGAAGCAGCAATCATCATCTGTTTGGCTTTTGAAGAGCAACAATTATAATCACTTAAAATCCCAAGAGGAACAAAAATAGAACTTAGATTAGCATATAAAATATACAGCTGGATTGGGCAAGCCTATAAAAATCTGGGAAAATCATTCTAATTTGAAAGCTATTCAAAATCACAAGCAAAATGAGTTCAAGAGTATTTTACATGTTTCTTCCTTTCTTTTCCTTTTCAAAGTAGTAACATAACAACATTTATAGGATTTTCCTAAAACATGGAAATGAAAACCCAATGCCAAGAAAGAAACTAAGTAAAAATAGGCTAAAGGTGTATTTTCAAAATAACAGACAAAATTAGGTATTGTAACACCATCTTTGGCAGGTATTAATCTCCTAAAGATCTGAGATAACTGTATTGCAAAACCAGGTGCTCTATGACACAGTTGAAAAATAAAAATGTTGCTGAGACAGTTACATATTTCAGCTTTATCAGACAGCTGAGCAACAATAATACCTAAAGGAAACTAACAGCAGATAATAAAATAAGTTGCAAATGATGCCACTAGTTGTGCAGCATAAAAAAAATTGAAGCTTTCAGTGATCCTTTTAGATGCTCATTTTTATAGTTAATACGAATTCAGCAATAAGTAAAGAAAAATTGCTTCCTTACATTGCAATGTCCACATTTTGAACTGTTACCTAATAATATGACCTTCTGGAAATAAATCTTCATTTCAGTAAACTGCAAATTCAAACAGAGAATAAATTTTTAAAATAGTGCTGAATATGGAGTAGTTTTAATAATTTTAATTACTAGGTCTACTTATTCTCAGTTAAGGTTAAATAAGAGAGTACGCAGCTACAGGAATGAGATTCCAAAAAAATGTAACTTCCAAAATTTTTTGGTGGATAAGAGCATTAGGAATTTGGATTGCTTACTATTTATAGTACCCAAGAAATGCAAGCATATATTCTCAATAAATTAAATATGTCCTAAAAGGACAGTCTTGCAAATTCAAGTTTCTTTCATAAGTCTGATTTTCATGACTGAGGTTTTCCAGTATAGAACACATTGTTTGCCTTTGGTTAGAAGATACTGTATGCTTAGACATTTTCATACCAAAAATGAGTAGGTCTTGAAGGTACAATTGTTATTTCCATAAGATGGCTTCTGAATCATAATTTAAAAAATCAAAATTAAAAGTCACAAAAATCAAAAGGATTTAGCTTCTACTATATTTTATGCAAAAGTATTAAAGATGGCTTGTGAAACTCCCAAATAAATTACACAGCTCAGCTGTGTGATGAGCATCTTCAAATAAATGTCTGCCCTTCCCCCGTCCTCCACTGCAATTTTGCATTTTCTTTCTTTATCAATCTCAATTTCAAATAGTTTTTATTGTTCCACTATCCTCAAATAGATACTTATTTTTATATGTGTTACTGTGATTGAGTAAGCATTCCTTCAGAAGCCTGAACTTCCTGAATGCTGTGTTAAGGCCAAAAATTACAGCACACTTACTCATCCTCTCTCTTGCTTTAAGGTAATACCAGAGAAGGCTCAGCAGGTCTTTTTGACAGTCTTCCTAAGCCATCTGTTTCATGTTCTGCAGGCTTTGGACAACATAGTGTACCATGGGATGTAAGAGCACATTCAGCTTAATGTGGAATCCAATGGCCACTCATTTTTAAAGAAATCATAGCTGAAGGCAGGGAAATAATTTTGCTCTTGCTTCTTCCTGTCCCACCATTAAAAAAAAAAATTGCCTATTAAAAAATTTTTTTTTATTTCTTTCTTTTTATCTTGGTTTATGTATATTTTTAAATGTTATTTCTCAATACACATATTAAAACATTTTACAGCACCTGGATCTAGTATCTCAGCCTGCTTTAATGAACATTTCATAACTAGAGAGACAAAATAAACTCAACAGGTATTAAGATCTTCAAAACTTTGACTTAACTGGTAAATATTGGCTAAAACTAAGCATCCCTAGGCCTCAATGTCCACTCTTGCCACTGTGTTTATAAATTCTCACTTCTGCAGATTGTTTGAATGCTTACTGGAGCTACAGGAAAGTGCGACATCACACCTAGAGGGAATAAACAGCTCTACTTATGCCCGTGCTGACCCCAGCAGCTAAGACACAATGTAGAAAAAGTAGTCACTGAAGCTGAAAACACCTTATTCAGATTAAATTGTGCTGCTGGAGGATGGGGGGAAGTGTTTGAATCCAGAATATTTGGAGATTTGTCCCTGTGCTGAGGCTGTATGTGGCCATACCTTTAGACATTGTTAATGACATGAAGTAATTAGACCTCATACTTAGAAAAAATGAGTTCTCAGAAGTGTGCCAGTTTTGCACTTCTGTGGCCATAGAGGACTGAATTCTGGAAGAGAAATCCCAGACTGGACATAAGCATCAGGTGAACAGGGGAAAGGACACCTTCTCCCTCCTCATAACCCTGAGAAAAGTGTAGGGATCAGCATCACACCTGCCAAAAGACTGAACAATACCTTCTGCGTTCCACAGAAACAACTTGTCTAGCCACAAAAAACACTTAATGTCTACTCAGTAGAAAAACACCCTGGTCATGCTAACCCCAGTCTTTATACCTGTAATTTCCAACAAATAGCAGCACTACTTCTGCTAAGGTAGACTAGCCTGACATTTTTGTCACCAGGTCACCAAACAACACCCAGGGCAAGCAACACAACTTGTGAAGCCAACTTTCAAGAAAAACACAGCTTTAATGAATGACACTCTCTGCTGCCTAAAAGGTTCAGTTTTAATACAGACTCTCCTTCACATAGATTTATGTAAATTTTCTTCTAATGCCAGAGGTCTCTTAATGCCTGAAATCCGGATTACTAGTATTAATATCATCAATACATAAAAAAGCAACGGTTTACTTTAAGCATTGAGATTTTAAAAGACTTGGTGACTTAAAGGATAGTTCCTAAGTTATATATTTCAATGTGTTTTGCATTTCTATGATGCTGAAAGAAATTTAATTCCAAGGACGAGACATGTTTTGTACTCTGTAATAAATATAAGGCACGTGTATCCATGCACGTGGATCTGCCAACACACTATTATACCATGGAAGCAGATTTGGGACACCTAACAGTATTGCTGGGAGCATCAAAGATATATGCATTTCTCTAAGAGCATTTTAAAGCTTTGTTGACTTTGCAGGCATGCAGAATTATTTCCAGTGTCTGGGTCAACAACTTTCTTTCCATGAATTACCAAAATTCAAGTTAGTAACTAGCCTTAATAATATTTGTCCAAAAAGACCCCGATAGCTTCCAGTCAAAGCACAGTGATTATTTATTTATTTATTTATTTATTTTTCTACATATAAAATCTCAGAAGGCAGAAGAGTGAAGCATATAATTAACTAGACTTAAAATGGGTAAGGTGCAGCAGTGACTTCCTGAACTAGGCTGAGATAAATTCTTAAATGTTTATCACACTTCTGACTAATAGACACCTGCATTATTTAAAGATGGAAACATTAAGATCTTCATATAGCTGTTCTGTAAAAATGGTAAAAGGATTCTCATTTAGAACTATGATTCCCAAACTCTTTTCTGAGGAGGAGAATCATTACTGAAAATTAGTAGTTAAACCAGTAAGCCTTTTGATATGAAATCATGCTTTGATTATATATAAGTCTGCAAAACATAAACTTGACAAGTACCACAAATCAAGACATACAAATACTTTGGCAGATAGGAAGGCACTTAAACTGTGCTCATTTGATAGGAGTATCTTTCTGTATCGTGATTTTACAGTAATAACACTTCAAGATAATACAAATGAACTATTATATTAAGGTGCTATAACAAGAAGTGCTTGTTACCTTGTTTTGTAAGTGTCTTAAATATGAAGCTATTGCTGCAATTATCTTTTTTCTTCTGGCAAAATAAATATCCCATGCCTTCTGTGCTTTTTTTGGCACTTGATATTTAGCAACTGACAGGAACTTTCACACCTGTTAGATGGTTTTATAAGGAAAGAACCTCAAAGCATAATTTAGAAACTCACGAGGAGGCAGAAGAGGATGCCCAGGAACCTCCAGACAATTACCTTTACATTTTCGAGAAGGTATTTACAATTTGATGCAGTTCTGGCAAATTCAAATTAGAATTTGAATTCTCATTTTTCTGAGACTGAGGCTGGACTTTGAAGTAAGTCCAGCCAGTAAGTCCATGTGACAGTCACATGGACTGGAATTATTTCAACTAATTTCCTCCACGTCTGCTGTAAAGTGTGTACGTAGGTTTCCCACCCCACGCCTTGTAATTTCACAAAGTCATCTGTGTGTATTTTGCTCACAGTCACTGCTCTAATTGTCAGTAACACTTCCATATATTCTTCAGGAAGGTAACATATGCAACGTGTTTGCACGAGCATGCAGACTTTGTTCCTAGGCATTTCTGACCACAGAGAAACATAAAGCCTTTCCTCTACTATCATCTTCTCAAGCTACAAAATTCTTAGTCGCTGTCAAACAGTGACTTGCATCTTGCAGTCTTCCAGTTTTCTTGGTTGTCAGAGCCTTTTAACATCAGTTTGGGTTAAATTTGATCTATTGCATCTATCACTTTTAGCCTTTAAAATATTTTTTATTATTTTTTCTTTATGTCCAGTGTCACTAATGCATAACCTGTGATATCCCCACAACCAGACACAGGTGAGGGCAAATGAAGGTACCTCCTGGGCCATCACACTGGCAGAATGGGTGGGCTCTGGGCAGGGAACATGAAAGGGCTGAGTAATTGGTGGGTGGTTGCTGCCACTGAGGTTGAGTGCATCTATTTGACAGACAATGAGAAAATGGGCACAAGTAAATCTGTCTAGTTCCTACCCATTAAGTTAATGGCATTTGTGGAGAGTGTCTCCAAGAAAACTTAATTTCCTTCTAGTTAGGGGAGTTTCCTGACAAATTCAACATCTTTTACTCTCCATGCTCACCACTTTTCTCCTGCGTAGTGCTAAAAATATAATGGAAATAAAGGGTAAGTGAGCCATTACTGAAAGAGGCTTCAAAATTATAAATACTTCTAGCACTTATATTATGTGTGGTTGCCATAAAAGGAAAATATTAATACATGTGGTGGATCCAGTTTCCTCAGAGAAACAGCCTTTCTGACAGAAAAAAAAAAAAATGGCTACAAAAATATGTGTGCAGTTTACCACCTGCAGTCTATTAGAATGGTTCAGCTGCCACCAGCACGGGGTCAAACTCTGCTGAAGTAACTGTCCCTAATGAATATTAAGGTGAATGTACTCATATACTTACATTTCACAGATTTCTGACCTTGTCAGAGGAAGAATAATATTTTTTGAACAGAAAAGAATACCGTTTGAGGCAAGCTAATGCTGGAAAACCTGCATGTTCATCTAGCTGTATTTCTGGGAAATATTAACCTCGACACTACTGCTTTTGGACAGAAAATATTAACAAAAAAATTAAAAAGACCAGAAAATTTTTTATTAAAGATGAAATGATCTTAGGAAAATAAACCCTGTCTGTAGCTACAGCCAGAAGTCTAAGCCAGTAGCTTCTTCCTACCCACTGCAGACTTCAATTCCATCCTCTTCCCCCCTCCATTCTCCCCCCTACTTACACACTTTAAATTACATGTAAGTTCTGGTCACTTTCAATAACAGACAATAGCCTAAAAGTGTTACCAGCACAGTGACTAGATTTACTACTGCTGACAATTATCTGTATTGCTTCAAGTAACGGTGAAGTTAAATAATACTGACTTACAGCTACTTTCTATAAAAATAAATCTGATATCCACAGAAAGAAGTCAGTGCAAGTTAATTATTACTGTCTACCATGCAACATAAAATCTAATCTATTTTTAAATGTTGCAAGTCTGGGAAAGTTACCTCAGGTAACCATGAAGCAAGCAACCTTCCTTCCTTTACTAGGCTCAAGCAGCTCTAAGTATCCATCCTTTAAAAAATAAATAAAATCAAACAGATATGATAATAATAATAGTAATGGTATATAGTAATAGTAGTAGTAATAATACAACAATTACAACAATATACTAAATTAATAAAAACAAATAAACCAACATAAAATAAATATAGTAAAATAATTTAAAATAAAATAAAATTAAAAAAAAATGTCAATAAAATAAAATAGAAAAATCACGGAGCAAATTGCACTGCCCAGCTTGTTTTGTGACCTACAGCTCCTCGGGAGTGAGATGGCGGACTTTGCTGTACAAATACAAGTTTCGGTGTGCAAAGGTGCTATTTTTACCCCCACCCCCCGCAGCTGCGGTCTGTAAAGGACAGACAACCGGTGTGAAGGTCGCTCACAGAGCGCACCCCGCCCGCCCCGCGGTGGGGGGGCACGGAAAGCCGGCAGTGGGGCGCGGCGGGAGGGATCCCCGACGTGCCCTCGGGAAGGTGGGATCCCTCCTAATATTTAATGGCAGCGACGAGGCGCGGAGCAGGCTCTGCCCAGCTTCCCCCCTCCACCGTGGCCTCCGTTCCGCCGCACACGGGGCCGCCCCCGCCAGGGGTTGGGGGTGCCCGGGCCGGCGGGGCAGCGGCGGAGCATCCCGCCTCCTCGACCGCATCCAGCCGCGCTCCCTCCGCCCGCACCTCGGCGACACGCGAGGTTTATGTGCGAGGGTGTTCTTCTTCCCTCGCCCCCACCGACGGTGCCTGCTGCCTTTTTGTTTGTTGGTTTGTTTAAACCGATGCCAGAAGTAAATTGCAATAATTTTTTTTTTTAAAAAAATTAATAATTAATATATATACTTACCATTCTGACCTCATAATGCTTTGTCATGGGCTTAGGGAAAAAAAAAAACAAAAGCAAAACCAAAACCAGAAAACAACAACAAACCCACAGACACACACCCCCCCACGTATTTATGCGTTTTCAAACCACTTGTGTTAGGGTTAAAGAGGGAAGGGGGGGAGAGGAGAATTGGCGGCACTGTGAAGTACATCTAGAAATCACCCCACAAAAGCAGGGCGAGCCCAGCAGCCCGGACCCGCCACTACGCCCCCGCCCCTCTAGACCACGCAGGGAAAGCAAGGGAGGTGGGTGGAGAGGCGCGGGTAGAGGGGAGGGATCCACGCTCCCACCCGACTGTTGGAAACGCCCGCCTTAAAGGATAATAATAAAAAATATATATCCCAAAAAAAGAAAATCAAGCCCCGCTGGCATGCAGAGCCGGGGGGACGCCGGGGGGGCGGCCGAATCCCGGGGATGCCGCTGGCGGAGCCCGCATTGTCCCCGCCGCCCGCCGCCGCCCCCGGCGGCTCATCCCGGCATGGATGGGGCTCACCTGGTCAGATCTGAACATCTTTGGTTGTTTCAAGCTCCTCTCGAGATATTCCCTCCCTCTCCTCGTCCCCAACCCTCCCGCCTTTCCTCCCCCTCCCCCGCAACATCAGCTGCTGCACTCCTTCCCACACTGCTGCCCCGCTGGGACTGGGATCCCCGAGCCTGGACAGCCTGGGTTCTCCTCCTGGCACCACCGCCTACAGCTCTTCTTCTGCCTCTGCCCATGCAGCTGGAGGTGGCAAGGTGTCAGTTCAGTCAATGTTGTCCAAAATGTTTCTCCAGGAAGGGGTGCGTTGGGGAGGAGGGGGGCTTGAGTTGTCAAATGCCACGTGGAGCGCTGGCAGTCAACATGCACATCCCCACATAAACTGTCATGCTTGTCAAATACCCTGCTCTGACACACCCCACCTCACACTGTTCCTCCTTTCCTTCCCAGAGACTGGCATCACCCCTCTGTTACAACCAGCCTGTGTGCCCACACACAATGGAGCTGTGGAGCTCCTGGCCATAGACACCATTAGCTGGAAAATATTGGGCTGCCTCCCCATGTGTCTTCCCTGCACATCCCCGACTGACACTGCTGTCTCCTCCTCGACTCCACAACTTCCCTTCGTGCCCCTGGGCTGTCCAGTGAAGACCCGGGCTCCTTTCTAATGGTCAGTCCACATCCTGGCACAAGGATGCACTTCGTTCCTTTGCTTTGTGGTGTGAGTTTGGATGAATCAACTCCAAAAGAAGCTGGACATACAAGGGATAGAGATCTAAAACCTATTTTGCTCTATTGTGGCCTGGCGTTATTAGGTTTGGCTCCTTGTCTGAAGTTAACATTTCCTAAGTGATAATTTCCTTTTCTTAGTTGCCCACATATGGCCTGAGACCTTCAACAGAAAGCTTTTCAGAACAGAGGTTCCATGGCCACTCCACGGTACAGAGGGCAGAAAGCTGTGTAACCCTGCTCCTTGCTTTCATCCAACCTCTGCTTGACCTGATCCTTCACAACAGGACCACAACCAGCTGTGCTGCTGGTATTGATGTTGCTGCTGCTGCCCATCTGATACATGATGCTGTTCCAGTTAGAGAACTTGGGTAGGAAATTTGGGAATTCCTCTTTCATCTTGGGATGCTTAAAGGCACATCTCCCAACTACTGCCATGGCTAGAAATAATTCCAGGAGAAGGAGCTGCCTACCTTTTTGTTGGAGCTCTGATGGCACTTTTTATGGACTTCAGTGGATAAAATGTTGAGAAAAAAGAGAGTGCATAACTGTACCTTTGTCAGCAGGCATGGGACAAAACTTATCTCTGGTCTCTAACTTCAGGATTATTCTGGGAACCTTTTCAACATAAGTTTAAAACCGTTTGGTGTTAGTTTCTGAACTGCTCTGCTGAAGCATTTTTCCTTATGTGTGTTTAGGGATTTGTGCTGCAAAGGCATATGGCTGCTGTGCTGCAAAGACATATACTAGAGTATTTAATTCTTAAATTTTTCAAATTCTTGATTTTTTTTTATTTGCCCTAGCTCATCTTCTCTCTATTGTTTCCCCCCCTATAATAAGCACCATGAATATACTGTTATTAGTGTTGCTGAGATGCTTGTACCTACTGAAGGCTATCAAAGGACAGTCTCTGTATATTATCTGCACTTCTCCATGCCTGAGCTGAAGAGCAGAACACACAAAAAATTCTCAGATATTTTATTTCCGAAAACTTCATACACAGAATGCATACTTAAAAAAGATAACACTATTCTCATGGATAAAAATATACACAATAGGCTGATGTTACGACAACTACATCTGAGAACTCAGATTTTCGATCCCAGCTGTGCCAGAGAAACTGGGAATGAGAGCTGAGTTTAATGTTTTCCTGATAAGTCATTACACTGGACTCTACAGGGGCCCATATTCGTGGACAGAGAGGGGAAGGTTTGTGTTTGGAGACAGGCTCATTCCACCCATAGCCCACACTGAGATGTTGCTCTGCTCCTACATGAGTTCTCATTTTGAGACCCAGTGCACAATGACAAGGTATGATAGCTTGTCATTAAATGTTAGGAAGCCTTCAACAAAGTCGCTAAGCATTTGGCAGCTACAAATGTTGTGTTCAGTGTTTGTACAGGGATGTTGGAAAGGAGAGAAGGATGTGATGGAAGAAATCATAAAAGTATGAGAAAATGGATGTTATTTTGAGCACTATTTAACTTTTTATTTTCTTCTTTAGAAAGCATGTGCTAAATATATGTGTTCCTAAATACCATCCAGGAAACAGTCTTGTAGTACCTGCAAGGAGAACTGATTTTTGGAAATCGTGTCCTTCTCTGCCTATTTCATAGTATCCCCAATCCCTCTTCAGTTTTTACAAGCACTCTGCTTCATTGGTAGAGTGCTCTCTTAGTGACTGGAGTCATAGGAGAGATTGCCCTGCAGTGCCTGTTGTATTAATATAGCTTATTTTCTTTAGATTTTGTATTTTTCTATGTATTTCAATCCTGCTTTCTATGTTAGTCCAGTTTTAAGTTACTGAAAATTTTTTGAGAACTAGTGCTTTTCCTCAGTATTGTCCAGAATTCATGGAGAGCAGGATGACCATATCTTTGCAAAAAGGACTCTTTTACACTGACTGTAAAGGACTCTACATTTTTGGAGATTTCTTTCCCTCCAAAAATGCTCCGGCCCCGGTCACTGGGCAGCCTTCGGTAACAGTGACTCCGCCACCCGCTCCCCCCGCACCGCTATCGCCAGCCCCCGGCACG
>BJBW01000992.1:0-30431 GCA_004320125.1 Scolopax mira
TGCCTCTCTCTATTGATCTCATCTCAAGTTTCACCAAGATTGTCTACAAATGCACAGAGCCTGTCTCACTTTATCCACACATGGACTGGATCCACTGTCTCGTGAGCACTGGGCTCACGCGGCCACTCTTGGCCTTACTGGGTGAAGGTGAGGGACAGATTCTGAGAAGATGCTGAGATGTGCTGGGTCTGGCGGGGAAAGGGTTAATTGTTCCCAGGACCTAGCAGGGACATAGGTATTCCATCCCATTTGAGCCACGCCCAGGGGGAGGGGCCTCAGATAGACGGGGAGGGGGAGGGACAGGAAGTGACATAAAAGGAGGAAGTCCTGCCCCTGGGGCAGAAGGAGCAGGGAGAGTACTGCGCTCCGGGTGTGCTCCGGGTGCTTTGGCAAGTGGCGGTATCGTGATGGCGGTTGTATACTCCTCTGTTCATGTTATCGTTGTTATTTCCTGTGGCCTTTGCTGTTTTGTTAAATTGCCTTTGTCTCAGCCCATGAGTTTTAATTTCAATTATTCCCCTCCCGGCCATGCTGCTGGTGGGGGACTCTGATTTGTGTGAGCGGCTGCCACGTGGTCCTTTGTTGCCATCTGTGGCCAAACCACAACAGTTTTGTACAGTTTATACAGCATATCAGTCAGTTTCTCTGATGTTTAGCCAATACAATCTTAACGGATTATTCTAGGACACAGATGGTCCTTAAGGAAGTTCCTTTTCTTTCCTTGGTTACATTCTCCTCATATGTACTCACCTGAGCAAAGTCTCATTTATATGGATTCATCTGGGTGAAACCTCACTCTGCCTGCCCTCTTCTCCTAGGGCAAGGCTACTCACATCTTAAAAAAGATGATGCTCTGTGCACTAAGTGCTCTAATTATTCAGCAGAGGAATCAGTCTTTCACCTGGGGTATTTAATAGAAAAAGGTAAATGTGTCCTGGCAGTGCTCATGAATGAAATCCATGTTGGCCCTGTTAGGACTGAGCTTGGTCTGATCATTCACTGTACTAACATGTTCCTGTGGCTTTTGGCCAGCCCAGAGTAAGGGGGGGTGCCTGTGAAGCACTGTAAAACACTGTTTTTTCAGCCTGAAGAGAAGAGCAGATATTTGCTAAGAATATTATTTTTGAAAACCACCCTGAAGTTAACAGAATTTTGAAACTTGAAAAGATCTCCAAGCTTCCTACAATACAACAGTTTGTAAGAACTAATTAAAATAGCAGCTTGTGTGGAGAGAAAACTTCCTCCTAACTAGTAATTCACTGTAATTTAAAACCTGAAAACTCTCAGTTAAGCTCTCGTTTTATCAAGTTTGATGGTGAAACTCTCAAAATTCAGAAAGGATTTGCAGAGCTGAACAGTTAGGAAGAACTTCTAGGCTCTTAATGGCCTCTGGAAACAAGAAATAATATGCAAGTTCTACTGGTGAATGAACCCAAGACTTACTAAAGATAAGAGAAACTTCTTTCTCTGCATATTGTCAGGACAACACTATCTGAATAAGAATAGGTAAGGAAAAAAGTCACATTTTCTATTCAACAATGAAGGGAAGTGCAGAGAGCTTCTAAGTCTTATTTTGCCTTTTACTGTGCAGCAAAGGAGAGAGGATGAAGAGGCAGAAAGAAATAAGTTTCAATATGAAAAATCCCAAAGTCAGAGGATAAGGAATAGGCTCAATAAAGAACTTCAGGCCCTCAAGATCAGCCCACTATAAACACTTATGTTTCCACAATCTCAACTCTAAATGACTTATGGGTGTGAACAGCTTGCAGCCAACCAATGAGAACCATTGTGACCTCCTGCTCTCCTAATGCAGGACCAAGAGCATTCTCATCTCTGTTCTCTGCACAGTTTCTGTGTTTTATGTAACAGTTGTTCAATATAGATGCATGCATAGTATTAAACTTCTTACTGAATTTATCTGTAAAATATTTTTGTTCCTGTCTGCAGGTCAACATCTGTATACAAAAGTGTTCTCCAAAATTGTGTCAGGATGTTGAGGCACCCACTAGCATAGCTTTGGTGTTGGCATACAGAAGACCCTCTTTTTGTACTGACCAAATTTTCTCCTTATATTGGTGATGGTTTTCAAAAGGCTGTTCTTAAGGTATATTGTATATATCTCATGACATTATAGAAATTAATTCAGCAATTTCAGTGCTGAATCCCTTTTGTCATCTCTAGGAGAAACATCTTTGCCTGTTATGATGTCATGAGTCCAACCTGCCTCGGCAAAAGCCCAGTCTAGACAAGAAGGCTCAGCACCCTGTCCAGCTGAACCTTAACAGTGCCCAATGATGGGGAAACCACCACTTCCCTGGGGAGATTATTCCAATGGCTGGCTGTTCTGATTGTGAAAAATTTTCCTCTTGTGTTCAATCAGAATCTCCCCAAGAGTAACTTGCACCCGTTACCCCTTGTGTTTTCTAAGTAACACCTTGTAGAAAGGGAATCCATCTTCTTTGTAGACACTCTTTAAATGCTGGAACTTGGTGATAAGGTCTTCCCTAAAGCCTTCTTTTCTCAAGGCTGAATAAACCCAGTTCTCTCAGCCTTTCCTCATATGACAGGTTTCCCAGTACCTTGATCATCTTGGTGGCCCTTCTCTGGACCCTCTCAAGCCTGTCCACATCTCTTTTGTATAGTGGGGGTCAAAACTGAGCACATCATGAAAGCTTTTCTGTGTGTTTGTTCTTAAGGTCTAATGTCATTTTAGCAATCAGCTGGAGCAGTCTGAAGGCAACAGTAAATCTTTGCTTTGAAGCGTAATATGTTTAGGTCTTCATTCATTATCTAAAAAGAGTCATACATTGAAGAATCTGATTGACCTAGTCCAACCTAACTGCAGTGTAACTGCTTTGAAATTGCCATCATTACACAAAGGATGAATAAGGCTCAGTGAGTTTAAGAAAGCAGAAAGAGGACTCGTCTCCATATTTCCAAAGATAAAATGTTAAAGATAGCGATCACTCATCAGCATTCAAAGAAGGGCTATGTCAATCTCAAAGAGTGCTGGCATAAAAATGTGTTTAACTCACTTGAAAATGAAAACCAGCACCGGATACATTGGCAAACTTTCAAGAAATTGATTCCTGCCTCACTTGGATGTGCAAAAAGAATGATCGTGAAGTTGTAAAGATCTGGCTCTTGGCTACTTTTCAAAGTCATGCAGCGTTATGCACAATATCAAGGTGCTGGTGTACAACCTCAAGAAGTAGGAGCTTTTACTATTTCTTTTAGAAGTATTAAGTGATGAACGTTAATCTAGCTTGTTTTACTCTGTACACAATAGTTTCCCTGCTATAGTTTTAGCACAGAGGAAAGATTTGTGCATGATGCTGTGTTGCTTTAAGTCTGTCTCCTTAGTAAAAGGAACAATTCACCAGTGTTTCAGTGCTCTGAATGAAGGCCTCCAACAAAGTCACCGGGCAAAACCCTTGCCAGCTTTTCAAAAGTGCTTTTTGAAATTCAAGTTACTTTCTCAAATGGGAGATGAGCTGTATTTGAAACCTTGACCTGCAGCAAAGCTAAGAAAGGAAACTAAATTTCTTGTACTCAGTAGACTTTAAATGGATTGACACCCCTTCTGGGAAAACGGGAATTATGATCCAGCCTGAGGCTGCTATGTAAGTTAGTTAATTATACTCTTATCTTGACATCCTTTCTTCCACATCCCCCTCATTCATCTGTTTAATTTATGTGTTGCATCTGATCATAAATATGCACAATCTACAACAAGGACTGTCTCCTTATGCCTGTCTGTGAGGGGCATAAGACACAAGACACAGGATTCCCAACTCTGGCTGTGGTCCCTGGCTTGACTGGCTTAAAAATAACGTGTATTAGTCAGATGATTTCTGTTCATGGAGATGAAATAGCAAACACTTCAGATGCACTTCTAACAAGATAACTTGATTGCTCAGGCTGAGGTCTTACTCTTTTAAGTAAATTACAGTGAAATATGGTTGATACTGTGATTGTCTAAAGGCAATTTTTTCTGATTAATCCTTGCTCCCTTTCAGCTCATTGTGTCAGAATTTACTTACAGAATTCCTGTTCTGTGTTTGAATCTCATTTGATGGTCTCAGATAAATTGGAAGTATGACCTCAGTGAATTAAAATGCTCCTCTATCAGTAGGCTGAATCTGGTAAATAAATAAAAAAAAGCAAAAAAAAGAAAAAAGGTAAGTAAAAAATCTTACTTCCCATTATTTCTAACATATTTTCCATTCAGAGCTGGTCATTGTTGCCTTCAGATATTAGCAGTTATATATAAGATACTGGGGAAAGGTTTCATCTGACTACCTGTTTCATTCATCTGTCCTGAATGAATATGTGAATGTACTGGTACACCTTGAAACTTCTTCAGTGTCACAATGCTCTTTGTAGCTCAAAACAATGGCTGAATAAGTGGACTGAACTGTTCAGATGATAGGTACTGCCTCATGAAATACAGCGTAGATTTTGACTTTGGATTTTACCTAAATGGCTACCCAAATGAATGAGACTATGGCAAAACATTGGGGAAAAAAAAAAGGTCATAGTCTTGTTGGACAGTACTGCAGAAGGACTCACAAAAGGCTCACTGGGATTTTATCTCTGCTTGTCTCTTCTCCAGAGCCAGCTTTTGGTCATCATCCTCAATTTGTGTATCTTTAAAGTGGGTTTCCCTCTGAAAGCAACTTAATGCAACCAGAACAATAAGGGTAAACAAGAAGAGCTTAAACGTCCTCTAGGTATATGCCAAAGAGATTCCTATTACAGAATAAAGGGAAGAATAAAAAGCTTACACTAAGGTCATGAAGACCTTATTATATGTGCATATAATAATAAAAAACAGATTAAAAGAAATCTGTGGAGTATTTCCTAATTCTTTCTTTTGCACATTTTCTTTCAGTGAGTACATACACCTTTGGGGATGAGGTAGTTCCAGTACCACTAAAAGAAGAGATGTGATAATCACTTGTTCAATTATTTGAAGCTCTTTCCATCCACTTGTGTGTTGCTTAGGACTAGATGAGTTAATGGATAATAGTGCCAATGCCTGAAGTACAACTGGGTAGAAGTGGCAACAGATTGTCTAATTTCTAAAGGGGTTGATTTAGCCTTAAAAATATCACTCTGGTTCTACACTGTAGAAGGCAGATGGGTTATTTGTACAATTAGGCTTTAAGAGTTAAGTTCTTTTGATTAAAAAGCCCAAGTCCTGTGTTGCCAACTACATTTAGGTTGTGTCCATCTCGTCCGGGGAAGAATATACCATTAAGTGTTTAATAGTTTTTCAGACAGCTGGGGAAAGAAGGGTAGAACACTGCACACTTCTATTCCACATTTTTTCTGTTTTTAATTTGTGAAATCGATCCATTTGTGGATCATAACCGAACTTACTTTTGTTTACCAAAACCTCCCATCTCATCAAGAGCTTGGCTCTGCTCCATCAGTGAACAGGCCAGCATTTTTGGATTAAAAAACTTCTGCGCCATTTATTATGCTGACAATTTTCACGCTGGTCTCTATAACTGAAATGAGAACAGCCTGGGAAGAAAGGGGTGGGATAAAGGTGTTTTCCTTTTTGTCTTTGTTTCACACCATCCAACTCTACTTTTAACTGTCAATAAATGAGATCAATTTTCCCCAAATCAAGTCTGTTTTGCCCACAATAGGTGATCTTCCTGCCTTTATCTTGGCTCATGAGCCTTCCCATCTTTTTCCTCCCCTGTCCTGCTGAGGAGGGGGAGCATGAGAGCAGTGGGGTGGGCTTCTTGCAGCCAGCCAAAGCCAACCCCCCGCAGCCAGGCAGGGACATGGGACCTCCCCTCCCGTTCCACTGTGACCTCCGCACAGGTGTAAAGGTGTGGCAGTTCCTATGGATGCAGGTTTGGGTACTCTCTGCATGCAAAGGGGGATAAACCTCTCCCTAATTTAGTAAAAAAATAGGCCTCATGTCTTCAGAGTAGGTAGGCTGAGCCATCAGGAAATTCGCTGTGATAAAACTTCACTGTCTAACTCGAATAACTTCATCTCTCCAGTCTCCACTGAGCGGTTGTACCAGTCAGATCACTGCACTGCTGCCAGCTGCCCTTCATTTGCTGTCAGCTCTACTCCTTACGCACATCCACATCTACCACTCTACCTACCAGAAGCTTCAGAAACTTTGGTTTTGTATTTCGTGTTTTTTGTTTGGTTTGATTTTGTTTGTGGCTTTTTTAAAAATTTTATTATTATTTTAACTAAAAAAGGTAACTACGGTGTAGTGTGAGACAGTAGTGAAGAACTTGTTCTTTCAGACAGGACACAACTCTGGGAGACAGGAAGGCTTGAAATACATTTATTGAGAAAATAAAACTAAGTTATAATATTGTTGGGCCTAATTTTCACTCTTCTGCAGTGAGAACACTGCATGTGGGCCATCCTTCCACTCCAGTCTGCAATGAAATAAGGTGGGATACTGGTTGGGCTTACTGAAAAAATACCTATTACCATCTGTTATGGAACCTAGTTATCTAAAAAAACAAGTTTATCAAGATTCAAACAGTACCAATTGGTAATTGTTTTCCTCTACTCCATATACAAAGATTAGAAATGTAATTTTTTAACCAGTTAAATTGGATTAAGTAATTTTTAACCAATAATGATATTTTTTTTACAACAAAATAAACACTGGAAGTAAGCACAAATTGAAAAGGAGGAATTAAGGGGCTATAATACCACAGTACCACCTGGCATTAAATACACTCGTCCATACATTTGTTTTGGAACTCTGCAGATAAATCTATTGTGAACTGTGATTTAATCTGCTGCTATTTTGAACTTGTCAGTGCTCTCCTTTTGCTCAAGACCAACTGTTGCATTTCTTAGTATTCATCCATTGTAAATGAATTTGAGGAAAAAAACAAGGCGATACTGCTATGTTCTAAGAAAAATGATGGTGTTTTGCTCCAAGGAGGTGCCAATTCTTTTGGGATCTCAGTAAGAAAGGTGCCTAACACAAAGCTGGTTAGATGATTTATTAAGAATGGAAATTAAAGAAATGGTGACAGAAGTCTCATGTCCCTCTTGAAGCTGGGAAGTGCAGCTGTCGGAGAACCAGAGGAGCCCCTCCTTGTGGGTCACAGCACACTGCAAGGCGGTCCACTCTGTGGTGGGGTTTGGCAGCTCTCTGTTCACTGGCACGCCGCAGTAGAGACTCATCAGCCACCAACAGCTGTCAGGTTTGGAACTGGGACTCGGCTTTGATGAGTCCCTTGGACAGCATGCTCCAATACTCATCTTGATAAAGGTATCATTCCAAAAGATAGGCATATATTATTTGTAATGCACAAGGTAAGGCACCATACATATGATTGAATACATATTGAATACGTGCAAATCGGTCACTTGTGCATTTATTATGTATATCTTGATTAATTATGCTATTATGTTGCATGACAGCCATGGTAGAAGCATAGACATGAGTAATCATGGATTACCCTGGTGGTAAGTCTTCCCAGGCTATCCAGAGTGCACCTGTACATGTGAGACAGCAGCAAGCACACAGGTCTCTAACTCCTCGTACGATAGTCTTCCAGCTGCCTCACTACAGGTAGGAAAGGCCACAGGGAGGAGTTGTTAGTGAATATTAATGACATTTCTTATTACCTGGTATGCTCAGATACCAAAGCAATGACAGTCTCCAAGAGATGGTGTTTCCATGCTGACTTTGATGGTTAAACTTCAGCTCCAGTAAAGTAAGATGGAAAATCCAGGGGTTGGTTGGACTGGGTTGGGAGGCTAAGTATACTGACTACAAGGAGAAATGTCTAACGAATGAAACATTAAAGGAAGACAAGTTGATCTTCAATAAGAAAAAAAAAGTGCTTCTCAATTACAGTCCTTCTTCTGAGGTCTCTGCTCTATTTGAGCAAGTAGTTTCATTATGCTTTTCATTGGATTATTAAATTTTTATTTACTGTTTGGTTTAAGTTTCAGACCAGAATTCTTTCCCAAAGCAGAATTAACCAAAAGCAGAATGTATCACTGTCACATTTTCCCTTGTGTCAGTTTTAATTGGAATTGATTTCTGATTCTGATTTGCTTTGCTGCCTGGGCTCTTGACAGGAGTATTTGGTACAGCTCTATGCTTTCCTGACACACATTAGCCAACGACCTCAATATTTAAAATAAGGCTTGAGTACCTTTGCCACAGCTGCTAAGAAATGAGGATTAAGGATTCCCTGCCCCATCGCATCCGATCAGTCACCTCTTTACCCAGATTGAGAAGCAGGCCAGAGACATGCATGTTTTTCCAGGCCTTACACAAGACCTAAATGAGCGTTGAAAACTATTGCTATTTTTAACAATTCCTTGGTAAGCTTGATGTGGAAAAGCACAATTAGAAGGTATCATTTTGTGGTATAGTCCTTGCCAGAAAAAGTCATTTGATGTGAGCAGGCCCTGGCACTTGGTTAAGTGCAAGAATGCATCTAACTAATGATGAATACTGCAATTTTGCCAAATTGGTGGTTTGTTCTCCCCCACACACCACCCCTACAGTTTTTAAAGGAAAACCAAACTGACCTCTCTCAGTTCAGATAGAAATGATTTCCAGTAGCTGGATCTAGAGGAATAAAATTTGTTTAGAAACATAACTGTGAATTAGGAGGCTAGTTAATCACTTATGTACAGGCTATAATAATAGAATAATATTCAAAAGATTATTAATTTTCAAATTGTATAGATCATGGCAATCAACAGATTTACATCAAGATTTTCAAGTTACAATGTCTGATTTTCAGAAGTGCCCTGTCAGACATTTAAGGGGCACTCCTCATTCCTAACTGTCCTTTCATGCGTAACTTCTGACCTTTCCCATCCCTTCAAATGAAGCCTTTCAAGCTTTCTTTTTTGCTGCTTTTTCCTGCCAGAAGGACCCAGGCAGCAGCACTTTGCTAAAATGCTTTGACCCACCTGTTGGGCAAAAGCAATTCCTCCCCTTTCTCCGTACTTCTAATGCTACTTGGTTTACCCTCGACAAAACACAGCAAATAGTGGAAGCGCGAAGTAACAAAGAAATAATAATAAAGACAAATGCAGCTTTATGAGCAGTGAGAACTTATGCACATCACTGTATATACCAGGGTACCTACACACGAACAGAAACCGAGGGGCAGGGTGTCAAGATGACCTTAAACAGTTCTTTATACCGCGGGTTTATGTCAAACTCAGTCACTGCAACTCCTTCTTTTTTTATTTTATTTTTTTTTCTATGTGATTTTGCACCTTTAACAGAGTAAATGGTGACAGGAAAAGAATATCCTTCAAGACGCAGTATTATGTGAACGTATGCCAGAAAAACAGCATTAAACACTGCTGCCTGGTGCAAGCCCCTTACCCACCCCGTTAAAAACAACAAAGCCCCTCTGGCAATACACATCCTGCCTGTGACATGTCATATTTGTCATTCCAAACAGTGCTTCAGAGGGGCTTTGAGTTGCTTAAGGGGTCATTTATACACAGAAGAAGAAAGGAATAAAGTCTACTTAAATCAGTCTGATCAGCAGACTGCAGTGTTCAGTTTTGCTGCTCTTTTACTGACAAAATTCAAGCATCATTTCTGAACTGCCATCATTCAGAGAACTCCTTACAGCGAAGTAACACCTCTATAATTCAAAGCAACTTGATAGCCAGACTTCAAAATTACAGTAAGTAGGGACTCAATTATAAACTTATAGTTTGTACTTCACAAAACTGTCTGTATGTGTATATATATTTACAGTGTTAGCCTACAGCCTGTACACACAGAGGAGGAGGTACAGAACAAGTTTATGCTCAAAGCTTTGCATATACTAGAACAGTTATGAGAAAAAAAAATAAATCATTTTTTCCTCTGGCATGTATTAAGCATATTTCCTCCTTGTTTACTTGCAAAAATCCAAATTAAAACAAGCATGCACTAAATGCAGATTTATTCCTAGGCTTTCAATTTGCTCGGTGCATGCAAAGAAATGATAACATTGCAGCAGTTTTATAGAGGTACCTCTGTGGGCAGATATGGGAGTTGTAGCAGTAAACCAGGAGGAACAGCACATTGTGGCACTGTTCTGGGGTGAAGTCCACCCATACCATACCACAAATACGAACCCATTAATTATAATGTAATTCTGCTCTACATTTTTCCAGCACTTCCAATCTGATAATCCTTCATCCTTCATTCCCATAGATCTTACTGGGAATTTCACATATAGGAAATGCTGGGAATAGGAGCTGCAGCAAACTGTCTCATACAGACTCTCAGTATCACTTCTTGCCTTTGATACTGTTCTCTGAAACTGGTTTTTTCATCTCATCTGCTGAATTTCCATGTTACCAATTCTTAATATTCACTGTTCAGTACACTTAGAATAAGGCTTATTTGAATTTTTTTCTCTCCTCCACTGAAGAAAATTTTTTGCAGTGCTCCCATTTCATCTGAAGAATTTGAACATACATTTGCTTATTGTTTTTCACAACTCCATTTCAACATTAGGCTTTGCCCTTTATTGCAGTGCTCCAGTTCCTGACAGTTTCACGTGTTAATGCAATGGCTTTGGCCAAAAAGCGATCCAAGATGAATAAATTATTGTGATATAAAACACTATGGTATTGAAGAAGTACAAACTCCTCCCTGTTAAGACAACAAACTCTCTCCCTTCTGTTGCAAACCTCAGGCTGTCAGCTTGTGGGCTCTACTGTCTTTTTTTTGCAATCCCACTCTCTGCTGCTCAGTAGCCAAAGGATTAGTATTAAGCAAAGCATTTCAAAGTCTTGTCTGCAAATCTCTGGATCCCGTAACAGCAAATGCTGATGAGAAAGTTCAATCATCACTGAACAGCAGGTCATGTACCAGGAAAGCTTCCATGTCTCTGCAATTTACATTATTTATTTACATTCTGTCTTTCCAACTGGAGTTTCAAGCAAGTGTGAGGCACCCAAGAGTTCACATTCAATTAATGTTAATGTTAGAGATGCTTCAATCCTGTTTAAAACCCCTTAAAACAAGAACTTCAAGAAGCCAAATCATACAGGCTCTCCTGAAAATACTATTTCACATTTATTTTGTTTTCTGTTGTTTGTTCTTCTTTCTAAAAATGCTCATTAATTTTCTTACTTACAACTTTATCATTGTTGTGCACTCACCTGTGTAACTGGTGGATTTCCCTCACATCTCCTCTTTTACAATCAGATATCCTTTACCCTTACCCGTTGCTGTCTGCTATACACTTCACATTCCATGCATATTTGCTGTTTAGCCCACATTTCTAATAAGATGCTGATGTTTTGATGTAGTTACCCTGTGTGCTGGGATATGTGTGGATGAAGAAGACCAGACACCAGGAGTTCTTACTGGTTCTGAGTGTACCAGTGTTACACCAGACTACTGGTGGTTCAACTTTTGAGTGTCTTTAAACACATTATGATCTAATTCACTCATTTTTGTAAAATATTAAAATAGACATTTGACCTTTTATTAATGTTTTAGAAACTTGAATCACTTACCTCGTTAAGAAACTGACCAAGGGAAACATGACTTTTGTTTCTATTTGAGGAGGTTGCTGGTAATGGCTAAAAGTCATTGCTCCCTGAGGTGCTCAGCTTTCAGAGCCTGGAGCCCGTCAGTGCTGTCAATTCAGTGCTGTAAATTCAGCAATCTCCATCTTTCCATCCATCATTCAGCTATTCACAGGCCTTGGTGCTGACCAGGATGAATAATTAAAGGTCAGAGTCCCATCTCGGCCACTTCCATTGCTCCATGTCAAGGCTACCAATAAGACACAAACACTTTCAACCATCTGTGCACTAATTCCTTTCTATACAGTGAAATTTTAGTATTGTCAAACACATAATTTTTCATTACTAATTAAAATTACTCCTGTGACGTATTTAAAAAGAGAATTAAACACATACATTTCAATCAAACTATACAAACATTCATTTGGAGCATTTTCTTGGATGAAGGCTACTGATGACCAAGTTTTCAGAGTCTTATGAACAAGGAACTAAGTCAAGTTAAACTTGACTCAATAATAAGAAAACCTCAATATTTGAAAAAAAAATCTTTATTAAACATTTTAATACAAAATTCAATAATCAAGTGATGTATATTCAGAGATTTCTGGCAGGGATCTCAGATGAGGGATGTGGTGGAATTAATTCAGTTTACGCTGAAATTCAAAACGTATTCTTATTTATTACTTTACAAAGACATTTAGAAAAAAATAAATATCAATCAAGAGCTGTTAACAAGAATCTAAAAATAAACACATCTCCTTCCAATGTTTTCATACACTATATACAAGAAAAGCAAAAAAAAAAAAAGATTGTCTTCAACTTCACCGCTAAATTCTGAAGTAATTTGGATATGGCCAGTGTCTAAAATTTTATAATATCCATTTAACAACTTGTTATAACTATTTTTTGCTTATGTGGTTATTCACAGATTCAGGGAAGCTTTCACAAACCAGTGCTGCTGCTTGGTAAACTGCTCATTCAATTCTAAAGTTGTTTTTTCCTCCTACTTTTTAAAGGAAATATCCACAAACTACTGTTAGTATTGGTTCTCACTATATCCCAATCAATAAAGAACATAAATTCATGGTTTGTGACATATAGAGCCAGCAAAATGTTTTATAGTAACAAAAAGTTACCAGAAGATATTTAGATGAAATTTTAAATGACAAATTGCAAAATCTACTAAACAGCCCTGAAAAATTAAAAAAAAAAAGTCACCTACTATCAAAATAATAATTTACTTACAAGTATTCCATCTTGCTTCTGAACTCCCTTAAAAAACAGCTGTTGCAAATATTAAGTAATTTTACTCTGATGGAAAGCATTGGATTTGACATGAATTTCTGCATTAATTGTGGTTAGAGAAACATGTCCTGGATTTGTCTGAATGCAAAGTAAAAGCACCGAGTAATTTTCCTAGTCCAGCAGTATTTTCAAGGCATGATATCCCTGGATCAGTTCCATATCTCTAAATTCAGCCATACAATCTGATTATGTAAGTCAGAAAAGGCAGATCTGGGCAGTGTAATCTGACAGTAAATTTAGCCAGATATGTGAAAGCCTTTGAAAACACAGACCCACCTAATAAACTTTAGTACCCAATACGGCCACATTAAAAACCATTACAATCTAGTGAATGTCAATATTAATTTTACAGTTTTACACTCCACCTTACTTTTACCGCTTAATTTTTAGTCATAATTATTACATGGTGACATTCATAACTCCACCAAAATCTATAGTAAGTGGCACACACAGCAGTTACCTTAGCATGAATAACAAGAAGAGTTCTGTCTCCACGAACACATCAGTGCAAAATTAAAGAAATCTCTAAATATGGACAAGCTCTCTGTCAAACTGGCTTCCTGAGAATGGCAACACGTGCTTGCACAAAGAAGTCTGAGAGAAAGTTTACTGTAGAGCTCCTTTTACCTGTATCTGTTGACATTGTTGATTTTAATACAGAAATGAGCAAAGTAACATCATTCTGACTATATTTCTAAGTAAAACTCAGCAGTTTAGAGTTAATTTTTGCTTTTTTGAAAGACAGATGGATACTAGATTGCTACCATCAGCCTGAGCCAAACAGCCTCCAGTGAAAAGCTTAGCACCTCCACTTGCACTCAGGTCACAGGGCTGTATGCCAGGAAAGTAGCAAGTGTATTAAAACATAATTATCATTCTCATTAATATACAAACTCAAACTTCATTCATACAGTTTGAATTCCTAAGAAAGGGACAACGATTATTTTTTTTTAAACAGTCTCTGATTCCAAACCCCCTCAAAATTGGATTCTTACTGGATTATTTCATATTAGCAACACATCACTATACAACATCTTCAGCAACTGTAGTGTCAAAAATTTGGTAATAAACTTGACGTTTCATTGCATCTCTGACATTATAGGACTTGATGAAGCATTCCAGCCATGGCAAGTCATCTACAAACAAAATCCAAATTATTGTTTAATACACCATTTCTAACTTTCATAGGACAAAAGTGTAACTTGAGCAGGACCTTAACTAGGGTATCTAAATGTATACAATTGTTAATAGGAAGAAAAAATAATTACTAATTTTGAAATTCCAGTTTGTATCTTAACATCTCCCACAGCATCTGAAATGGTGTTCAGTAATGATCTTCCAAGCCTCCCCTCCACCCCAGCACACCCCCAAACCACTGCTAAGAGTAGTTGTACCACAGTACAGCACTTACAAACACTCCCTGATAATCAAATCTCATCCCCATGTGTCTCAATGAGACAATTTCATTGGTTTTCAACGAGAGCACCCTTTACAACAGGGCCAGTTTTTCTGAGTATGATAAAGACTCCAGTGTGGTTGTGGTGGTCCCTGACAGCTGTGTACTCTGAGGGAGTCCAATCCAGAGACTGGAGCTGTGGCAGAGATATGGCAACCCTGGATATGTGTGGTTTTGGCAAAACAGAAATACTGCACAAAAACCTCTGCTACTGGATACGATCTAAGTTTTTGCTCAATTTCCATGGGTGTTACCTGTAGCAAGGGATGCTGTGAATCAGTACGTGCATCCAAAAGTAGTATCTCACCCAAAGCACGTGCCATACACTGAATTCCCTTTCAGTTCTCCCTAATGTACTGTGACATTCAGTGCAGGGGTGTTCTGGTTAGCTCCCGTATGAAAACAAACCACACGTTACTGCCTGCACAGCCATGACTGTGTTCACACATCACTGCATGCTACAGGAGAATTTACTGAACCATTAGTTTTCTTTCTCAAAAGGGAGTTCTAGTATTAAAGAACTTCTTACAGACTCCTGCATTTCCCTGAGTTTTGCCTGTGTGGAAGTTGAATTCTAATACTTTACACGTGCAACAGCAGATGGAAAGACTCATTCCCTTCCCACCCCCCTTTTAAAATAATGGCAAGCTGACCTAATTTTCTTCCTGGAGGACAGAGCGTATTCATGGTCATCTGCATCTTCTCCTGAAGAAAATTATTAGTTAAGATTTCAGAGGCAGGAATTTGGAAAAATTTTTCCTGGAAGAGAACAGAAAAATATGAGGTGATGAAAGAGGGATAAGAAATCATCAGCCAGACCCTGACTGCACACTCTTTTATCATTTAAGGAACTTAAAATTATTCAGATAGTTAACACAAAAGAAGAACAATGTTATTTCTAAAATTGTTCAGATCCATAAAAAAACCCAAACATTAAAAAAAGAAATTAATAGCCTGTATTTTGGTACCCCTGAATATTCAGGGACAAGAGCCAAAATGGGGTATGTCCAAAGTGGATTCTGCAGGGCATTGTCCGAAGTCTGGTGATTTTGAGAATTTTCAATAGTGACATGTTTAAGGAATAGCAAATAGGCCCACTATGCTTACAGACAAAACCGAGCTGGGGGAACTGCAATTTATACTGGAGTAAAGAATTAGAATTTTTTTTTTGACAGACTTCAAGGGAGATCGGGACCACCTGGGAAAGAACTCTGATATGGAAATAAAAAAAAAAAATCACTCTCATATGAAAACAATTCTTATACGGAAGAAGATAGAATGAAGGTGGGTTTTTAGCCTTCAGAAAGTAAAATCATTATACAGTATGTAGTGACAGGAAACCGATCTGTTCTTCAGTGTCTCAAGTAGCAGGAATGGTCTTAAGTTGCTTCAGAGAAAACTGAAGATAGGTTAATTCTAAGGTTAGCAGAGCAGTAGAAGATACTCCTTCTGGAACCAAAGACAAATACTTGTGTATAGCTATTGCTTCATATGAAACAAAACTCAAGAATTACCAAATGGACAGATTCTACTGAGAGTTAAAAAAAAGAAGTAATGAGATTTTGAGCTAATCCAGAAGTTACCTGGACAAATCCTGAAACACTCCCATCATTCACATAGCATTAAGGCTGCATAATTTAACATTGCCAACAGAAGAGAAATTCAACCACAGAAATGTTTAAAAGTCTGTGGAAATACCAAATAATCTATCTACAAGTTTCTGTTTGGCCTTTATGCTTGGATATTCTATTCTCTCATTTTATTGAGAGAATTACTAAAATTTACAAAATTACTAAAAATTACATTCTGTGCATCTTCATTGATGGACACTACTAATAACATTACAGAACTTGTAACTGTTCCTGCAAAACACTGCAGGCAACACAGAATGAATATTTCTGTATATATATTTGCTATTTTAAAACCAAATAAAATCCAAACCCACATAATCTGTATAGTCTACTTTTCCGTGAATTACTTACATAATCAAAAATGTATGCATTTAGTGCTCCTGTTCCATCAACCAGTGTAAACCTCATAACAAATACATACTGGAGCGGCTCAATACCTAAAACTGAAGAAAGAAATACTGATCTGTTTCTTAAAGTGAATATGCAAAACAAACTATAACAAATGAAGCTCCTCTAATAGTAACTGGCTTTGAACACTGTCATTAAAAGTATAAATTGACAGGCCAAAAAAATAGAGGCTCTGAATAGCAAAATGTGGTTCATATATTGAAAGTGGATTGCAATTTGCCTAGAAACACTTTAATAGATAAATAATTTATAGATAAATCTGTAAAAATGCATAAAGATTTTAAAGTACTTATTCTAGTAAAATAAATGCTAGTATTTGCTTTGATCTTAGACAGCTCCTGCCCTGGTAGGATTTCATCAATGGATTTTATTTTTATTCCACGGATTTTATCCATGGAAAGTTAAAGCTTTTAATTGAAAATAAGATAGCATTCCACCTGAAAACATATCTTCTGAGGAAAACAATTTGTTTCGTATGATGTAGTAAAAGCAACTGGTCAAAGTTTTATTCAGAAAAACTTCAATTGCAAGTCTGAAAATATTCCAGCAGACGTAAATGACTACTGTCAGCAGTAGTTGTACTGGCAGCAGTACTGTTATACTGCAAACATAAAATATCTTAAATATACAAAGTTACTGCAACTCTGCATCAGTCTTTCCTGGGTACATTTTTTTAAATTGGCTAGTCATTTTATGTTCAGCTGATCTGATATACTTGCAGTTTACCACTTAGTCTGAGAATACAGATGATGAAAGAATAATATACATTAAAAAAAATTAAATGCCAGACAGCATTTAATGAATATTGTTTTCGTTTTGAGAATTAAATGTCACTCACAGGTGCTGTAACACTGGCAGTTATATATCACTTTACATTTATTTAATAAAAAATAATCATGACAGATTATTTACGAGAACCACTGTATTGCTAAAATAGTTATTTTCTTTTGTGAAGTCTTTACCAAGCTTAGATACTGCTAGCTACTCCAAGTTAATATATTAGAACATGAATTCATAAACATGAAAATATTTGTTTTCCTTAATGTGTTGTGAAGTTTTAAGCTCCATTTTACCTCTAGCATGTGTTGACTACAGAAAGTAACACAAGGAAACCACAAAGCATAGAACATATTATATGTCATGGTATAATTCCTTTCACTTGAATATTATTTATTTCAATTTTCCAAAATATGCGTTATTGATAAAGCTTGCAGAAGATAAAAGCCTAACTTGTACTAGTCATTAAATAAAACTCTCTTCAGCTCAGGTCAGGAAAACTATAACTTCAAAAGGAAAAGCAAGACTAACTTCAAGGACTACAAGCATGAACACAAGTTTAAAGATGACATCTGCAACCAGAAATTCATCACACCAGTACTATGACAGGTGTTAGTAGTGACACCTGTGGCAGAAGAAACTATTCAAGATATAAAATCCCTTAATTCATGTTGTAATGGTTTCAAAAGTAAACATGCTATTTCAATTAGTAAAAGGTGAAGAAATTTTACAGCTTTATACTCCAGCATAACCATAAATCACACACTTTCTGTAGAAAACTGCAACCCAGAAATCAAACTATTTCACATAAACACTTCAGAATCAAGGCACAAAACTACTTCCGGACAATATCATGCCAGCGGACCTTGTGCTATTTCAGATGGTTCCCATGATGGTTGCTGCTCTGCTGCAATGGAACTTAGACTCTTGATAGGCTTTGGAGTCGAGCACTGCTTGCACCTAAAACAAGATATTGAGATTAACCACTGTTTTATTTATACTAGAAGTTTTCTGCACAGAAAAAAACCCAGTATGTAATTTCTTTACTCAGTAGGAGTGCAAAAGTATATTTTAGAATAACATGCAAAATGTCATAAACAACCCAAACTCCAATAAAGTAACTTAGCTGTGAATTTTTGCTTTATATGCAAGTGTGTGTATGTTTATTTATATATAAATATATATATGAATATACATGCATATGCACAGACATATAAATATTTATACAGAGATTCAAGCTCATTCCTAGAGCGAAAATAACTTTGCTTTTCATTCTACTCTACAGAACCTTTTTTAGACTTTGCTAAGTATATGCTACTGACAAAAAAGCTCTGAAACCTCAACATCCTTGTCAGGTTCCTTCCTAAATATCTATAAACAACCATGGAATCTGTTACAGAGCTTACAATACAGCTATTTAAAAAGAGATCTATGTCTGAAGGTGAGTTGTATGTTGCTGGGTAACTATAGAGATTATAAAAGCGCAAAGGGAAATACTTTGTATTGGTGAAGATCCACTCCAAGTAGGAATACCCATATTGCCTTTATTTAAAAAAAGCTGTGGACAACTTTATCTGTAAAGAGCAAAACAATAAGAAAACAAAACCAAAGAGAAATAATTATCTGCATTCATTGTATTGGACCCTTAGAGGAAGCTTTCATAGAATCATATGGGGTTGGAAGGGACCTCTGGACATCAACTAGTCCAACTCCCCACTGGAGCAGATCTACCTATAGCATGTTGCACAGGAACTTGTCCAGGCGGGTTTGGAATGTCTCCAGAGAAGGAGACTCCACCACCTCTCTGGGCAGCCTGTTCCAGTGCTCTACCACTCTCACAGTAAAAAACTTCCTCCTCATGTTTAGGTGGAACTTCTTACACTCAACATGAGGAGGAACTTCCTTACTTTAGGGCTCATGTGAAACATGCAACATTTCTGCACAGAAATTTTTTTGCTGGCTACAGGACTGAAGGCAGCACAACACAGCGCTCTGCTTGAACTTATTAGGACTGCTCAGAGGGAGGACTCAATAGCTTGCGGGAAGTAGACTGGTATTTCTGAGCTTGGTAACTGCACGCTGCTGTGCAGTACTGGGAGAACATACTGCTGCTCTCATTGAGCAGGAGCATGGTATTGCATGGCACAACACAGATATCACACATACAACATCCATGTGCTGTGTTCCGTAGCTCTGGAACTGGGGAACTGAGAAACCTGTTGAAGTTGCCCCTACAGCGACTGACATCAACAAATAGGTAAGTCACTTTGAAGTGTGGTGGCTCTCAATAAATGGCAAATGGTGAGGAAAGGATGTTCAAAATCCTGTATTTCTTCCAAAACCAAAGCTGTCCCAATGCTAGGAATGAGAGAGAATGAGATGTGGATTGACAGCCTGAAATTATTTTCTGGGTATCTATTAATTATCTTTAAAAAAATCCAAACCACAACACCTTACAGTTTCAAAGCAATACACGTTTTGACTTTGGTCTCATGAGCAAGACCAGAAAACGCTATTTTTTCTGTCCACAAAATGGAAGATCTGGACTAAAAGAGTAAGATTTAGCAGCCTAAAGAAACTCATATTCACATTTCCATCTCTGTAATATATTGCCCTAACTACATACCACAAGGCATGTTCTGTAAAAGGATGTATAGAGCAAGATAAAGGCCAACTGCCATTAAGTCCTTTGATACCAGGTAGTAGTATGACATTTCATCCCTGATCTCAGTACTGCTGGTCATATTATGTGTTTTGCATCAAAGAATCCTTTGGTAAGTTACTCCTTAAGCACTGTGGTTTGAATTCCTGAAGATAATGACCTCCAACTATTACTGCAACTCCTAAAATACCAACAAATGCTTTTAACCTACCCATAATATTTTATGTTCCCTTGTAAAAGAAAAGGAGCTGAAAGATCTAACAATTCAAGATGATCTTCTGTGGATCTCACAGGAATAACACATTTAAATCTTTTTGTAAGCTTCCAGATTTCTTTTAGTGTCCCACCTGTTAAAAACAGAAAAACATGTTTTTAAACTCTAATCAAGAATAGAACGACTTGCATTTATTAGCTGATTAGATGTTGATTTCAGGACCTTCAATAAAAATGGAGACTTGCTATGGAAAACTGAAAAAATAATTTATGCAACTTTGCTGCAGTACTAAGTTGCATCAAGCAAATGTATTCTTGATTCTAAGACGCTGGCACAAAACAGTTGGCAATGATTTAAACCACAGTGATTTCATGTACAAATGATGAGAATATGCAAGGAGCAGTAACCTAACTGCATCATTTCACTCTTCAGTTCAACTAATCTGTAGCAACGTTATGGATCCCCCTCACTCCGAGGTCACATATAAGTCTGTCCGTTATCCATCTATTTCCTCAATTGCAGCCCAATAGATGCTAAACACTCAAAAAAAGTCATTGCTTCAGCTTAATGATTATGGTGAAGAATAGAGTACTGTGTTGGAGAAGAGTAAATTGCTTGTGTTTAACAAATGAATAGAATCTAGACCGTGTTTGTCTAATAAATGCCATAATGTGTTTGGCCTTTGAGGGTAGTCTATATCTGGAAAAATGCTGGGAAGATTTCTAGGGAGAATTCAAAAGCTCCACCTCCAAAAATTTAAAAATGAGTTTTTGAGAGGTCATATTTAAAAATGAGAATAGCATGTAGCTTTGTCAAGGTTCATTACTGAAGTTCTGGGGAAAAAGTGCTAAAACACTGGTTTTACCTTTTCCTTGTGCTCCAACAAGAAGCACATATATCAACATACGCTTATATTTGGCTGCTGGCATTTTAATATCTGAAAAAAAATCTTCCTACTTATATCATTCAGCTATTTTAGGAAAATAAAATAGAAATATTCTTTTTTCTTTTGTTTTCACAAAGATAAGGTTAGATTGCAAAAAAACCCCAAACATCCTATTGGAATTTGTCAGAAATAAAGCTGCTACCAATAACTAGTTGAATATAAAACAAAGCAGAAAACAGAAGGGGTTTTGTTATTGGCCTTACACAAAAGACCACCTGAGTTACATTTGCTTATTCAAACCACTACTTCAGCACAATTGAAGACATTGTTTAAAACTCATAATGGTACTGTATGCAATTATTTATTATTTTATTCCATTAAAAGCACTCCTTATTAGTATTCTTGCTAAATTGCTTTGTTTAAAGCTCAGTGACCATTTCTCTTGCCTGAGAAAATCTGAGAGAAAAACCAGAAAAAAAACCCCATCATGCTGCAAGAAGCTTTATTAATCTGAAACAACACTGACATCCAGAGGCTGACAGAGTTAATTGTAGGCTTGCACTATCAGAAATGTTCCAAAGCTTTTCCACATTGAGACTAAAAATAGGTCTTTTTAGAAGACTCAGTGAGTTTTCAAATGAGAACTGAGAAATCTGTAGAAACAGCTAGAAAAAAATATTTTCAGATGTTAATTTTACCAGAATCAACAATAAACTCACTGGTATAGTTTCAAAATAGACAGAAGCACCTTTACAAGACATTGACAGATGACTTTTTCCTGTTTGCACAACAGTAACAAAGTTCCAGTTGAGTTTTCTTTGAAGATGACTTTATGATCATCAATACTTACACTGGATACAACTTCAACATATCTTAACTTTGTAGATACTCAGAATGGACACTATGTCATAGGTGGTATATTTGCAATTTATCTTACCTTCCACCATAAGCAAAGTATCTTCAGGCTGCTGAAGCATTTCATCATGCTTTACAAAATGGATAGCTATTTTCCTTTGTTTCTGGTCTTGTGTGGTCCACATTACAGAATTATACCAGGATGTATTGTGTAGGTCTGGGTTTGGGGCAGTAACTGCAGCACCTTGTAAAATTAAGTCAAAATCACTTCCATCTGGAACTTCTCGCCTAAAATATTTTCCAAAATGAATAAGTAAATTCTAACAGCTCCTCCTTAAGCAATCTAGGAACAAAGAAGGCAGTACTCCAAATAAATATTAAAATAATAGTCATGAGAGTGTTACATCAGTTTAAACATTTAGAGTTGCATAGCAAATTATGACAAGATAAATAATTTCTATGTTAATAATTATATTAAGTAATCTAATCTCACTTAGAAGCAGAGGCAGCCTAATGGCTTCATCCACACATATGTAAATCCATGGAAAAAGAAATATATCAGCTTTATGTTATTTCACATGGCCCTTAAAAGGGCCATGCAACTTGCATAGACTGAAAAGACTGTGTAAACACAGATAATTTCAAATCTTATGTCCTAACTTATTCTATTTTGCATATTTTGAGTGGGGAAAAAAAAAGAGCATGAGCAGAATAGCTTCACACAGATACTATAAAGCAAAAATCTGCAACTCCACACCATTTCTTTTGTGTCCCACTAAAGTGCACCATTGTTGCTTTTTCAGTTGTCATCCACAGAAAAGAAACACAGGCCATTCAAATTTACCAATATTACCAACAGGCAAAAAGCCAGTGGCTGGCACACCAAGAAAAAAACATATTAGAATGTTTTCTCCTAAGCAAAACAGACCAGCTGGCTTCAGGTGGAATATGAACTGTAACTAAATGGACAATATAAAAAATAAAGCCAAAAGCTTGGACTATTTCTTAAGACTCAAAGAAAACAGGTACCAAGCTTTTGAGTGGAGTTGAAGAATAAAACCCAACAGCTCCTGCAGATTATTCTGATGGTTTCACTCTCAAATCCCAAAGCAGCTGCTTTCACCAGTGCAAAGAAAAATTCCTACCTATGAAACCAAAGTTCCACATTCTGCTGTAGCTGCCTAATTGGCACCTAATTGGAAGACCTAGAGGTCTTCCTGAACCTGAACGTTCATTTCATGAATACGGTGCTGTTCACGTGAACTCTTCCCAACTGTGTTGCTGGATTAATATTTTCAATGCAAAAGCAACAGATCTAACATGTGAGGTCACCTTTCTTGATATACACATTAAACTCTTCCAGCCTTTACAGCCTGCCTGTAGATTTTCTGCAGAGGTAGGAATGGAATGAAGTGGTTTTGAACCAAACTAAACACGAGGATTTAAACGTTTGTAATGTGGATACATGAATACGTATATGGATATACAACCATGTATATCTGTATTTTGCTACTCAGAAGCTTTCAGTGGAAGTCTAAAACCAAAAATACATCTCTATAGAGATATTATACCCAAAGCGTTATATGCAACTTACTGTATAAAGTGTTAAAGGATTGAACTTGCACTGAGCTTTGTTCAATCAGGCCCTTCAACATATGCTAAAACATGAACCAACTTCTTCTGCCACAGCAGAAGATGTAGGAGGCAAGATTCCCCTAAATCATGTTTCCCTCCTGGGACACTTAGCTCACCCAAAAGAGAAGCTAAATTTCTGGAAAAGCTCTGCAAGTAGTCCCATCGTTGCAGCAGGATGGTTGCAATAGCAGGAAATATACTGAGGCCTCACAAACCTATCTAGTTAAAAGTCTGCCCTAATTCTGTGTCAAAGAGAAGGCAGTGATATGTGAAATGAGAAAACTCCAGTGAACAAAAATGAAGATACTAACAAGTCCAGAATATATAAAAAGGCTGCAGAAGTCACAGAAAATTGGGGGATAAGGATAAAGTTCATAAGGAACAAGCAAAATCCTGTCAATTGTATCTGCTTATTACTATACAGAGTTGGCAAATTATCAAAAAAGTGACAAAAGTGGCAGAGATAGTTGGCAATTCTCTCCTTTTTAGACTTAGTAATAAAGACCATGTATTTGTATGCTGTGAAGATGATGAAGCACTTCCTCTTACATTAGCAACCACAAGAATGTTGGAATAACATCTGATAAGGATCGATGTTGTTCAAGCTGCAAGAGCGCTAACTTTGCATCCCAAAGCTGTAAGAGAAGGCTAGTAGGGGCATTTTCTTGTCTCAGTGATGTTTGTATCTAATAAATCTTGATTGTGCAAAAAATTTCAAAAGGCTAGGAGAATACTAAAGCGCCATCATTTACAGAAGGCAACAGTTTACACCAGTAACAATAAAGCCATTTGCTTAGGACTGATGGTAGCCAAGTCAGGCAAAAAAAGCAATACAGGATTTAGATGATCACGAATACCACTGCGATGGTATTTTAATTGAAAATAGGCCATTTCAAAACAAACTTACTTTCATTTTATGATTAATATACAGCAGAATTATTTGATGAGTATTACTTGATACAAGGACAAATAGCATTAAAGAGGAAATAATATTAAAACTGTCAGTGAATTGACTCAGGTCAGGAAAAAGACAAAAATACCAAACCAAGGTGAATGGTGTTTCCCTGATAGTTTTGGATCACAAAAAAATGCCTTCTCTGATACACTTTAGTCAGAGGTATTTTATTCATTCACTTGGAGACTATCAAACCTTTTTGCATATCCTATTTTAAAACCACAAGACAGCAACAAGTACTTAAAGACAACTTCAATATGGGAAAAACTGCACTGCTAAATTTGAAAATTAAGAAAAATTACTGTTTTGAAACCACTCAAAGGATTCTGTAAATAGAACTCATATGATGATTAAAATTTTCCTACCTATTGTCAGTGAGTTTCAAACCTTTGTTCAAAATACGAAATATGTTTACATTCATCTCATTTTACACACAAAAAAAGAGGATGAAAATACACTGAAAATCTAGGCATCCCAAAGCATGTAGAACAGTTCCTAATTAATTCTATTGTGTGAAACACTTACAAAGAGTTGCATTTGGAACAATGAAGTTTAATAGACTGATAGAGCTTCTGGGGTTTATAGGTTCTCAGCTTTGCTCTAATGCGATACTGTTGAGGAGCTGTGCTGTTCAGAATGGTTTTCAGTTCTGTGTTACTCAAATCCTGATGATCTGTTAATACTGCAAAATCAAACACACAAAAAAACCAACTATGCATAACTACTAAACACATCGTATCTGGATATATGGGAAATGGCTATTGCAGGTATGCTTTTTCCTTAATTCCCACCTTCTGTTCCCTCCCCAGTTGCAGCCTCAGTTTAATCAGCTCAACAAGTTACTACGGCCTTTAAGATAAATGACAACAGGTTGTGGGAGCACAGTGTACTTAATGGTGTACTTCAGAACATGTAGAAAAAAACCCTGAATTAGAAATATGCCATATTCATTTAAAATTGGAATAAAGCCAATGTGACATTTATATACTTAGACTATTAAAATAGGTCTTACCATAATAAGTAAAAGATATTATTTCAGCCTTTGAGCTGATGTCTCAAAAATACTTTTTCTCTTTAGTAAAAAATAAAACTCACCTTGAGGTCAAAATGTTTCCTACCTGTAACAGATAACTGCTGACATCTCTTTAAGTGTGATTCAAGATCTAAAATCAAGAAGAATTTCCTAATTATTTTCTTTCCTTCTTTTCTTCTTTATCATGTGGGCACAAAAATAAATAGCTATGCAGACAGATACACGAAACAGAAAGCTAAACAAAGGAAAATAGAAATACTAATAATGTATGAAAACAGTAAAAGCAAAAAGCAAAGTAAGTAAGGGACTAGCATCAGATATGGAATTGATATATTTGAGGAGAAATCAGTGCCTATATTAAATAGCAATGCTCATAAAAATAAATACTTTTCAAATGTATATACTGTGAATATTGAATTTGAATTGAATATTGAATGCTCAAGTAAACTATTCATCCCTCTGTAATCTTTCTGGACAGGAGCACAAATACAGTATTCTACAAAAAAAAAAAAAAAAAAAAAGACTGTCTGGTCCCTCCTCTGAACAACCTCCACTATACACTACACATAAGATGGTGCACAAAATTCTTTCCAGATTTGCAGTGTCTTGGTCTAGACATGAAGCATTTATTTATTCTTGATTTTTGTACCCTTTTAGAAATACCCTGTTACAGTATGTTATTAACAACTAAGTAACATAGGATTTTAAAAGCTAGAAGCAAAGATGCAGACTATGTCCAACTAGCTTTAGAGTTTAATTTTAGTTATCTTTATGTATTTATTCTTATTATTATTCTGTTATATCTTAGTACTATTCTTTATTTAGTTATTCTGGTTTAAAAATACCATTAAAAGAATAATACTGAAAAGAATAATATATTAAAAGAATATATTAATCTGTGAGACACTTTTTTTCCATGGCACTGCACCTTGCAGCTTTGCAACTTTCCATCAAATGGCTTCAGAAGTAGTGTTTTCAGTGTCTGTCTCTTAGGAATCCCCCTTTAGAGGGAGGGCACTATGTCACACTGCGTTATGATCCTATACAGTATGATTAAGAACACCATCTGTGTTTAATAATTTATTCACTACCTCCTATGAAAGTATTTTTCCATGTGTATGAAAGGCTTCTGCTGTGAGAGAGAAGGACAGGGTAATGTTGATTTCTAGTCTAATCCAGAAGAATTCTCTAAAGCTTTGTATGTCAAAGTAACATTATACACTTGGAGAAGCAGTAACTATGCAGTATCTTGACCCTGTATATACATTAGAAGAAAGAACAAATCAGCTTTCAATTGCTCTTACCTGTAACGTTGTTAAAAGTGCCATCTAATTCGACTGAAGACATGCTTTCCATACTCTGACTGTCTGCCAGATCCACAGAGTCTAAGAATCTAAAAATAAATGGTCAAATATGTTACAATCTAGCGAAGTCTTTCATATAAATATATATATATGACTATACATATATTTACATTAAACCTACTATTTATCAATAGACAGGTATAGCGTTCAGTCATAAATCTTCTGGCAGTGACATAAAACTTAATTGAGCCAGAAGTTGCAGGAGTTTATATTAATGATGCAGATGAGCCACTCTTTCACTTCTGGAAGCTTAAACACAATATAGTGCAAAAAGAAATCTATACTAGTGGAAATAGAATTCCTGATAAAGGAGCATGGCCTTTGGTTACCTACCCTTTCCTTATGTATATAATACAGTTCAGTAAAGCATTGATATTATATGCTTCATTTTGAACATCTTCTCATTCTCGCCATTTCCAAGTAACACACATGTATAGGCTTAAAATGTGCTCAATTTATCTGTTTAACTATAGCTTTTATGTTATTACATGTCACTACGAAACAGAATAAGCATGTTAATGTGGCCAGGCTTTTTTATTATAGAATTATAAATTACAAATTTTAATCCCTATTATACTCTCAATTTGGAAAATTAGCTGTTATATACCTATACCCCAAAATACTTCTTCTTAGTGGTGCTAAAGACATACTCTGTTCCAGAGTTTCTGATTCTGACATGCATTTACATTTCTCAACTGCACAGTCATTACGTTAGCCTAGAGTTTTCCAGAATCATCTAGGAAAAAAATAAAAATACAGTACTTACGTTTTTAGTTCCTTAACATCTGGGTTACTTTCTGGTAAGACTCCTATTCCTCGACCATAGCACGTGCCACCATGAAGATGGAATTCTATATGTGAGAAATCTTCATTCTCAGCACTTGCTTGTTTTGTATGAATACTGTAAATTCTCAGAAAACTTCCAATCTTAAAGGAAAAAAAAAGAAAACAGATTTGCTAACAGAAAGCTAGCTATTAACTTGTAAAATCCTAGGCCTTATAAAGCTCCCTCCCTGTTTTCACTGAGTCATATGGTGGCTGGAGGACCTCTGGAGACTGCCTAGCCCAACCCCTCTGCCCAAAGCAGAGTTAATTATAGCAAGGGCTGTCTCCAGCTGGGTTTTGAATATTTTCAAACATGGAGACTTCAAAACCTCTCTGGGTGACCTGTTTGTTTTGCTTTATCTGACAACAATTACTGGCAGCAAAGGCTGATTTGGAACCAGCATAAGCCTTCTTAAAAATTTGATTCTCAAGAAGACTTCAGAAGATTGATCAAAGAAGGCAGTATTTTTGTTTCCTGAGGGCACAATTTGTCTTCTATATTCACAATACACCCCTCCAGAGACTGACATGCTGTGATTTGTCCACGTATGACTGCACTCAGCAATTGACCTCATGTCCATCATCACACACAGCATATTATCTTTTTCTATATACACACAAATATATGTTAAACCTAGATTTCTTTATCATATCTTGCTCCTACATTACAGATACCAGTTTTTTTTTTCAGCACCAGGACAAAAGGCAACATGTTTTAGAAATTCAATGATTTTGGCACTGTTGCTAACTTTGTTAGATTTTCTGCTCAGGTACATGGAGAATATGCTTCTTGTTTTGTTTAGAATTATTTTATGTTCTCTGAAACAGTTCTGTCAAGTTACACAAATAGGCTAACTAATATAAGTACTTATTAAGAAAGAAATTATGGAGTGCTGAACAATGAACACAACTTTGTAACTTTACTTTTATTTCAAACTGCCATTCCCATTAATCATGCCCACCATCCCCCCCTAAAAGAAAAACCCAAACCCCAAACCAAAACCAAGGTTCTAAACAGATAATCTGGAGATATAATTACATAGTTAATTCCCTTTAATGTGCTTAAAGGCCTCCGAATCAAATAGCACCCAAATGTTTTTTAAAAGTATAACCTAAGATCCAGCCAATAGCTGTCAAGCTACACACATTCAATAACCTACATTTATATTCGCTCTGAGTATCTTTTAAATAGCCCTATATAAACAATAAATTATTTTAAATTTACTTAAATTAACATTAATATTACAGCAGGCAATCTGTTAAGTGTTCAGCTTCAGCTGCTGCTTTAGAATAATTTTAACCAATAGAAACCCAGAAAGTATTCCTATAAGACTGGAATGGCCAGGTCTTATGATACTTATACACATATGTACATATGCATAAAAGCTGATAGAGTAGTATCTTGATTCTGAATTCTCTTCTGTGCTAAGGAACAGACTATAACTATATAATGCTGGTATCAAACTGCTCTTTTAAACAATAATCATATATGAAAAAGGCAGCATATTTTCAAATCCAGGCACCAGGGACATACAAAGTGCACTTCAGCCTGCACCTACTATGTTTCTGGCACGAAGCTCTTACCAGAGTTTTAATTGATCTGCACTATTAGGGGGCTGCTCATTTTGTTCATTCAATGCACATCAGTAGGACAGCATGCACAATTAGATGGAGTTAGCAGACTTATCTGCAAGCTTTTTTTTTTTTTTTTCCCTTTCCAGATGCTAAATTTCACTTTATTATGTTGAATATCGAAAAATATAAGCAACATTATAAAACTACTTTTCATTTTCATTCTCGATCCTTGGAGAAACAAGGAGAGGGGTTACCAAAACTGCCACCTTAGATTTCTGGAGGGCAAACTTCAATCTGTTCAGAAGACTGCTGAACAAAATCCCTTGGGAGGATGCCCTCCAGGATACAGGAGTCCAGGAAGGATGGACATACTTCAAGAAAGAAGTCTTAAAGGCACAGGAGCAGGCTGTCCTCATGTGCTGAAAAACTAGTAGGTGAGGAAGGAGACCAGGCTGGCTACATTTTGCTGGATCTCAGGAAGAAAAGGAGAGTGTACAAGCTTTGGAAAAGGGGGCAGGCCTCTCATGAATATTATACAGAGGTAGGGAATCTATACAGGGAGAAAATTAGGAAAGCTAAGCGCAGATACAGCTCAACCTAGCTACAGCTGTTAAGAATAATAAAAAATGCTTCTAGAAATTCATTAATAATAAAAGGAGGATTAGGGAAAATCTCTCTCCTTTATTGGATGCAGAGGGAAACAGTCACGAAGGATGAGGAAAAGGCTGAGGTGCTCAATGCCTATTTTGTGTTGGTCTTTAGCAGTGGAACTAGCTGTTCCCTGGACACCCAGCCTCATGGCAGGGAGGGGAAGCAGAATGAGGGCATCACAATTAAAGAGGAAGGGATCAGTGATCTGCTATGCCACTTGGATGCACACAAGTCTATGGGACCAGATGGGCTACACCCAAGAGTGCTGAAAGAGTTGGCAGATGTGCTCACCAAACCACTTTCCATCATTTACATGAAGTCGTGGCTAACTGGGGAGGTCCCAATGGACTGGAGGGTGGTACTCAGCACTGGTGAAGCCACACCTTGAGTATTGTGTCCAGTTCTGGGCACTTCAATACAAGAGAGACATCGAGGTGCTGGAGGAAGTGCAGAGGGGGGCAACAAAGCTGGTGAAGGCCTGGAGAACAAATCATATGAAGAGTGGTTGAAGGAGATGGGGCTGTTTAGTTTGAGGAAGAGGAGGCTGAGGGGAGATCTCATCACTCTCTACAACTACTTGAAAGGACACTGTAGAGAAGTTGGTGCTGGTCTCTTCTTACAGGTAATTAGTGACAGAATGAGAGGGAACGGCTTCAAGCTCCAACAGGGGAGGTTT
>BJBW01000992.1:30511-57248 GCA_004320125.1 Scolopax mira
TTAGATGTGGTGTTGGGGGATATGGTGTAGGGGAGAACACTGTAGAGGAGGGTAGATGGTTGGACTCGATCCCAAGGGTCTTTTCCAACTGAAATGATCCTACGATTTTAATATCCCTATTAAGGGCCACTATAAAACTAATCTAATGATTATGACAAATGCTTTTGCAGAAAATTTTGTGTAGAAGTTCTTGGTTTGTTTTTTTTTTTGGTTTGTTTTGGTTTTTTTAAGAGTAATTTGCTTATAAGCAGGAAAAAGTCTGTTATAATTCAAGAATTTCTTGAAAATTTTCATGAAAAAACCTATTTACTATACTGTATTTACTATATGTACAAACATAAAATATTAAACATTAGAGAGGAGAGCCCAGAAGCCAAGCTGGTTTTGTCTTCTAAGCTTGTGTGCTGAAATTAGTGCAAAAGATAACCGAATTGCGTATTTTAGTGCAATACTCCAATTCCCAAGATTTGTGATGACTGTAAGAATATATCTTCTTATATATGCATTTTATTAGATCCCCTTTCCTTTCTTTTCATGTTATGTATTTTAACATCGCTTAGAACTGCCCTAAAGAGATGCATCATAATTAGCATTGCCAAGCACCGGAGGAGCGCGGGCGGTGAGGGATGTCGGCAGAGAGCAGCGGGGCTGACCGTGCGAGCCGGGCTGCAATTTCCCTGCGCTCCTTCGGGGGGCAGCCTTGCTCCCCGTTAGCAGCGCCGAGCAGAGGGGGGACCGCATTTGTGGTGTCCACCGAACGCCTTATATCCTTGGCCGAGAAGGAATTATCATCTACATCACAGTAAACACCATGATTTACAGAGCCACCACTAAAATGAAGCACAAAACCAACCCCTTACCTGGCTTCAGTTTACAGCAGTTCTGTTTATGAACTACCTACCTCGTTTAAAGCAAGTTCATTTCAAATGAAATTAAAGCAGTAAGAACACATTGCTTCCAGTAATATAAAATATATTAATACCCTATTTGCATTTTAATTCAAATATGACTATTTTAAAAATATATATTAAGACCAAAAAGAATTAAAATGAAGTCACATCCGCAGTTCCCTTTAACTAGCCAACTAAAACAACTTTTAGTGTACAAAATCTCATTATTACTTCAAAACATACAGGGTTGGGTTCACATTTAAGAAACTGATGAATTTGGAATGGCCATTTATCATGACAGTTAAATGTTCACGCTTGACCAAAAACACGCTTGTGACAAGAGGCTATCTTTAGCTACAGGAATGACTTTACAAAATCATCTGTACTAATTTTTATGCCTATTTTATGGCTGATGATATTCAGTGAGATTTCTTTCTTGTCATTTTATCCTATCAAGAGTCCTATTTTAATAAGTAAATTGTGCACAACGTTTTGCAAATGAGAGGAAGCGTATGCACAGCATTTGGATGTGGTCCTTGGCATTAAAAAATACCAACTTAAATCCATTAAAGGGTTTGGAGGACATGGGGGTGGGATTGGATGGGGGTGTGTGTTTGGGGCTTTTTTTTTCCTCATTTTAATGAGGAAAAAGGACAGTGGGGAAAATACCACTGACAGGTCAAAGGAATGCTACTCCAGCACAAAGAAGATAAAGCTAGATATTACAGCCATGTAACACATCTAGGTTGCACACTGGAAATGTGACTCAGACAGTACTAGACTCCTCAGTCCAAACTACCACCAAAAAAGATGTGACATTGTATATAGCAGGACGAACAGATGAAAATATTCAAATTCTGCATTTGAAGATATATAACACAGAGCAAATACTGTGAAACTACAGACTAGGTGTTGCATGCACGCTCAAGGTTGCATTAATTATACTAAACACATGGCAACACATAAATGGTGGTGTCAAGCCATCAGAGGAATACACAGTACCACATACTCAATGAATGACAGTAGATAAAGACATTTTCAACCAGGAAAAGCTGTGGACAGCTGTACCCCTACTGTGCAGTGACTGACCACCAGTCCTAACACACCTTAATGCTCACCATCTAGTAAAAAGCCCCAGATGGAGAAACCCATGTCACAGACCTATTCCTGAATTGTATGGTAAGGTCTGAGTCAATCCTGAGAACCTCTGGAAAAAATGGAATAAGAGTGGCTGAAGAACAATGGAACTACAACCCATGGGGAGCAACTGCACTCCAGACTTTGTTGCAGGATGAGGTTCCTGGAGTAATAAGAAAACCTCATGCAGCCCAGGTAGCCAGAGGAAGAAGGAAATTTAGGAAAAAGCAGTGAACACTGTTGTCTTTGCTTAATTGTAGCTGTTGCTTGTGTCTTTATCCCCCAGGAAATAATTGACTTCAGAGATGAGATATCTGAAAATTCTGTTTGTGTTCTGCTAAGGCAATAAATACTGAAAAGCCACAATCTTACCCAGCAGGGTAAGAGGCCAGTAAATATAGGGGACAAATGTCTACTTACGGTACCAACTGTAGCGTACCTTCAATATTACTAAAGTTCTCTCCATTGAAAATTGTAAATATTACTTGACTGTCTCAGGAAATGGGATAAAATGCTCATATCTTCAGTGTTCTCTGGACAGACAATCCAAAAAAGGAGCTTTTTAAGAAACTCTTGCAGGAATACCCCTGACATTGTGCTCCAAGGTTTGCTAAAAATTCCCTGTCACGCATCACCCAGTTTCTCTAGACTACAGTGCTTACTCAGAACCTCCTTGTCTGAACATGCACCCACAGATACAATTTTAAAACAAGAAAAAATATTTCACGGTGTTGGTTTTGGGTTTGTGGGTTTTTTTCCAATCTGCCCTTCGTGGTATCAAGGCTACGTAAAACAGATTGTTCATACATAAACATCATTTCAGAGCTGCAACTGTCATTGCAAATGGTACACAACAACATGGGAGTGTAACCTAACAATTCAGTAGCGATTTACATTAAAAAAGGCAATTCTAAGCTAATGTCAAATGCAGAAGGGGTTGCTGAAAAATAATGCACTTTTATTGTTTCCGAAACCAAGAACTGGCAAAACATCTAGTACAGTTTCCACAGTGTTTGTGTGTTCACACTCAGAAAGGTGCAGCTGCATACACTAAACATTCTCCAGTTTTATACTTCTACATAAATGACTTTTAAAAAAATTATTGCATAACAAGACCCTGAACTAAATAAATATTATACAGATTAACACAGCATAATACTTTTTTATGATATAACGTGATTTCCACCAGTATTTAAAAAGAATCTCCCAAAATGTTGTTATCTTTAGATTATTTTGCAAAATAAACTTAACTGCACGCACTGCACCCTGAATATCATAAATCTTCATGAAGTTTAATTATTAGAATATCAGCTTTCTCTTCATTAACTCCACAAAGACAATCCACTAAAATGTGGTGTTCAAAAAATGACGTAAAAGTTACACAACTTGCACGAGTGAAACTACTGCAACTTTGGACATAGCCAGGAGGAGAAAACCAGCCAGTGCTGCTCAGTAGGTCAAACCAAGTTTCTTAATGGTTTCCTTTGATACTGGAGCTTCTGCTACACAGTGCAGTAACCAGAAAAGGCAGATGCCTCATAGATGAGAAAGAAAGGGCACACAAGAAGGAAAAAAACAACGGAGTGAGCTGATGAAGACACCCCACGTATCACATATTCAACAGGAATTCCTCAAGAAAATGTTCTATCAATATTTTAATATTTTCCCCCTTAATTTTAAAAAACATATTGCTTCTCTGGAACATCAGCAGTTATTTCTATCAATAGATTACACCAGTTACTAGAGACAAAAATCACAAAGAGAACCTGTAAGTAATGAAATAATCTGTAAATTTTGCTATGAATTCTTACACAAAGGCAAATTATATTGCTTCTGTCACTTACTTATGAACAGGCATTAACATATCAAATAGATTTTATGTCTCCTGATAGCCCCAGATTAAAAATGACTATCACTTATCTTCAATTTCTGGTAAAAATTTTCTTAAAAATGATGCTTGGGTATAGAGGGCAAGACATAAAATGTAAATAAAATGTAAAATGTATGCTTTGGTAATTTACTGGATTCTGAAGCAAGATGGCAGTGTTGCCGAAGATCAAATGTTTAATTATGTTGTTGTTTTCTCTATCTAAGCATAATCAACATTACTGACCGACTAAATGAAGATTGTACTGCAAATTGCAGAAGTTTAAAGAACAGAAAATCTTTTACTGACTTCAAAATTACGGGTCTCTAATGGGACTACAAGTTTAACCCCACTTCATATCATTTAAAAAATAATTCTAAAGCATAGAATACATTTTCTGAGTGTCTGGAAAGAACTGCTTAATTGGAAGAATTTTTTTCATGGCAATTTTAAGATAATGAGGCTGTTTTATACACGTCGAAGGAGCTTTGCATTCAAATAAAAGGTGTAGGAAATGAAAGATAAAGAGGAACATGTGAAATGAACAGCAGAGCTGAATTGATATATTCTCTGAATTGAGTTCTAAGCACAAAATAGGCCACAAAAGGAAAAGTAGAAATACCAAACCGTGCATTACCTTAAGTGATTTTGCCAGTTGTACATGGTTATCATAGACTAGAATGTCCACTGTTAGATTTCGCAGCTGATGAAGAAGAACTTTTTCTCCTTCCAGGTCTCTTGCTTCCACAGGTACCTTCCACGTTGGGTAAGGACATTTTGTGCCATCCCATACCTGCAATGCAAATGAACTATTTCAATATGTTCACAGTACTTTAGATTGAGATTTTACCCAAGTTTTATTTTTTAAAACAAGTATGTTGTTTGATTAAAAGTTGATAACAATAAGAAATCTTAATTGGAATCTCAGTTTTAAAGTCCTTGAATTACCTAAATTAGATTTCATTTCATTTCATTTCATTTTTTAAAATAAATAAATATAATAATAACAACAACAATAGCAATTCCCCACGGAGTATAAAATAACCTCTATACATAATATGATCAAGTGTTAAGACCTGGGATTTTTTAATATTAAAAAAAATATATAAATCAGCACTAGTAAAACATCAACTGTTTATTCAGCAGTCAGAATTCACCATATGCAGAACTGCCTATATTTAACATTTTAATCCTGCTATAGGTTTTTTCTTTAACCACTCCAGCTATAGTATGTGAAGACTGAGTACACAGCATATACTCCCTTAATTCCTGATGATCTCCTACATCAGTACACATTGCTAATTATCCAGAACACATTAGAAAAACATCAGTATTTAAAATATACTTAATAATTAGGATACTGGGGTGGTTTTTTTGCCTAAAGGTAAGTTCTTGATACAGTTACATACTGAAATATCAATAGAGATACCTTTGAGCTATTAAAGTTATTGTGAAAAAGTAAGATTATTAACAGAATTAGAACTTCAGAACCAAAATTTTACTTGATTTACTACTTAAATCAAACATTAAGTTTTGTGATAGCTGCTTATGCTACGGTTTCCTGAGTTCCTGAAGAAACACTCTTCCCAAAGACAACAGAAATACTTAAATATTTCTGAATAGGTCTGAAATACTAGCACAGAAAATGAAAAATCTAGAGGCATTTGGACTGTAAGTCTGAAATGCTGCATTTGATAGGATTTCACGCACATAGGTCCAACAAAAGCTAGTTTTCAGACAGATTCCAAGGCATTTTGTCCCACAAGTCAGGCACTGCAAAGAGGGAGACAAAAAATAAGATAACAAAGCTTAAGTTTTAAAGGGTTTCTACCCTTTATGCTTAATTGTTGTAGATCAAAGGACCCACAGGAAAAGATCTAAGAATCAGCAAAGGTATGTGTAAATACACTGAGAATAACTCATGGTTGAAATATTCATCCAAAATTAAGAGATAAAAAGGAAAACTGTTCACAGTGAAAATGACCCATAACATCAAATTAATGTTCCCAATGTGAGTACATTCTGAAGGACTCAGATAATGAGGTGGTATCTGCTGCCACAGATAAAAAAAAAAGCCTATTACCTTCTGATCCTACACCATGAAATACTTAAAACCACCTTTGAAAGAGAGGTTGAATGATTGCTTGAATTATCAAACCTCTTCCTGAACTAAGCTTCAGAAACATAGATTTAGTGCAGTTTTATTACAAATTTAGCCACTCTGACAAAAATATAGAACCTGGAGTTTGTCAAGTTTTCCATTATTTTTCGACTGGCTTTACCTGGGACACTTTTTGTTAGTTCTACACTTAAGACATGGATCTGACAAATGGATTGAAACAACCTGAATGTACCCTGTCAGATACAAGGATGACTTCTTAGCTTTAAAATGTTCTTCACCAGAAGAACTAATGGGGAACCTTTTAGAAGAATTTATAAGCCAGGAAGCTTTCTTTACAATGAAAAAAAACTCCTTAGAAAAGTAGTTGGTTTTGGTTTGTTACTACACAAATATGAAAACAGATCAAGCTTTCTACCTCAGGAGATTGCCAGCTTCACTTCATTCAAATTATGGATGAAAACCCAAAAGCACTGATTTCACAAAAACACCACTAGTCTAAAAGCCAACACTGATATAATTAATTCTGGATACGAAACAGTAAATGGTTCCATTACTCGTCCTGAATGGAATGGAGCTAAGAAACAGTTAGTGACAACCTTTGATCACCATGGTCAACAAAACACTGAAATGGGAGAGACACAACAAAGCCCGTTTCTCTTCAGCGGAGTGTGCTAGTTGTACAACATAGCTTAACATAGACAATCTAACTGACAGACAGAAGGAAAGAATAAGAGTAAAACTCTTATGAAAGGCATAAATGACAGAAAAAATTCCTAGTGTGAGTTTTTTAGTCTCCATCAGTTTGAATAAGCAAATTCTCAGAAAAAGGTAAGCACTAACAAGTTAGTGTTACCATCTTTATGTCAGCCTCTGTCAGGCGCTGTGCATATCCTAATTAATTTATCAAGTGTAATAATAGAAGTCACACTACGGGTGATGCACAAAATCACTGAAATACATTTTAGTTGTCTTTGAAGCAATCCCCACTACTTACATGAGCTCAATGCTTAAAATAATATTTTATAAGCATAACCAACCATTGATATAACTGATATACTTGGAATGACATGACAAACTTAAATCATTAATATCAAATGTATAACCACAGTAATATAATAATCATATTTAATGATCACTCCATTTGAGTTAGTATTAAATTTGGGGGTTTTATTTGTTTAGAAAAATCTACAAAATAATCAGAGATCTGTCTACAATTTCTTTAAAAGTATTCTCTTCTATCACAACCAACATTTGATAAAAAAAGGATTTTGGTGTGCTTGAAAATTGAAAGAAATTAGCAACAACATACAAATGTTAATGTACCATTTTTAAGCTTGTCTGATGTATTTAAATAGAGAATTAAGCATTTTATATTTTATACTACTAAAAAAAATATATATTGTTAAAGGAATTAAATATCAGAAAAATTGATCTACTGTTATTTGATTTCAAACTTTTACCTTCCAAAGTCTGTCCTAGGTGGGGGGGGAAACTAAGTCATTATTTTCACTATAGGAAACCAACTTTAGGTCTTAAAACACAGAAAAAAAGAGTCAAGAAATTTAAGAAAGCACTTGTCTCTGTCCTTCCAAAGGGTCCTTCAATGCTAAACATATACTTCTTAATGAACAACTTAATTACAGTCCACAAAGTTCTAAAATTTTACTAGGTCTCTTTTGACATCTATTGACAAGGGATAATTAAATGGAAGTATTTGTAACAGCTGCAAAGCATTTTATAGGATAACACTAAAGGTTTATTTCTGTGTAGTGCATGTATTGTTTTCTGCAGAAAAATCGTCACTGCTTTAATGAAGTAATAATGCAGTGTGTTGTTTCTAAAACCGTTGTAACAATACAGCTTAATACAGTAGGACCAATTTTAGGAAGTCATAAAATGGAAAATAACAGGCTGTTCATCACTCACATTGGCTGTTCACTCACTCACATTTGAACAACCAACTTCGAAAAGAAAGAAGAAATACAGAGGAGTTTCAGAATAACATCTGACCCATACATCTGGAGCTAAACCAATGAAAACTATGCAGACCTCCATTTTATTTAGCTGATGTTAAAGATCACCCTTGAAAAGTACCCTCCTGTTATGTGGCACTTTGCATCTTGTACTTCACTGATCCCTAAAGTACTTATGCATAAATAACTGAAAGAAGCTACCTAAAATCCATCAAGACAGATAATATAATCCATTTCTTAATTTTCTGGATAGTGCTACTTACTGCATTATCCAGCAGATCTAGAAAAATTAATAATAATTGCTTCTAACTAATAAGCAAGGTTAAAATTTAAAACAATTTAAAACAAAAGATTACTTAAAGCTGAGAAATATTGCCAACGTTTACCTACAAATGTTTGTGAAATGATGATCCCTACTAATGCCATCATACAACAGCTCTCTAAAGAAATAAATGAGATGAGCAACTTTAAAGAGAACTGAAATTTCTGTTTTGTTTTCATAGAAACAAAATAGTCAAGGATCATAAATTTGCTTAACCTCAAAATATGTATCTACATAACATTATTTCAATCAGTGAATATGCCTGTTTTATCAAAAACTGAATTACAATGTCTTAAATAAATAAATAAATAAAATATACCTTTAGAAGAAAAGAAGATCCATCCACTTTTGCTTTTCCTACCAGTTGGCAAGTTAGATCAAAGTACAGCATTGGCTGAACACCAGACAATTTTGCTGCTGGTCCAGAGATGGAAAGATTAGTGCCTGCCCAAATACGTAAATCTTCTATTGTTTTCTGTTCTTCATCCATGAAGGTGTACACTTTGCTAGAGGTTCGAGGAACTACTGGTGCTCCAACAGTTCCATCAAATGTCAAGGATGCAAATCCCGCGCTGGTAATTCCCTGCATCTGTCCATTGTATTCCCTGATCTATAACAAAGTATGAAAAAACAAACCTAAATGGCTGCACTGCATCAAGACATACATACTTATCACGTGCATGAAGAATGGACCATTGATTATTTTTGTTCATAGTGCTATTAGGAGGACAAGTCAAAATAAAAAACAAAGCAAGGAAATTAACATCAACAAGAAAAAGTGAATAAGCTGAAAACACAATCCAACATGAAAATTTTTTAGAGGCAGACTAACACCCAACTGTAAATATTGAGCATTAGTGCAAAGTATTTTATTCACAAGTCTCAAAGTGTTTGTGTGGGGAACACATGAGAATTGCTTTTACAGATGGGGAAACTGAGGCACAAGAGAAATTAATTTTTGGGGGTCACACCGCAGAGTGATCGTGGAGCAAAGGTATTATGAATTCCTGTTTTCTGCCTATTGCAATTCCTGATATTAAGAAACTGCAAAAGAAAACATCAGTTCTATGAGCTTTTTTTTCCCTATAAAGCAAACAGTGACCAGCTTTCATTCCTGAAATTATGAATACATCTTTCACAATTACTCTTATGGCTAGTGCCCTGCAAATGGCAGTTCCTCTGTATCCTGCTGATTTAGCTGTGCATCTGCTACCATACAGAACACGGTGTTTGAAGCATTCCTTCAAGGATCTAGTCTGGACTTATTGTTCCCTGCACATTTTTTATATCTATCAAAGCACTGCCTGACATTATCCAGAAATCGCAAACCCGCTGTTATGATCCATCCGTTTTTAATTAAAATTTGCCTATCAAAAAAGCATCAAGACTTCTGAATATAGCATTTGGAGACAATATAATTTAGGATTCCCAGTGTTCAAATGATTGAAAAACCTACTGATTTAAAAGTGCAGAAACGGAAAGATGTGACAGAAGTTCTAAAAAGCAACATTTTTTACACAAACACCGCCAACAATTTAGGCCTAAATTTTATAAAAACACTGAAATTTGAAAAGCACACAATTCAAGTATCCCTTGGAAACCCATAAACAAAGCAGTTCAATCTTGCTGATGGAAACTCCTTTAATCCTTTCTACTTTGACATAATGTACAAATGCATTAAGAATCATCTCATTAGGATAAAATTTCACTGACATTCTCCAGACCTGACCAATGGAAGCACATCAATCCATGATGTAGTTTTTCTTTACTGTAAGACTGAAAACCTTTAGTCTTTTAACCTTTAGGTTTAAATATGCAAAACACAAGAAACACCAACTGACAAATCAGGAAAATACATAATTTCATAATCAATTCGTGCCCATTACCCATGATTTAGAAAAAAACATTCCATCATAACACTAAGACATTATCTAATACACAGATTTACTTTAGTTGCTGACACTGGCATTATATTCCATACGTTCTCAAAACAGGTAACACCCAGAGGGGAGGAAAACTCTCTTTCATCACTTACTCATTCATGCACTACTGAAAGATACTTCAAGTATATTTTTAAGTATCTTGTCTGACATGTCAAGTGTTTCTTGAAATGTTTTAATTGCCAATTTACATACTTATTTTTTCACTAATTCTTTTAAATCATCATCAAAACGCCTTGATTTCTTTCTCATTAAAAATTCTGTCCTAGAGCTCTAACCTATTTATGAAGGCTTTAAACCTTCCAGGAAACCAGTTCAAGAAACTACTTAGTGTCCCTGGGCTTCCACTACAGACTGTTTTCCCCATTTCCCAAATCCTTTATGTCATTGCATGTTTTTAGCATTCACGAGGCTGTGCTTGAACATACGGTACTCCTGACATCTCCCAGTGGATTTGAAATCAGCCTTAGTGCAGGGAAAGGCACTTATAAAATAACAAAAGAAATGAAATATGTAAGAAGGTAAACCTGAAGTGTCATGATGAGAAAATTACCAAAGATCTTGAAGCAGAACCAAATGTCCTTAGGCATTGGTATGTGGAGACACATTCAAGATTATTTGGCGAACAACAGAACAAACAGGAAAAGTAAATGTAGAATGGGTTACAGAACAAAATATTTCATAGCTGAAAAATTACTTATGTCAGACCCACAGAACAGATGACAATCAACAAATGCTCTGGGCTTGTCCTTTAAAAACAAATCATTTTTAAATCATAAGAAATCACTGGAGTGTAAAATGAACAAAATCCACGGGCAAATGTTGTTTCATTATGGCACTCCAAGTAAATCTCAGATCACGTTAAGCAGTGATACTGTAAACTAGTTATATTTTCCACACACAAACAATTCTGAAATTGAATTAAACTTAGGGCTGATCAGAGATTTTTGTATATATGACAATTCCCCCTTCGTAGATTTTTTTTGTCATTTCTATGGGCCTTTAGGATTTTTAAAAAATTCAGTGGGGGGGAAAGGATAGGTAAGTGAGGCACATGGCCATCACATAGAAACTTCCCTGAGAATTTTAAATAAATCCAATAATAATGATAGCTAAACAAATCAGAGCAGATAGAACGTGTATGGCTTGTTCTAATCAGGCAAGTGAATTCCAATACATATAGCAGGAGTCTTTGGCATAGTTTTTATAAACTAAAGAACAAAATGTCACCTCAACAAGCTGCATGGACAATAAACTCTAGTGATTTCTAAGGTACAACTATCTAAAAAGATAGTTTTGTGAACTAGAAGCTGATCCTGAAATATATTTATAAATACAGCAAATAAATAAATATTTATAAATAGGTTTACAGCAATCTAAACCACCTGAATTAATTTATTTTTTTTACTGAAACTGGTGTTATCCACTTCACTCAATAGAAAAGTGTGACTGTAAGTAGGGAAGAGCTAGAATAATAGCATCTCTAAGGTAGTTTTCCATCAAAACTGGTATTTCTAAATTGCAGAAGTAAAGGACTATTAAAAAAACAGCGCAGTCACAGATCATCTTAGAATATAAAAAAAATGCCTTGTAAACCAATACACACTAAGCTAATGGATATATACTTATACTAAGAAATAAGATTTCCTAAAAAATTAAAATCAAAATTTAACTATTGATTTTTGTTTCGCTCTTTTTTTCATTTGTTTGTTTTGGTGGGGTTTTTGTTTCTTTGTTTTTTTAACTTGAACTATTGCACTGCCTGAAATACACTGTCCAAACTTCCATTCCAATTTGAGTATACATTCATCTCAGGACCTCATTTTAAGATATCTTTTACCAAAGCAGAAATCAAAAACTCATGATCCCTATGATTCATGGTTGGCAACAAAATAATGGAAGATCATGAAGTTCACATGCTGCTACCAAGTCTTCCCTTAACTGCAAAAACATAGTATACATGAGATGCTAGTGATAGGGAAAGGAAGAATGCAAAATTGTCTACAGGTAATGTATCTGCAAGAATTATAGTTACTGTGGTGAGCAACGTATTCTCCTCAGTTGAACAGATGTACACAGGCACATGCAACTCTGTGTAGATATGGAGTTCAGTTGACATAGAAGCAAGACACTTTATGCAAATAAGCAGTGACAAAAAAACCCCCTCATTCTCAAACACAGAATCTGATCTGAATGTTATGAAGGTAGAAACAGGGTGAAAAATGACTGCACTGAAAAGGGATCAATCACAGAGCCACAGGAATTTGGGTGGCCAGGGACTTCAGGAGATCCTAAGTCCCACTTCATCCTTGGGTCAGGGCTGTTGTCAGCACAGAGTCACCAGATTCAGCTAGTTGAGACTTGAAAGATTGGATGGAGATTCCAGAACCTCCCCATGCACTTCTTTTCAATAATGCCCTTCACCATTCAAACCAGTCAAACACCATCCCTGGAAACACTCTCTTTGCCATACATTAAGACCTACTATTTCTGGATCCATAAAATTCCTTAGCACAGATTATTATATATTTTGATTGTACTGAATGCTAAAAAGATCCATAGGAACTTGGGAAAAATGCCTGCACAAGGATTATATTTCAAGTGAAACTCCATACAAAAACCAAGACAGAAACTTGAGATATGTGCAAAAAAAAAAAAAGAACCCAATATACTAGGAGCCACAAACTCTTCTGATTTGTTCTTATACACAATGGCTATGAAAAAGGATTTCTTCCTAGGAGATGGATAATAAGATTTGCCTTATGCTAAGTGATGGGGGTTCTGTGCTACAAAGGTATGCTCTTCAATTCTGCCCATTCACTCAGCATCTTGCATAAGGTTTTAGAGACAGATGACTGCACTTTAACTTGAAAAATGGAGAAGGGACTTGATGGAAAAACACAAACAAATAAAATATAGGTTTTCCATTGCGTCAAGATAAAGAATTACTCCACTTAGGTATTCAGCTTATTTCCTTGGGTTCTTCCTATTCTATTTTTGCACAGATACCCAACAGAGAATGGAGTGGCACCTAAGAGCCACTGGTCCCAGACAACACGGCTTTCAGATGTGCTTGAATGGAACCGCAGAGCTTTTAAAACATAGGAACACCCCAGCAACTGGAGCCTATCTACAGAAGAAGTCAAGGTACGAAAGTAAGAGAGAATACTATCAAGATTACTATGACAAAAAGCTAGAGAATTAAGTCTTAGATCTTTGTAACTGCTAGAGGGATTGCATTATGCAGAGGAAGTTGTATAATTATGTTAAGTTTAGAATGAGAGGTCATTCCTTTGGTCTTCATCCTCCAGGTATCCCACGTGAGTGACACAGCTCTCTAATGCTGTGTATTCTGGAAAAGGACCCAGCAAAACACATCCTAGACAGTGATGGCATCGGACAACTAGAGCATGTTGAACAAAACGAACACCTAAGTAAGAATGTGCTTCACTTTTTCTCCAATTCCCAAACATTTAAATGGAAATCAAATACCAGTTCACCTCACGGGGAGTGAGGAAATAAATTCTTGTTTATGAATCACTTCTGAGAAAATAAGGAATACTAGAGAAAAGCCCATTAATAATTGGAAAGAGAGAAACAATTAACAAGAGAAAATTAACAGTTCTATTGTCATGGCTGGAATTGAGCAATACAGGAAAGGCAGAACATGCACCAGAACACCCAAGTCAAGTGAGGATAAGGTATTGCAGTTTTAGCCAGTACCAGCGGGTTATCTTATGCAAAAATAAATTATATAATTATGTATAGTCATCGTGCACATTAATATGTAACATTGTAAAAGCATGCCTTTGGTACTATTCTGCACCTCTTTGAATATATATAGTCAAGCGTTACAAGACCTCCATTCAGTCACTGCAGTGTGGTGGTTCTTCCCTATAGAGTTGCAGCAGGCATAAGAAAAACACCCAGCAGAAGCAGCACCAAAGCTATAAACACTGATTTCATGGCCTTTAATACAGATAAATACAGGGTAAGCCAGGCTAAACATCAAAGAAGCAGCTAGAGCATATTGCACACTAACAGCCCCAGACAGATTACATTTGAGTAACTCTCCAGCTGATCTAAACTGCTGCACAACAAAAGCTATAAAGTAATCCCTCAATTCTATTAATTTGAAGAGGAATAATTTGTGCACATTTATGTCAGTTAAATTCTGTTCACCTAGAAGTATTACCACACAATTTTTGCCAACTAGTTCAACAAGTATTAAAAAAAAATGCTGTTCTGGAGTTGTCACAACATCTAACACTTATTAAAAGAGAGGTATCAGCTCAGTGCTCTGATGTTGTTTAAAAAATTTGATAGTTTATTTCCAGTTTTGATCCATAACATAACCACAGTTGTTTTATCACTCACTTGTTTTATCCAATGTCTACATGTGTTAATTTCAGTACATGAAGAATTAAATTATTCCTACAGTCCTCTCACTGAAAAAAAGCAAGCATATAACCTCACATTCTAGTACATACCTTTATTCTATGAAATCGAACAATATCTCCAACTTTGTAAATTTTTGGTAAGGCATCTAGATTTCCATTAAAAAGAGTGCACGTTAACTTGACATTGGATGGGTCCACAAGTGTTACAACTGAGCAATAATCTGTAAAATATAAAAGTGTCTGAATGAGTAATAGGCATTATGGAGTTATTAATATACAGATATTGAACTTGAGATGAACACCCATATGGCCAATTTTTTTCTGCTGTGATATGTGTAACTCTTCCAAAGAGTTCTTCCAATTTAGTTAAAGAAGCATAACAACTGATGTGTGGCCCATCTTGCTGATAATTAGTCCAAATAACTGAAAATGAAATGGATGACTAAGCCCAGGTCTGGGAGCCAGGAAGGCACAAAACTTTTTTTCTGTCTGCAGCAGGCATGCTGTGTCTTCAAGTTTCAATTACTTCCTCCATGAAGTGGGGAGGATATGTAGAGGTAATGAATTCTACAAGTTCTAAAAGCAAATTAAAATATAAATTACTTATTTTTCACTTCACCAAAATATGTAAGACACATACAGCAACGATAGTTACACAGTAGTAGCCAGAAAGTATAGCAGGACTCTGAAATGTGTCCTTTTAAAGCCAAACTTCAGGAACAGAATTTCACTTCTATTAATGACATAAAGGTAAATTCAAAACAAGACAGAAATATGTCAGAGAAAACCAAGACAATATATGCAGATGACATAAAAGAAACCTGTATTTCAGCTTACAGAAGCATGTATACTCAGGTAAGTTACAAACATAAAATTGAGTATACTAGACTTGCTCTTTCACAGCATGGTAGCTGGCTGAGCTGCCTGAGAACTTTTCAAATACCCAGTATCATTATGGCTGTATGTTTAGAACCTCAAACATCCACACACCTTGTGCTAGTTGCTTTTAATCAAGACGACAGAATGCTTTTGTCTTGGATACTTATTCTGCCAGCATTTACTGAAATTTACAGTTCAGGACTGAATTACAAATTTTCAGCACATCAGTAGAGAAATTAGATCATAGCCTATTATTTTTACCTTGATGACAACCTTGATACATTTATGTATACAAAACTTTGTCTTTTAGAAAGAGTTAGGGATGGTGTTTTTTGGGCAAGCCCACACCAGAGCAAGTATGCTCAACCGGTTCTCATGGATAACCTATGCCAGAGCAGGTACTCCCCCTCAAAAGGGAAGGGGCTGCAGCCCCATGGAGGAACCCATGCTACAGCAGAGGACACCACTAGGAAGGAAGGTACAGAAGGAAAAAAAGAGTAAGCAACATGAAGCAGCAGAAAGAAACTGCTACATACTGGCCCCAACCTCCTGTACCACCATTTGCTCCCCTAAGAGACACAGTGTCCTTCAGCAGTAACAAGGGAGTGGACACAAGAAAGGGGGAAGAAGTGTTTGGAGTGAAGCTGAGCTTGGAAAAAGGTCAGGGAAAGGTGTTTTCCCTAAGCATTTAAATGTTTACCTTCTATATCTGAATCAGTTATTAAATATTTATGTTAGCTGGCATTTAACTAAATTCCCCAAGTCAAATCTGTTTTGTTTGTGACAGATACTTTTTTAACTCTCAAAAATAAACCCCAAAACAAACAAAATACCCCAACTTCCCTCGGCTATAAGTATACAAGGCAGTTAGAGATAGTGACACTAAACTGGACTTTACATACCTGGAAACTGAATAAACATGTTATAATGCTAAAACAAGGTTGATAAAATCTACATCATACATTTTTACAAAAAGACAGATGAATAATTAAATTATTGGTAGATAGTTTTGAAAAAAACAATACTACCAGTCTACTAAAACTGTCAGGCTTGCATTATATAAAAACTATTGAAAGGCAGTCAAAAGAAGAAAATGATCCCACATAAACTTCCCCAAACATGAAGACAGACAAGATTAATGTTTCTTAGCCCTGTACAACTGTAACAGTCATTGAAAAGTTAAGTTTCCTCCCCTGTAATGACAGTTTAGGTTCATTCTTCAAATTCGAGCTTTCTTTTGATAAATTCCTTAGCATTTTGGCTCTTTTATGGACTGCCACATCAGTCATTAGCAAGCTCAGAAAGTCAGCAACTCTCCACAGTGTAAAGATACATTAAAAAAAAACAACAAGAAAAACCCCAAAATTCCACTGCTCACTTACAAATTTATTTTTCTGTCATTGTAAGAAAATCAGCATTGCTACAAAAGCTTTTCAGACGAGTAGTTGCTGATATTGTAGGAAGGCATTCAGTACTTACTAAATACGCTTATTTTGGTTTTACTGAGGACTTCAGCAGTTCCTAACAAATCTGCTTGTATAAACGATTTTTAAGGGATAAATCATTGATCTAATTACAAATCCCCTTTTAGACAGTCACATGCCTTACTAATGCTTGTGTATTCCTTACTAACGTTGAAGTGGAAAGCCCACTATCCTGGATCAATAACTTCAGTCTTTGGACTGAAATCATGCAGCTGAACCAGGTAAGCAACCTACCATTATGTTCAGCAAAAGACAAGAAGAAAAAATAATACAAAGATATACACACTCCCCAGCTATGAGTACACACACAGATACTGCAAAACCCCAAAACAAAACCTCTAAAGAAGGGATGGAGCTCCTCCTCTATGAAGGAAGCTGAGAGAGCTGGGGTTGTTCAGCCTGGAGAAGAGAAGGCTCCAGGGAGACTCATAGCAGCCTACCAGTATCTGAAGGGAGCCTACAGGAGAGCCAGAGAGGGACCCTTTGTCAGGAAGCGTCGTGACAGGACAAGGGGCAATGGTTTTAAATTGGAAGAGGGGAGATTTAGATTAGATATTAGGAAGAAGAACTGGAACAGGTTGCCCAGAGAAGCTGTGGATGCCCCATCCCTGGAAGTATTGAAGGCCAGGTTGGATGGGGCTTTGAGCAACCTGTTCTAGTGGGAGGTGTCCCTGCCCATGGCAGGGGGGTTGGAACTGGATGATCTCTAAAGTCCTTTCCAAGCCGAACCATTCTATGATTCTATGAAACTGAAGATGTTTTATTACACCTTGTTATCTCTAACATGGCTATGCACTTAAGAGATACAAACATTCAGTAACTACCAGAACCATCTGGCTAAACAGATGCTTTCATGACATCACTTGTAAATTGTAGATCAAAGTTACTGTCTTGAGATTTCTTCCTATTAACTATTTATTCAACTGTTTAATTTTTCATTTCCTTCTTAAAATTTTTTGAACTTTTATTTGTTTTCAATATTAGATGGTAGGGAACAGCAATTATTTTTTAAAAGACCAAACCACTGTGAACAGAAGGTAAAAGAATATTACTCTTATCTTTAGGGTCCAGAAATGAAATCACTACCTTTACCTCTGCAACACTTTTTATTCTGTTCTGATAAATTTAAATACATGGTCAATATTCAGATTTGGAAAAAAAAAAAATATAATTTTTTTTGTATTTTACAGAACAAAACTGTTGCAGATTTAACTCAAGTCTGCATCCTCACAAATAGAGCATCAGATACCGAAACAGTCTGTGACTAGTTTGCTTTGTACAAAGTTGGTTTGCTATTATTTACTAAAAATTTACTGTTTTCATTGAAATTGCCCACATGTAATATTTTTTTCAGCTACATAGTTCTAAACAAATTCTGGGTTAAGAATTTTTGATGCACTTGGCTGCAGGTCAAATAAAACTTGAAAAAAAAAACCCACAAAAAACAACTTAGGCCTTCAAAATACCTTTAAGAATCTGATCTATGGTTCTTAAGTTGTATTTTGGCATGTAGAACTGCTGACCTGGAACTGTTCAAGTATTTTAGAAGTGTGCTTTCTGAAAATGGCACCTTTTAATAATTTTTATACTTACTATGCACATACATGTCTAGTTAGGCTAAAATTAGATTTTACTTCAACATGTGACATATGAATGTACTAAGAGAACAAGTTAGGTGGATGTTTCCACAGGCAAATGGAACATAATTCTTATGACTAATTGTTTAACAGCAGGAAGGATTCTTCTTGACATAATTCTTCCCTGCATTATGGAAAACACTGATTAGTATCTGCAAAAAGAGCTGGGAAAGCAGTAGTGTCACATTGTAACATCCCAAAAGTTTTCATGGTCAAGCACACAATCTCTGTAATTGGACACTACAAAGACAGAGGCTTTCTTTTTCTACATTTACTGGTTTTACTTAAGCTAAACATTTGAGATGTCCTTAGGCTTAAGCGAGGGGAGAGAGGAGAGAATCACCTTTGTTAAAAAAATTACCTAAGACTCTTAAGCTGTTGAGGAAGGAAAGCTAGAATGTAATTTTAAAAACTTCCAACAGACTTTCCAGACAGAAAGCCTGTTGAGCTAAGCAGGACTTGAAATACTTTCTTGAAAGTAATGTTTTCAAAACACATAAAACTCCCTGTATAAATATTCCTAACTGCACAACCTGAGCTGAAGCATGCTCAGTTAAAACAACTTTCTATGGAATAAACAATAATTTATAATCATATTGAAAACTCATTTAATTACGTAGTGGTTTAACATTCATCTAATGCCTATGATGAACATTTCATTATAGATTATATAAATTGACAAAGCTAAATTAGGTACCGCTTGCTTGCAATGGGAAGAGAGTACAAGGCTTCATCCTTAAGCTTTAATACACGGAAGAAGGAACAATATTTCATATCTAGGGGCACATCTATATGGTAAAGACCCATATGGATTAACACTGCCCATGCTTCCAGCAGGTACCAGGTTAAAGCTATGACTCCATTAACATGGTGTCAGAAAGGGAATGCTTTAGTGCAGGATTGTGCCAAATCTAATGCAACTACAGAATTTTCTGACAGGAACCATTTCATGCCTTGGCAATTCAGAGAAATCATTGAGCATTTCGTACACTCTCAAGCGGATATAACCCTGGATTGTGTAACAAACCCCAAACCCAACATTGACATATTTAACTAAGTAGTGAATATTTTTACATTAAAGCTCAAATCAATAAAAACTTTAGAGATTTTAACAATAAAATAGCAAGTGAAACACAACTATCTTCATAAATCAGAAACTTTTCAAATTGTGTCCCTGATCTCCGCTGATGTTGCTGAGTTTGGGGTGTTGGGTTTTTTTCATACTACCAACTGAAAATGTACAGGAAAGATATATTAGGAAGTTATTAATGACATCTAGGCAGAGACTAGTTCTTTATTAAATCACCATTTTCCCTATTAAATTCTACTACTTAAGAAATTGAAGTGATTAATTTGTCAAAGAGATCAGTTGCAAAAATGTGTACTAGTTGTTTCAGAGACATATTACCATGATAATCGGTGCACCTAGCTTTACTTGTGTTACATATCCAGAAAGAATAGCTGTCAATAATTTTCAACTATCAGTGCTTGTCTAAGCAAGATATTCAAAGTCCCCAGGTCTCCAAAGACTTTTTAAGGCAGCTGGACAAATGATAAATCTAGACCATGTGTGATCCTTCAAGAACCGCCCATCTGTAATTCACTCAAAGAGTAAAAGTAGTCCTCTCTACATTTCATTCATTTCCTTCTTACCCTTTCTGTTGCCAGCAATGTGAACAAAGGAAACAAAACCTTTAGAAGATTTGTGGGGTTTATTTTGTTTCTTTGTTTTTAAGACTGAGTTTTAAACCCGCAATATTTTTCAGGAGGAAAGTGCCTCCTTTCACCACTGGCAATATCCTGAATTATTACAGATAAAGCTTATCTTTTCTGTTCCTTATGAATGTAGTAAATTTCCTAAGAAATTTATTACAATTGCAGGCTGAGAATATCAGTAACCAACCACCCAACTTTTGAAATAGATATATATGTATTCTATATATTTATATACTACATAGATATTGTAAGACTGATAGCATATGAATGGGTCTAGCATAAGCAAGCAATCACCACACACCACCACAAAAAGATTTTGAGAAGCTCATTACAGTGAAAGATGTTGTTTGGCAGCCTGTGCAGAAAAGAGCTGAGTAAATCGATACTGAAATAATTTATCAATCTTTTACTTTAAAACCGAAATACTGTTCTCTGCTTTGTATAGTTCCAGATTATACTTGTATCTTCACAAGGAAGTCTTCTACAGATTTCAGTGGCACGTCAAGCAGGAAAGAGCATCAGTGATGAGCTCTCCCATCCTAAAGAAGTTTTTTTGTAAACTTTTTTATTTTGTCCTTCCATTTGAGAGAGAATAAATACTATGTGTTATTACTGATCTTCTTTTTAAGCTAGAGATTATTCATTCCCCTGAGATAATCTTTAAAGGAAACTTGTTTTCCAAGATCACTTCTCCAGATTTATCCTGGTTTTTGTCCTGTTTCCAGTATAAATGCATTGAGTTCCTGCAGATATATTCATTTACCATTATTCCTCATTTACATCTCAGAATGTCTGTTGTGTTGTAACATTCATAATGTAAAGCAATTGGAATTCGTACTTCTTTGTACTTACTTTTATTAGGCTACTGTATTATCAGAAAAACCTTTTATTTTTTCTGGAAAAAGTGACATCCAACTTTCCCACAGCTTTATCTAAAAACCTTTGCTTATTCTATACAACACAATCAAAATATTGTTTCATCTGAAAGATTTGCTATTTATTGTTTAGCAAAATAACTTTAGTGTATCAATGACTAAGTAGAATATGATAATATTCATTTTAATTTACTCTCAAGAGGAAAAAAACCAACATGCACTATATTTACAATAAAGACAGATGGACCATTACTGGCTCAGTTCCCAACTTAATGACTACATCTATTTTTAAACATTAACGTTTAAATTAAATTATCCCATATTCTTCAGACATGGTTTTTGTTTAGGTTTCAGAGTTATTTTGGGAAACACTTACTGCGTTATCAACATTTAGTAAGAATGTAGAATGGAAAGGTTTTCTAGGAGCAAGCCTTGTCACCTTCTATAATAAACACCAATGGGAATCTATTTTGACAACTAAGGGTATGGGAAGCACTGAACTGCTCTCCTGAGGACACCAGTGCACTAAACCCTAGTGCTGCAGATACATTGCTGATTCTGTTGACATGGTCAACAGTATGTAAAATTGCTGCTGAATTCCCAAAAGCTATTCATTAGCTTGTGGACCCAGTTAATCTAATATATTCTTGAAAAATCCTATGTTGCTCTGCATAACTGAATTATGACTGCTGACTGGGCCAGCAGCTGCTGTTAGTACAGCTGACACTTGGTAGCCCAGAGAGCAGCACATGTCTTGTTTCTCCTGCAGGCACACGCTAGACCAAATTTTAGCTATGAGTGAAAGCAAAAATGTCCTGCCTATAAGATCTTTCATACCAGTGCATATGTTTATCTAGAAGAATATTCCATCCACTAAATGGAAGTAATAAGGAGTGCCCACAATACAGATTATACTGATATAGATCAGTTGAACATACTGAAACTTTCATACACACAAATTTGCACAGTCCTCGCAGATGCTCCTCCAACTCATACGCTCTAAACGGATTCAAATGAACGATGAAGACTGCTTGGTCTTCAAAAAGTGAAGCCATTAGTTGAACCTTAGTTGGACTTGGAACTTTTCTTGGTTGTGCCACCATGTTTGCACAGCTTTCAGCTATTTCACTTACATTTCAAGCTATCTTACCGTAAGGAAACCTTATTCTGGAAGCCATGGTAGGTTGTGACAGCAGGTGTGCTCTCACAAAGGCATTTATTACTTTATCTTGAGGGCATCACCTTCAGACTGCTGCTGGCAGTTTTTGAACAACTAAGAGGACAGATGTGTTCACAAGACCTGTTGCAGACAAGCCACTATCTCCTGGTTCTGATTTGATACTCTCTTCTTAAATTTCTGTATATAGACACCACATTCATGGCTACTGACATTATTTAAGAAACTTGCATAATAAACACCATAAAAATCAACAGCCACCATCATAATCTATTCTTTCTTGTTTGATTAGAATAACATTTAAAGGGAAAAAAACCCACAACTTTAAAATGCACAGTAAATTTATAAGCAAGACATACTCTAATCAATTCTGAATCAAACTGCATTGAATTAATTGAATTCAGAAGGGAACATCTGAATTCTGTAGTTACTGAACTCTGTAGTTCTGACCATCTACTGAAATGGTATAACCTTCTAGAAAAAGTTGCACAATCAGTAAGTGTTCACCTCAGAGAGAAAAATGATGCAGTAGTTACACAGCTTCTACAAATAACAAATATGCTGGCACCGCATTTATAGCGTATCATAACACTTATTGTCAAAATCTCAAGAAAGAATACTTACACAACAATCCTTTCCCACAAGGACAGGGCATTTGTAACATCTTTTTTTTTTGCCTAAGTCCTTTCTCATGTTTTATACTGATAGTATTAGCTTGATAAATATTGTCTTCATTTCCTAACCCCACCAGTCTGCCTAAACCAACTCAGACATCCCCCTCACCTATCTGTTGTTCCGTTTCCTCGATGTTAGCTGAAAACCATGGTCAAAGGATCACCTGAATTTGTTGGTCTGGTTGATTTTTAACAAACATAGTAAGAACAGTTCTATTTGGAGGAGGAAATTTGAAATCTCTTGAATATATTACATACCAGTTCCTTTGCTTACATACGGAGGCTTGAAGAATTTCACAACGCCGTACAAATTCACTATGGTTCCATCTTTAAGATGATTCAGAGGAGTATACACATATTTTGGTGCAACAGACTGGAAAGGCGTGATAAAATTAGGCAATGAGAAAAAATTCATCCAGAATTTTGGTTTTTACCACTATCCACTCTCAGATACACTTTATTTAATCTCAAAAATAGAATAAAGTTTATCTATTTCTTTGTCACCTTAAAAACACTAAAAATAAATATATATATATATTCACAGGCAATAAAGCACACAAAAATTATTTCCATCCCTTCTTCTGATTGCATCATCCTTACAATAAACTAATCACTCAGTTCAAGTAAGCTTCATTATACAGGTGAAGTCATTATAATAAAGAACAATGGAAAGTAATTTTTCCTGATTCATTTTAATGTGTGCATCCAAAGGGCACATAAATAAATAATTCTGTAATTCTCATTGGCACTGCTCATATTCACTGTCTTGGGAGGTGGCGGGGAAGTACTACCTCTCACAGCCACTGTGTAAGTCTTCCTATTAAAATAGCACACTTGTTGGAGGATTAAAGAAATTAAGGACTATGTTCTACTATTTAAGGACTACTCTCATCTTAAGGTTACATTATATGCTGATAGTCTCTTTTAAAGACCACAAGTTCTGCCAAATTGACTAAAAACTCGTTTTCAACTACTGTACTGGGGGAAAAATTTAAATTTTTCATAAAATTAACACAAAATCAAGCTGTATCATCTTTGCTACTAAATCTTTAATATTATGATAAAGAACAATAAAATTTTATACAACAATTTCCATGCATTTAATATACCATTTCTTGTAGTATATTAATTTAGACACATAAAGGCTTGTTCCAAATGGTATTCAAAAAAAATGTTAAGAGAGGTACCTGACGTCAGATTTTAAATCAAAGAAAGATTCATATTTCCATGTTTTTAAAGTAGAAGAGCATGATCTTCTTTAGAACAGAAGTTACCTTTCTAGTCCGTATTTCCTAAACCAACCTGTCTATTTTGAGATTGAGATGGGAATTATACTGCAACTATAGAAAAAATACTATTTTTTGATATTTTATTCTGTTTTCCAGACATACTATTTGCAAAATTAAAAGCTAAACAAATGATCATTGGGATGAGAATATGGAATTAAAATAAAGGAAAGAAAAAGAATTCCACATTCTTATTTAAATACAGTTGGTCTCACACAGTTTAAAAACATCCCAATATGAACTTACCACAGATGCAGTTTCTGAAGCGGCAGTTGTTCTTGGTGTAGTATAAATCTGAGAAGAGAAAAAACTGCAAACTGATTACAAAACTGGAGGCATTGCACATATAACAAGATTTGACAACGCTAAAGCAAATATAACACTATAAGCAAATACAAACCATCACTATAGACACTTGTTATGGAAATCACCTCTGAAACTAGTAAAATTTTATCCTATGGAAAAAATATATTTATCCTAATGGCACTTAAAGCTATTTCAAATAACACATACATTTTCTAAAATAGAAATACATCTGATTAAATATAAATCAGGTCACATTAGAAGAGTCAACATTTGAAAGTCAGAGGCCACAAATTTAAAATTGTACTTTCTAATATTGACTTGTTTAACAGAATTTAAATAGGTTTAGGTTGTGTATATATTGTGTATATCAATGCTTAAAGCAGGTCTACTCTCAGTGACTATTTACTCTCCTTTGGACAATGAGGTCAAGGAAAATTGACTTGGATAGGAAAAATTCTATTAAAGGTAGTTCCTAAGCTTTTAGAGCCATGCTTATAGGCCAGGCTCATCTTCAGCATAAGGGCTTTTACAGAACTAATCGTGGTGATTTGATGTAATGCCAAGACTACAATGAGAAACGCAGGGTTCTGTTGCCATCCTGAGGCCACAGGATGCCCGCAGCCCGTCTGCAGGACACAGGGTCCCATGTCACAGTTTCACATTGCCTCAGCAGTGCAGACGCCTGCCAGGGATCTGCTTTTGCTCTCCACCTTCAACTGCATTCCTGAAGCTCATCTTACTGCCATATTGTATTTTACATAGTTGGGTGAACAGTGAAGAGAGAAAGTGAAGTACAAAAAAAATTAGCTCATTTATATTAATTTTAAGCATTCAATGAGTGTGTCAGTAAATTAAGTGCCACAAGCTCTGTTCTGTGATCAATGATGAGACAGATGCCTCCTCAGCACAATCTACACCTTCAGTGAGCTGTACATTTTCTTTGGGATCAGGCTGTATGTTGTGAGGTCCTGCCAGTACTCAACTGCATGCCTCATGTAGTGCCTAAAATTTATGTACATGCAGCTCAGACACATACACCCAGACTAAGGGCACAGATTTGTGATTTATTATCTTCAATAAAACACAGTTTTTCTACCTATATCACTGTTACCAACTGACATCAACATGAAACAGTCTGCACTGTAATTTTAATAAATTCTGTTTCTCACTGAGCTGGATGCCAACTTTTAATTATCTCAAGAGGTCAATTCTAAAAAAAAAAAATACCTTTCCGAAACAAGAATAAAACATTATATTAATTTTAAAGTTATTCTCAGAACAATTATACACAAAAAAGGTCTTGACACTGGCACACAATTTATTTTACTAAGTCTCTTTCATGTGATTTTGTGTTTAAGTTTTTATAATTATTTCAAAGTGTGTTTCCAAATCTGATGGATACGCTCAAAGGAATCATCATATAGTATAATGCTATATCATTCTTCAGTGAACATGCCTTTTCCTTTTCACTGACTACAGAATGGAGTTTGCAGCACTGTCACTGAGAGTTCAGCACAATGCTATCATCCTTCTTTTTAACAGTAGACACTTACAGTCATCCAGTGTGCCTCACTTTCTCACCAGAAGCCCATAGCTGTTGCGATAACTTTCATATGAAACATTAAAAATATCTCACTGAACTGTCCAACAAATTTCTTGAAACCTTAGTTTCATTTCACATTTAGTCACTCTCCCCCCGAGCTACAGGTTTCCAAATGCAGAATATAAAAATTAGAGAAGATTTGGGTCCAATAACTTTAAAAGTATGAATGCTTAGGCATAAAAAGGATAGCAAATGTTTCTTGAAAGCAAAGACACAGTGGCCACAATAAACACGCACCGTTGATACATTATCACAGACAACTAAAAGAAGCAGCAGAACACTCCCATATCTCAACAGATGAAAATATGTAAGAAGGCCTTCTGTAAGGCCTTTGACATGGTCTCCGGGGAGACCTAATAGCGGCCTTCCAGTACCTGAGGGGGGCTACAGGAAGGCTGGGGAGAGCCGGTTCACAAAGGCCAGCAATGACAGAACAAGGGCTAATGGGT
>BJBW01000992.1:63366-77795 GCA_004320125.1 Scolopax mira
TCTTTGTAGCCACCCTTTAAATACTGGAACATGGTGATAGGGCCCCCCTAAGCACTATTTTCTAGCAAATAGCTATTGACATTCAAACTATGAACATAAATCAATGATTTCTGTAATTTCTATATCATCCATATTCATGATCCTTTACTTGCTAGGTAAACAGCACTGACAAAAATAAGTGCTTTATTTCAATATTATTCTTAAAAGGAATTTACATAAGCAAATACTCTTTGATTTTTTCTAGTTCATATTTGTAGATTTGAACTGACTAAGTAGACTATTTCTAATTTTGGTGACAGGTATACAAAGATGACATAAAAAGTCAATATACATCTATGGAAAGCAATTGCTAAAATAAGAAAAAAAAATATATATATTACCCCATGGTGTATAACTTTTGCACAATCCTCTGCCATTTTTCCATATATTAAAATATTGATGCTGTTGCTCCGTGAACACCACATATCCATATCTAGGGGAAAAAAGCAGAAGTGCTTCCAATCACCATACTTTCTCCAAAACAAAATAGCAATGAGATTTCCAAAATAAGTTAACCTATAAAGTCTAACATTTTTCATTCCAATTAACCTAGAAACAGAAAATCTTTTCAAATAGTTATACAACAGTTTTTATGTGCTAATTATATATCAAGCAGAATATACTTCATGAAAGGACCATTTAATATGTGTGCACATTGCACAGTGTACATTGAACAGAAATTACAAAGACTGATAATTATATAATTCAGTATATAGTCTTAGAGAAAAAACATCCATTCACATTTGATTTTTACATTAACACATATCTTATTGTAGAAATATATGACCTGGAGATATTCTAGGACATAGACATATCAATAAATAGCCTCTCAGGAGGACTGAAGCAGAAATTATGTTGTTATTTTATAAAGAGTTCTCATGATTCTATGATTTAGATATGCAAACTTATTTTTTGAGGCTGTGTAGAATGTGCAGAAGCTCTCAACCCTCCTGAATGGATAGGTGAAATTAGTAAGGAAGTTTTGTGTCACTCTTTGGGAACCCTGAAGCCAGCAGGAAAAATGACTCAGGCCCCCATCAGCTTCATTCACCTCTGATAACACCTGTCACAATCTGTATCACCACGGAGGGTCTACACTATCCCCAGCCTGCTGTTCGGTCACAGCCACAGAATTTGAAAAATCAGGAAGACTCAGAAAGGGCAAATGATGATTCTCTAAGCAGTGTAAGGAAGGAGCTGAGAAGGAAGTGGAAAGAAATTAAAAGTTCCTTGAATACAACACAGACTCCTGACAAATTACATCCCCCTCCTTCCTTGCTGGTGGAGGTGATGCGATTTGGACTTAAAAGGGACATGGGTTTTTTTTAGTATCGTTTATTACATGGTGAACAACCTAAGTCTTTTAATATGTTAATGTGTCTACTGATATTTAAATACCTGAGTAATCAGGTGAAATTCCATTTTTAACTGCTTAGACTAAAACAGAATGAAATACATATATTTTGCTGCTAATAAGCATACTGACCTATATTAAATGTACACTTACATAGCATATACTATGTATAATTATATGTTAAGTAGTAAGTGTGCAGTTTCTTAGTCCTTCTTTATTATAAGTTGTTTAAAAATACACTATTAAAGCTGCACATATAGCTAGTGCCAGTATTTTAAAAGGTTCCACAGTAAGAAGTCTACTGACTTCTACTGTTTCCATTAACCTACCTGGCATAGGTTTAAAGTGATCTATTTTTGTAGAGAATGAATACTTTTAGAGAGCATTTTACTGAACACTAGAAAAGCAGGCACTAGTGATGTAATAGCATGATGTAAAAAAAAAAAAAAAGGTGTTAAGAAGTTCAACAAAATAAATTTAAAATGTATACTTAAATGTAGTACCTTGAAGAACAACCTTGAAAAAGTCTGTCCCATCTCCGAGTTTCGTTAATGGGTAGGAAAGAACAACTATTCCCTAAAAAGAAAAAAGTAAAAAATAATTCTGAACTAAAACCATAAATTACTGAAACACTGATAACAGCAGAAGCACTTTTAAGCTAAAAAAATGGTAGAATTGAAGTGACGCGTGAAAATTACCATCTGAATTCTTCAAAATAATTTAAAAATCTGCTAAAGACAGCACTGAAGAGCAATATCCTTGGGATATAAGAAAGGAAATATTACATGTCAATACTAGCACATGACTAGATGATAAGCTTAGGCTAAACAATGAAACAGTACATATGGAAGTATCTTTTACTATTTATCAGCTAACTATACAAAAATACTGGCAAAGGATTACAACAGAACTATAAAAACAAAATCATAGTCAAGATATAAAAGATATGCATGAAGATAAATTATTATATGAAAAATTCAAAACTTTTCAATACTGTTCTCCCAGCTGTACAGTTTTTTAACTGTAGTGACCTAATAATTTGTCAGTAATACAAATGTTCTAAAAGGTGCAAAGGCTTTATTAATTATGTAAAAATATTCTCTTTATATTGAAGTTGAAGCTACAATGAAGGAAAAATTGCAGACCAGCAACTTCAGTGATGTTAACATATCCCTGGAACAAATGCGTTTTGTTAGAAAGATGGCATCTCATCAAAAATCTCCTTCAACAGCAGCAAAAATCTTAGTCAAATGTATTCTTCCACAGTAGGACAAAAGGAAAAAACCACAGAAACTGGCTCAGAAAGAAAAATACAAAAATTTGAAAAAAAAACTCCATAAGGTGTTTAAGAGAACTACACAAATAACACAGGAAATAAAGTAAAATGTTTCTTTACAAGAGACAGCGGGCAATCTGTCAATAAATGCACAAAAGCAACATTAAGAAGATAGTCTTCTATCTAGAAAGATTATTAGATTTAACTTGTACCATATTGCTTTATTGCTTTTGAGACAGTGGTAATCCTTTTTTTAAGGCCAAAATGGTCAAAAATCTGTGACCATATGTTTTTAACAGGTATCAATATTCTGACCATTTTTACTTTTTATTTTGCCTTTTACACCCCATTATCTTCCAATGAGTTCTCAAATATGGGACCATCACTACAGTAGTCTGCACCCCCCACTTTCATTTGTAACTTCAACACATACGCTCTAGTTGTCTTCCTCAGCAGAAATACTACCAACTGCTTTCTCAACATGCCTGAAAGTCTTGGGCACCAAACTTCAACAAAACCTACCTTAGCAAAACCTGCTCAAATTCACTCTTCCCCCACAAATCCTGCACTGCTTATTGAGCCCATAGGCAAACTTATTTCAAAACGCTCCCCGTTCCACATACCACTAGACTCACTCTTAAACTGAGGTTTAATTGCAGTTCCTCTGCTAATTTGTCTCTTTCCTTGCCACAGCCTTGTTCCTCAGACTAGTCCAACTAGGTGATTTGGCAGCTGATTTTCGGCTTGGGATTTTGCTGTGGCAAAGCTGAACCAGAGGATGATGAACTAACAACAGAAGGCATTGCGTTCAGTTAATGGACACCATGACGGAGGATGTATGGATATTGCTTGGGCCGTGTTCCCTCAAATTTAAATTTCGTCTTGTCCAAAGGGATGCCAGAAAGCCAAAAAGCTTCTGAAGAATCAAAGGACTGAGGTACACAAGCCAGACAGAAGCATCCTGGATGGTTTTTGTTGCTTTTTCCCCAGAACACTTCCTAAAAATTGTCCTCTCCCTTTCCTCCCTCCTCAAAGCAGGTCCTGATCCCTATTTTGGCAGGTCTAGAGTGACAATATATTGTGCCACCACTAAGATAACTAACATCAGTGAATTCTAAGATTTGCTTCAAGCTCAGCCTGCAGAACTGGATTTGCCTACCTATTTAGCACCAGCTTTATCAGCTCTCCAGTTGCACTGTCTTTCTGCCAAGCTGTTTTAGTCACTTACTAATCCACGTCAGCAGCAGCATGAAGTTCTCTTAACACAAGGCAGAAGCCTGAGAAACAGACTCTATATACTTTCTCTTTCAGCAATCAGCTATAACACTGCATGTATGCTTTAAATCAGTCTGGTAATAATTGTTCTGCTTTTCTAATGGAAACATTTCTTTTGGCAGAAACACTTTCTAATTTATAACCTGTTTTTTTGTCTGCTTCAATATTTCAATTGTGAACAAGAATTCCTGTTCTTCTACGTCAGAGGTGCTTGCAGACATATCTCTCAAAAGCAGGAAAGCCTATATGTCCTGCAGGTGAATGGGGCCAGAAAACTACACCCTGAGGAAAAAACGTCCTGTTTACTTGAAGCACTGGTTATTGATGTTTCCAGTTGTTCCTTTACAAGGCCTAAGGGAGACTGGATCATTCTCAATCAAATCACCTTCTATCACACTGTTACTGCCTGCTTCCAAAAAGGGCAGTTTTGCTCCTTTGCTTTACTAATTGCATTACACCTGGCATCTCTTTGACACCATAATGAACTGGTCAGAGACCAAAAGCAGAAAAACCCTACCCTCTCTCCAGCAATATGGATAGTCTTCTGCCAGTTTATTTCTCATTACTGAATTCCATCACAGGGTCAGATAAGCTCTAGAGCAGTAACTGGGAATATACAGCTGGGGAAGCAAAAATGGGTTTTGGGCACAGAAAATCATTAGGCCAGTTCAGCTCATATTTTTCATTTTGTTTCATTTTTTAGGGATTCAAGCCATCTTAGGTCTTCTACACAATTAGCTTGCCTATTTTTTTTTTTAATTATTTTGGTAATTTGGACTGAAGGTAAGCCTGAGACTGATGTTAATTTTCCTGCCACTTAAGCGTCAACACTGATTAAAAGGCTTTTCAGAACCATTCACAAAAAGTTTTAACAGGTTAAAAGAGAAAACCCTCAAGAATTGACACTTGCTTTAGGGATGAAAAAATATTTCTACATTTCACTAGTACTAGAGTCCTCTTCGTTCTTCTTTGCACAAGAAAGGAAAATTGCTTTAGAAGTCATTACTCTGAAATCTGGTATTTAGCAGGATGGTGGTGCTTATTAATATTTTTTAAAAACAAAATACCACTTAACCAGGATCAATTTCAAAGTAAGCCAAAATTCTTTTATTAGTAAGTTACCTGAAAATACTTGTTGGTATGATCTAAGCCTTCTTGCAGTTGTTTCAAATCCTCCTTCTGCAAATGGCTTGGTAGTAGAATCTCTGATTTTCCTTTAATGACCTTCAGCAATTGAACAGGCATAGCTGCTTTATCTAAACAAAAATGATAGATACACACCTGAAGTTACTCATCTTGTTCAAACAAAGAGTTACCAGAAGTTGCAATTTACTCAGAACAGGAGTACTTATCTATTTCATAATAAAAAAGTTTAATAACACAAGACTAAACATTTTCAGAGGGACTGGCCTCATCTCTTAATACCATGAATAGCAAGAACAGAGAAAGTAACATTTCCTTGGCAACAGCCAGCCATCCATATTTTGCAAACACTGCAAATGGCAACAAAATATTACTTTATATATGAATGCAAAGGGTAATGCAAAAATATTTTTTGTACAGAAATGCACATTGAAAGACAGAGACTCTGAATGACAGATCACAGATAAAGAGTCTCTATATTCAGCTGTTTCCCTATAAGACAATTTGACTGTATCAAACTGAAAGGTTGGTCATTTTAACTTAGAATGAACCAAAAAAGCTTATGTAAAGATTAAAAATGTTTTATTGATGTATCAAGTAAAGAAAAAATATTTAAGAAAATAAAATGGGCATCTACAAATGTTAAACTGAAAAAAGCTAAGAAATGTATGACTTGTCTGGGTTTGTCCTCACTGTGATAAAAGTTAATGAAATAAATTCTTGGTAACATCGCTTATAATAATGAGAATTGGGGAGAGGAAGATTGGTCTATTATAGTGAAGTTACATATATGAGAAATATAATAAAGTAAACTAGCAATAAATAGTTACTGCTATATTTTCTCATATATTTACATGGTCATTTCACTCTTTTTGGGGTATCTTTGGGTTTTTGCTGTACAATTTTTATTTAAAGCGGGTATCTACTGAAAAGTCACAGAATTACCAATCTTATGTTTTCATTAAGTTTTAAGAAACTAAGCAAAAAATGTCTTCTATTTTCTGAAAACCTAGCTGGCAATATTATAGCCACAATCCAAATTTCAGACAGAGTTTAGCAATCCTTATATGACAGTGAAAAACAGCAACAAAAAGTGTTTCCTATATTTTAGGATGGACACAAAAACTTGGTATTCTACTAAATAAAACTTAAAGAACATTTCCATTTCAGTTAGGAAGTGCTTTTTCAATACTAGACAGACTGAAATCATACAAAATATTCACTCCCAATTAAATGCAACTGGGAAGCCACTGCCAAACGGACAGGCCACTGGATCCTAAGTTATAAACATAACACATACAGGTGCAGACACTCAACAGTATTATGGACATTCTTTAAAAAAACACCATGTTCTTCAGAAAATCAAAATTCCACCGTACTGTCACTGCAGTATCTCCACTTATTGCTCACGACTATTTCTGCAGTTCTGAATGACTTTGTCCTTCCTCCTTCCCCATTTTCCCAGAAATTTCCCAGTGCTGTTATTCTTGACTAATAGACAATACCAAGAATTCAGATTCACTAATGAGAATTCTATGAAATACAATATTTTGTTGGAGTGTATCTCAGTCAAAATTACTGTAAGCAGGATGAGTCGATTTTGTTTTTCTTCCAGCTTCCAATTTAGATGCCTCTCTCTTGTTGCTTGTCCCAGACTGCAGCTCTTAGCCATATATAGAAGCAAGTGAAAAGTTGTCAATAATATACATTCATTTTAAACCTGCAATTCTTAGAAGACCTTTCACTAGCAATATCAACTTTTTTGCTTAACAACGAAGAGTTTACAAAGCAGTAATGGCAAAACAACCACTGGTTTCCTAAGCTATTATATCCAGGCAATAAAGTATGCATTTAAAAATCAAAATATGTGCTAGTGAGCCTGATAAATACCATATCTCAAATAAGAAAAATATTAGTGCCTGACTTGAAGGTCTTATTTCAAATTGTAGCTTAGATTTTGAAAACCAGTGCTCATCTACTCCAAAATACTAAGCAGCCCCAAGAACTCAGGAGACTCAGTAGCAGGAGAATAACAAGGTCACGCTGTTGTGCATCTTCCCTGCTTACAATATATATATATTCCCCTACTTTACAGCCTAAGTCAACAAGCAACTTGCTTCTCTGTAACTTCCTCCCCAGCGCGCATGAAATAGGGAGGCCTTATAACATCCAGAAGACACAGAGACTCCAGGAGGCACCGTTACTCAAAAGGCACCGTGCAGTTTGTGCTACAGACAGAGCTTACCAAATACCAGTGAATAAATTTAAGAACTCGACTGCTAAAAAGAGACGACTCAAAAAAAGTTTATTATCTGGGATACAAGCAGAAATCATATAGGGGCAGGTAACTGGACACAAATTAGTTGCAGTTACAAATTACCAACTTTCACCTCAGTAATGATCTGTGTACAACGTTAACCTGTCCAAACTGCAAAGCAGAACACGTTAGATTGCACCTTAAACAAACAAATGACAAATTTAACCCTAATTACTTAAAATTTTGAGTCTTTTGCCTCATAGAGAATTTTACTCTTCTGAGAGGAATCCAGAAGACACAAAGAACGAAGATCAACTACTTGGCCATGGCCAGCAGGGTAAAATGGTAACAAAATCTCACTCTTTTACTGGGGTAAAACTGAAGTATTATCAAATGTCAGTTACTTGATATTAATCAGTAGATACTAAATCCTTACAAGGGAGGGGAAGAAACAGCACATTAATCACGAGTCAACATGCGTAAGACACAGTGTCCTGCTGTAACCTCACCAATGAAGCACTGGACAAGAATTGTACCTTCTCACTGTCTGTTACTGTGGTAGCTTGACCCTGGCCAGCCCACAGGCATCCACTTGCTCATGTCCCCCCAGCTGAAATACTGATGTTTCATCAACACTGGTTTAGTCAGAAATCCAAAAGAGCCCCATGCAAGCTGCGATGAAAACATTCAACTCCATCCCAGACAGACCCCATATATAACACTAAAAGGATCCAATAGGATTTGGTGAAACCCCATGGAAAGGATGTGTACTGGAGCAGTTTGTGAGGAAGCCCATGGGAAGAACCCACTTTGGAGAAGTTCATGAAGAACTGTCTCTCGAGGGTGGCACCCCACACTGGAGCACAGTAAGAGCATGAGGAAGAAAGAGTGTCAGAGATAAAGCATTATGAACTGACCACAACCCCCATTCTATGTCCCCCTGTGCTGCTCAGGGGAGGACGTAGAGAAGTCAGGAGTGAAGCTGAGCGTAGGAAAAAGGGATGGGGTAAAAGAAGGGTAGTTTTAAATTTGTTCTTATTTCTCATTATCTTAGTCTGATTTGATCAGCAATAAATTAAATTCATTTCCCCAGGTTTCAGTGTCTTTTGCCTGTGATGGTGATCTCCCTATCTCAAGCAGGAGCTTTGTATTTTCCCTACCTGTCCTACCAAGGAGGTGAAGCGACAGAGCAGCTTGGTGGGCACCCAGGGGCAAGCCAAGGACAACCCACCCCAGCACAGAGCTGGAAGGTATAACAACAGACAGGTTCCAATTCCTACTTGAGCTGAATGAGAGGAAAAAGCCTGGTGCAGAAATGCAGATGCTGTTCTGTCTCTGTTGACTCCTTTACGAAGTATTAGGAATTAGAATTTCTATAAAATATCACTGATGCTAAAAATTATGACTTTTCAACATGAACCAGGACAGCAAGTCATTAGCTTATGAGGTTTCAAGCCTCTACTGAAAAGTGGATCTAAAAGTCTTACAAAGCTTTTCAGTTGAAAGTATCTACTTCACACTGTATTCTAGCAGCTGAGAAGCGGATCTATTCCACATAGAAACAGTCAATTTCAAAGTTAATCAGCATTGATTAATATTGATCTTCATCCAGCAACACCATAATGAGCTAAGGAGATGTACAACATAATGGATTAACACTTTTTCTTTTTATATATTTCTATCTGTTACAGCACTTGAGCAATTAATTAAGACTTTTCTGTGGGTTATTTTTCCCCCACAAAGATGTCTAACAGCAAGATGCAGTTTGTTACAATTCAAACATCATTGTTAAAACAAAACACAGAAAGGAAGGGAGGTTTAAAAACTTAACGCTCTCTGATCCTCAAATTCTGCAACTCTCTTGCTTTCATTTAAAAAGAGCCTTTGCAATTTATCTCAATGAGACAAATATTCTATATATACCTTCAAGGTTACAAGCAAAATTTCTAAAAGGGAGCTGTACGTAACCTAGTACAGTGGGACCTGCCCGTGTTATTTAGTTATTGCATATTTCTACATTTTTGGACATTTATCAAGTAGAAAACAAGTTGTTGGGTTTTTTTCAGAACTTCTGTACATATACAGCTAAGGTAATGCATTTTAACTGCTAACCTCTAAAGCTCCCAGATTCCTGTTCCCTGCAATAAAACCCCCAAAGATGTGAGTATCCAGCTCTAAGAGCTATAAAAGTACATTTTCAAAACCAAACTGATCCAGCACTGGTTTCCTGAATCTACATGAAGGCATCTTTAGTGCCACCCTTGAGCTCACAGCTCTCCTGAACAGCAACAAAATGAATATAAGTCTGTCAAGCATCTTTGTTGTTCTCAACAGGCTGACTGTCTAACATTGACAAGAATCTTTCCAACTTGAGTCTGCTGCTCAAGAAGTCTGTAAGTGGCATAAACAGAGCTATTCATAAAGATGGGTGGTTAAAAAACATAAATCTGCAAGAAGGGCAGACAGCATCATAAGCCACTCCTGGAACAGGAGGAACATGCAACACACACACACTGTAGAAGGAAGGAGACAGTAAACCACAAACATATTTTGCCTTCCAATAGCTGAAACTGACAGAAATATGGAGCATGACCAAAAAAACATTAGTAATTTTAACAAGCAAAGAATTACACAACAGGATGTACACTGTACAAGAACCCACAAATAACACCCTGAAAAAGCAATATATATCACTTGCTTAAGCAAGTGAAATATAACACTGAGGATGGCTACAGGCTGAACTTGTATGTGCTGCTCTGCCTTATCCTTGATTTTCTACCTACTAATTTTCTAGACCTTGAATTTCTGACAGTGGAACCATCTACTTCAACCCACTAGTTCTGTCTTAATTGCATATAGAACATTAATATGTATTCCAAGAGGATAAACCCTACCATAAATCACAGTGCACCAGAAAACAATTGCCTAGTCGAAATGGCTTTGAGCAAGAGTAACTGCTCAACAGAAATCAGCAGTAAGTTTAGAGTATTTTTTCCTTCTGCAGTGAGGACATTATTCCATCAAAATACTGCAGTAAAAGAATGCTTCTATCTCTAAGTTCAGAAGCAGGAGAAAAATTCCTATAATATATCTGAGGGACTTTACCTCATCCTTCTCACTAGAAGCTTGAGTTTTAATAGCTGCCTAATTCATGTCTGTGGGTAGGGATGGTCTGGGGTGCATGCCCAAGAAAAAAGCAAAGCTTTCAGGCTCACAGTCCTTTCATCAGTTCACACAGAAAGCAAAATAATCAGCATTTCCTTCTACGTGCAGCACACCCCAGATACAAGCTCTGATAGCCTGGTTACTTCAGTGTTCAAGACAAAGTATACACCCAAAAGGCTTATGAACTTATAGAATCAGACAGTGGCTCTATTAGAGGCTTAAAGTCTGTAATTTTTGAGCTTTGCACTGCAAAATTGTGTGCTAGGAAGAACCTGACCATTTAAGTCTTTTTGTGAAAGCTTTACATTTTCTTTCTCTAGGCTTTTTAAAGTTTCATTATAATTAAAAGAAATAAATCTTAAATTACGTTTGAAAAAACAGCAGAATTTAAACTCTCAGATTAGTTATATTTCCCTTCAGTGCATGCTGAAAATCATTAAGAAACCCTAAGCTGCAGTTGCAAGCTAAGTTAACAGCACAGCCACAAAAAAATACATAACTGTTGACATGAACACCAGCACAACATGACTGAAAGACAGGAATAAAGGAAAAATAAGCCACATAGGAAAGGCAAATTTGTTCTTATCACCAAGGCAATTCATCATTGTTTCTCCCCTTCCTCCATGCTTCTCTAAACAACAAGAAATAACCAAATTTTGTGTGGCAATTAATGTAGTAAAGCAGTACAAAGTTTCTAAAAGAATTCAGTACAAAAAGCTGTAGGTAGCAAGCTCAATATACAAAACTGTTCTCATACACTGTCAATGTTACACTCAAGGTATCAACATGTCTTACGGATCTAAAGCCCCGGGGGAACATTCTAGCAGTGCAAAACATCTTATTAGCCATAACAGATGGAGCAAGTCGACCTCCTGACAGAACCGGGAATAACTCCATTCTGAACATATTCTCAGATTCTGAACATACAAGTTGTTGAGTTTTTTTGAACAAGAATCTCGGGTTCAGTGAAGATCAACTGAATTTTCATAGATTATAACAAATCAGAAGAAATCTAATTTCACCAGTAATGGAATGACGTCTCATAGACCTCATATATTTGAGAACATGAAGAACAACTAATATAAGGAAAATACGGTAATGACAGTCAGACTTAAGGTCTCAGGTTTTCTTCCTCCCAGAACAAGAGAAACAAGCATTTTCTGGAAGATGACAGAGATCACAGAGCAAAACTTATTTCCCATTGCCTTTATAATGTCCATCATATTTGGCTTCCATGTCTAGTATTTCCTTTAGTAAAAATTCAAGACTTACTTAAAAGAAGAAGAAGAAAAAAAAAAAACCAAACTGATTTGAACTAATAGCACCCGAAATTAAAAGATGGAAGACAAGCTTTACCACTTTTAGTTCATATTGCCAAAAATTCAGAATATAAATAAAATATTACAGACAATACAACTCCACTGTAAAAAATGTAAACCCTTAATCCTAAAAAAAAAAAAAGACTAAAAAAAAATAAATATTAATATTCTCCGTCTTGACTCCAGAATTAACTTCATGGAGGAGGAACTGGAAGTTGGGTCTGTTCTGCTGTTATGGTTTATCATCACAGTACATCAATCCAGCCCACAGAATAGCAAGTAATCAACACCTCTTAGCCTGGATTACTCAGATCCGCCCAACGTCTGAGCTTTTGCTCATGCCATAGATACACACTACTGGGTCCTGATTCAGGCTGTTGCTACAAGAAATGGACTATCCCTCTGTAGCCTACTCTAAAATACAACTTTTCTTCGATAACTAACAAAAGATTAGCTTTGGAGCAGAAAAGGAAAGAAAACTCAAGATGTGAGAGGTAAACTGGAAAGATTACTCCCTTCTCTACAACCAAGAAATACTTTAGCAATACATGAAAATGACATAAAGGAAATTAATGTCATTTTGGGAAAAGGAAACCATAGCAGAGGTATGAGAAGATTCCTTATGTATCAAAATAGATGCCACTCGCAGAGAGACATTTAAACTCATTCTCCAGATTGGAGGATAAAACACGATTGTGGGAATCTCTAGAGGAAACCTCACCAAAGTTTCATGAAGAACGAAGAAAGAGTCAAGAGCATCAGCACCTTGTTGATGTGGTCAGTCAAAATGGTAGATTTCTGATGCCCCCGTAAACACAAGTACTAGTCAGAGCAATATTTGGGCAAAAATAAAGGCAATTGCTAAATAGGTAATGCCTCCATTTAAATGTGCACATATATGTAGACACAGACATATACTATATAGTTTGTGAAATTTTCTCATAAAAATGAACATTTACATCATTGAACAAAACAGACTGTGCAGAACTACCATAAACTCAACCTGCAAACAGTCTCAAGAGAAAACTTTTTGTTATACAGCAGTGTTAATAAAACGAAGAGGACCATTCATGAAGGACAAAGGCTGTAGTTTGGAATTTCTGTAACAATCTAATCTTGTAACTTGTGATTTCCTCGAGAATTTTCAGGAGGAGAAAAAACACATCAGCTAACTAAAACAGAAAGAAAAAGCAAGTAAGCAGCATGACATATTTTCTTAGCTGCAAGGCTTCATCTTGCTGCTGCTACTGATCGCCAGGCGTTTATCTTCTGGAAATAAGTCTTAGGTCATTCCTACTCTTAATAATGTCTGCTATTTACTTTCACAAGAATTGAACTAGAATTCTCAAAAAACCCCACCCAAAACCCAAACAAAATATCTTTTATTATTTCAGATTAAAATTTACTGATATTGTGCAGAAGAGGTCACAATCAAACGTCACCTGAGGAAAATGGATTCCTACACTGCCATTTACCTCAACAATATTCCAGCTCTAGAAAAGAGGTTGCCCACTGCAAAACAGACCTCAGGAAGACAGGGCTAAAAAGCAGATCCTTTCAGGATGTGAACGGTAATCACTTCAAGGACTCAACCCAACAATCCCGGTAAGTTCTTTAAAACCAAGAGCTCAGGTGTATTAGCACAGGTGCATTAAGACCAAAAATTTGTTTTCAGTCCAGTCAGTGTCTACGAAAAAAAAAACAAAAAGGAGGGAAAAAAAAAAAGGAGGGGAAAAGAAAGGAGAGAAAGGAGGAAAAAGGAGAGAAAAGAACTTCTAATCCGTCAAGCGCTGTGTTTGTGAAAGCGGGGACATATCGGGGACGGTGTGCAGGGTACCTCAGGGAGGGAAGGTAACTGTAGGCCTCACAGCGGAAAGCAAAGCCTAGCAAAGCGCCAGGGCGGCACAAGGCAACGGCATGAGCTCTGCCCCGCCGGGTCGGCGGCCCAGCTGCTAGGTCGCGGCGGCGGGGTCTCTGGCCCACAACAGACCCCTCTCCCACGACCGACCGACCGCCCGCTCCCCTCAGCCCTGCGGAGGCTGCAAGGCACCCCGCCACGCCTTGCTCCTGCACAACAGCCGCACGGCCGGTGAAGCAGAGGACGGCCCACCAGTACCTGTCTCACAGCGCCGCAAACCCCACTTCCGCCCGCACCGAGCATGCCCGGGCGGACCGCGCATGCTCACCGGCGGCGGTGGCAGCCACCCCGCTCGTTGGCTCGCCAGGGGGCGGAGCGAGTATGCCCCGTGGGAGGCGGGAAGGCGCTGCCCTCAGCGGCTGGGCGGGCAGAGGGCGCGGCGGGAGCGGGCAGGGCTGGCGGAGGGGAGGGTGGCAGCAGAGGGAGTAGGTGGGGAATGAAGTGTCCCCTATGCTATGTCGGTACAGATCCGCTGTGCCGGCCTTCCCCCACCTCTGTTTTCTGTCACCTACAGAGTGATATCACTTACAGAGGGACAAAAAATACGGTGAAGAAAACCTGCCGTGTTCTGCTGGTGGTGTTTAAATGGCAGGAGCTTTGAAAAGCAGTGTTCATTGTCAGAGAGACAGGGTCCCTCAGACTGGCACATAGAATCATCTGGGCCGGAAGGGACCTTCAAAGGT
>BJBW01000993.1:0-32518 GCA_004320125.1 Scolopax mira
GCTGAGATACTTAATGCCTTCTTTGCTTCTGTCTTCAATGGTCAGCCCAACTACTCTAAGGGTGTTCAGACTTCTGAGCTGGAAGATAAGGGTGGAGAACAAAAAAATCCCCATAATCCTAGGGGAAGCGGTCAATGATCTGCTTATGCACCCAGACATGCATAAGTCTATGGGGCCGAATGGGATTCACCCAAGGGTACTAAGGGAGCTGGTGGAAGTACTCACAAAGCTCCTCTGCATCATCTCTCAACAATCCTGGTCAACAGGGGAAGTACCAGATGACTGGAAGGTGGCCAATGTGACACTTACCTACAAGAAGGGCCGTAAGGAGGATCCGGGGAACTACAGGCCTGTCAGCCTGACCTCAGTACTGGGAAGGTCATGGAGAGGATCATCCTGATCAGGGCCAGCCAGCATGGGTTTATGAAAAGGAGGTCCTGCTTAACCAGCTTGATCTCTTTCTATGACCATGTGACCCACCGCCTTGATGCAGGGAAGGCTGTGGATGTTGTCTATCTAGATTTTGGTAAGGCCTTTGACAACATTCCCCACAGTGTTCTCCTGGAGAAGCTGGCAAATCATGGCATAGACGAGTGTACTCTCCACTGGGTGGAAAAATGGCTGGATGACTGTGCCCAGAGAGTTGTGATTAATGGGGTGAAATCCAGTTGGTGGCTGGTCATGAGTAGTGTCCCTCAGGTCTCAGTTCTGGGGCCAGTATTATTTAATATCTTTATTGATGATCTGGATAAAGGAAAGGGATTGAATGTACCTTTAATAGGTTTGCAGGTGACACCAAATTAGGTGTGAGTGTTGATCTGCTTGAGAGTTGTAAGTCTCTACAGAGGGATATGGACAGGTTGGATCAATGTGCCAAGACCAATAGGATGAGGTTTAATAAGGCCAAATGCTGGGTCCTGCATTTTGGTCACAACAACCCCAGACAGCGCTGATGGACAGCCAGTTTAACATGAGACAGCAGTGTGCCCAGGTGAACAAGAAGGCCAACGGGATCCTGGCTTGTATCAGGAATAGAGTGGCCAGCAGGAATAGGGAAGTGATCGTGCCTCTGTACTCAGCAGTGGTGAGGCCTCACCCTGAGTACTGTATTCAGTTCTGGGTGCCTCATTACAGGAACGGCACTGAAATGCTGGAATGTGTCCAGAGGAGAGCCACCAAGCTGGTGAAGGATCTAGAGAACAAGTCATATGAAGAGAAGCAGAGGGAACCAGGCGTGTTTAATTTGGAGGAGGCTGAGGGTGGACCTCTACATTGCCCTCTACAGCTACCTGAAAGGTGATAGTAGAGAGGCGGGTGTTGGCCTCTTCTCCCAAGTGCATAACAACAGGACCAGAGGAAATGGTAAGAAGTTGTGATAGGGGAAGTTTAGATTAGATATTAGGAAGAATTACTTTACTAGAGAGTGGTCAGGCAGTGGAATGGCCTGCCCATGGAGGTGGTAGAGTCACCAACCCTGGAGGTATTTAAGAAACGTGTAGACGTGGCACTTCAGGGCATGCTCTAATGCCTGAGATTGTTGGGTTGGGTGTTTTGTTTTGTGGGGTTTTTTGGTGTGTGGGGTTTTTTTGGTGTTTTTGGTTTTGTTTTTGTGTGTGTAGGTTGGACTTGATGATCTAAAAGATCCCTTCCAACCATGAAGATTCTGTGATTCTGTGATGTAACTCTGCCTGTTTACAAAGAATATACCAAGTCCTGCTTCCCTAAACACAAGAGAATACCACAGCTTGTGACACTTTTCTTGCCTGCAGCCCTGATAACATTTCAGAACCTGACCTAAAGGCTTTCTTTTGAGCCTGTTTTCAGGGTTGCATCTCATTATTCTCAAGGTCACTGCTCCCATGTAAGCACATGTGGCCTTTTCTACTTCTCTCTGCTTTCTGACCTTTTTTGGTTGTTTCACTTTAAGCTGTCTCTCAAAAGAGTGACTGCCAAGTTCCACAGCCTTTCTAATTACACTTGGAATTTCATTTTGGACAGTGAGTTTGTGTCTGTGGTTTTTTTTGAGATCCCCTTTTTCTTATATTTTAGCACAAAAAAGTAAGTTATTGTATTACCAGTGCTTGTAATGCAATATACAGTCTGTATAGAAACTTAATCTTTTGCTATCTATGGATATCAACCATAGTTTTCACACAGTAGTGGTTCTCTTTTTGTGGCTTTTCCAAAAGGAAAAGCTACAGGAGAAGAAAGAGCTGCTGGAGGAATATTTATCTGGCATCATGTTTCTGGAGCTCAACTTATCACCCTTGAAGCTGCTAAGTACCAGCTGAGATACAAAACATCAGGCAAGGAATGTAAGTTATGTTGTGATACATGCAGAGAACAGACAGACTGGACTCCTGGAGTATCTAAAAGATGATTGCTGAATATCTACTCATGCAGAATACCTGAATATTTGTGAGAAAAAGAGCGGTTATCAGTAGTTTGACAGAAATGACTATATATGTAGATCAATTTTAACTAGGGTCTCTGAGAAGCTATGTCATGCTTTATAGTGTTGACTGAGGATCCAAATGAAATACATTGAAAAATGGGAGAAGTTACATGAAGTATTTACATGCTCTTTTACATATATTGATCTGCCCTGTGCTGGTAGTTTTATTTGTTAGTGTATTACATAGCCCTCATTACTTTATTGGAGTGTACGGGGTTGCCATTTTAGTAATCCTTTGCATAGCATCTACTACTGCTGAACCTGAGCACTTACTATACTTGCTCATGAAAAACAAAACCAGGAAATGGAAAGCTAGCAATGCAAATACAGAGTAAATGGCATCATCTCTGGATATTAAAAAATTTTACGCAGTCGACATCAAATTATTTTTTCCAGAATTTTAGAAGCATGTATAAACACACACATAAACATACACACATATATATTTTATCTGTGATTAATTTCACTCTTGATGCTCATAAGTTTTACAGTTTTCTCTTTGTTTTTGGTGCTTGGTCAGCTGGAAACACACAGCAGAACAGTACACAAGTTAAAGCTAGACTTGAAAGAAAACTATCGTCAAGACACACACTGAAATCCATTGGAATGAAGGAAGACGATGTTCCCAAGCTTGGAGTTCAGCTCTGCAAAAGCTGCAAATGTTGAGATAACAGCTAGAAAATGAGGAACATATGGTTCTTTTTGTGTTTTGGGGGGTGGTTTGTTTTTCTTCCCACCATAAATGTTTGATTGACAGCTGGTATATGGTTAGTATTGGTGAATGGATGAAGTTAAGAAATTACAAACTACTTCTCATAAAATGAGTATAGAAAATGTATTTAGATGCAGGATGTGGCTTTGCAGTTCAGTGACCTCTGGCTCCTCTCCACACAGGATTTCTAATAAATTGTTCTGAATTGTTCTTCTGACCACTTGCCAAAACAATAATACTATTATCACCAGGTCCCAAACGGCATTGCAGTAACAATGTCATAGTGAAACTATTAGTGGAATTACTGTGTCAGAAAGGCACCTCACAAGTTAAGGACAGTCTGTGGCACAAGACCTGAAACTACCTCATGATCCGTCTTGGCAATTGCAAGTTATTAATTTCAGCTACAACTTTCAGCTACAACTTCTGAGCAATTACAACATTACAGACAAATATTGACATCGATGTCCACACTAGCAAAGAACTCCCGGAAAGTCAAAAAGGAATAGCAGAGACTCTCTTGTCTTCTTAGCTCAAGAAGCTCAGCTCAACAGTGCCTGATGCCATCCAGATCTAGCAAGGCCATGATAGTTTTCAGCATGTCTGTATCTACTTATCTCCACTGACAGATTATACTCTTATAATATGTTGTAATGTTTTCTTATAGTACTAGAAGACAAGGTGGGATAAGGATACATGGAGGTGAAATGAGTGTGGGGAGAAGTAACTCTGTGCACTAGTAGACACTGAGGGCTGACTGCCTGGAAAGCAGCTTTGCAGAAAAAGGCCTGGGAGTCCTGGTGGACAGGTTGAACTTCAGCTAGCAAGTGTGCATGCAGCCATGACATCTTGGGCTCCACTAGGGAGGTTTCTGGCAAGTGCACAGAAAGGGGAGTGGAAATCTAGTGGAAGAATGAATAAGGATAGGTGAAATGAAAAACAGAGGTCTGGAACAGAGAACAGAGGAAAAGTATGGTGCATCAGAGAATCTAGCATGAAGAGATTGGTGGAATACCCTTAGGCATGAGGAAAGGAGGTGTGCAGTGTTATTCTGGTCTTAAAATGAAGGAGGTAGGCAGTAAGGAAGCATATAGGGTCCAGAAGAAGAATGTAGGGGGTGTTTTAGTTTCAGCTGCACAAAGGCAATGATATGGGTGAGACATATGAATATCAGAATTATAGCTAATTCATCTTTACTGACCCATCTTCATAAGAGGATTGTGATGAGAAGGAGAAGAAATTAGGGTAGAGGTTCGCAGGCTTGCCAGGATGAAGGCAGCAGGCTTCATTCACAGATAAAGAGCTAATGAATGCTAGGCAAGTAAAGCACAGAATATAGGCAAGAGACACAGAAACAGACCAGATGGATTAACAGGTGGTGCAGACACAGCACAAAGAAAAGATGGGTAGAATATTGATAGAAGTAAAAAATATGATCAGATTTAGTAAAAGTCAGCTGAATTCCAGTTTGGAGTACTAAATTTCAGAAAGTAGAATCAGAAATCCATATGGGACCATTGCTGTTGATCCAGAGCAGTTGCCAAGACCTGATTTAATACAGGGCAAGTAGTAGATGAGACAAGTTTGGCTTATCAAAAATCTTGATGACTGCTTAGATTTAGTCTAGACTTAGAAAGGCCCTTAAATCATCTGCTCTATGTGAATTTAGCACAACAGCTTCCCAGAGCTGCCATGTAATGAAGGACATATGATTTTATGATACACACAGGTCAAGAAGCTCAATCATTGCTGCCTCCTCTACAGAGTCAGTAAGTAGTAGTGCACAACATGCTTTGCATCTAAACACTGGTCTAACACTGTTAGAGCACAAAATATAGATTAACTGTAAAGTCTGTTAATGCTATTCCACCGAGGAATGCTGAAAATATGTTAGATAGGGTCCCACTTCCAAATTAAAAATCACCAGTTCCTGAAAGCTGGACAAAGAAGATAAAAGAAAGACAGAAGAAGTAATTGTATGTAGATAATTAGCATAGTTTCAATGCTATGAAGCTATTGTTCATATAGCTGAAGTTCATAGCAATTCTTTCCTGAGAGGTGAATTTTCTGCCAAGTATGTTGAGGGACATATAATACTCTGCTGGTTCATAGCCCTTTTAAAGTCAATACTTCTGTAGTCCCATTTAAGAAAATTTTCATCTGAGGCAGCATGTAATTGCATAAACAGAGATAATTTCTATCACTTTAGTTGTCTTAATGGAGGTGTATACAGGAATGTAATGTTTTGCTTGCTGGTGGCAACCTTGAGTTTTATTGTATCTGTTATTTATATCTTTTATTTTCCTCTATTTCTATCATAATTTAGATTACTCTGTCCTATGTAAAGGCAAGAAATTACAGACAGGAAGAATTAATTTAGTTAACTAAAACCAGTGTATTTCAGTATATCAGGAATGTCCCATTTTTTTTAGTCTTGTATTTGGGGAATTTGAAATATATTTTTTTATTTCTCTTTGTTTTTAATTTTTATATTGATCATAGTGTTTAAATACATGATCTAATTTGCTAAACTAATTTATGTAGAGCACAAACTTTTTCCTTATGGTGTAAAACTACTTGGGGAAAAATACCTCCTCTGTGGGATATTATATATAAAGTGAAAGTGGTCTCTGTATGTCTGTGTGTGCTATTATCCCATGCTTTTCAATGCCTGTCACTGTGACATAGCATACATAGTGGGTTTTCAACTATTTTCAGTTTGTGATCCCATAAAATATTTTTGATGCTGGTGAGATTCTTATAAAATAAATGTAAACTTATTAACTACGGACTAATTCTTCTTAGCTATTTTTAGAAGAAACTTCAAATGATGTTTAGTGGCAGCTGAGGATCCACAGATTTTGACTTGAAGACCACAAATGTAACATGACTTATAAACTATATAAGATAGTATCAATCTAAATGCACACTATTTTTCATACGTATGTACAAGGTTCTATGGCTATTTGTAGGCACAACGATAATTTCACCCTTTGAACCCAAGCTACTTGAAATCAAGAATACGCATACATTCCCTCTTTCATGTAGCATGAGACCTGCTCAGAAACATTCATATGAAACATCTTTTCCATTATGAAATACTGATTGAGTAGAATGAAATATTTCATGGGCAGAAGTAGGTTTACTTCATATTTCAAAAAGAAAATTAATAAATGCTTTTGATTTTTTCATCTCAACTGAAACAAAAAGGTCTAAACCAATATGTTTCAGCCTTACTGAAATAAAATGTTTTCATAATTTTCCATATAAAATATCAATGATATGGTATTGTTTTTCTGAAAATATTTTATTTTTTCAAAGTAATAAGTGAATTAGTATATAGCATGTAATCATCAAAATGCTTATTTGTATTTCCAAAAAACTTTCTGAAATTATTTTCATTCCAGTTTCGAGTTTCAAAGTTCAAAACTAACAGTTTTCCAGGGAAAAGAAACCAAACTGGTTGTGAGAAATTTACAGAAATGTAATATGCAGGGAAGAGAGACAAAGAGCATGCAAGTACCTTTTTTTTTTTTTTTTTTTAACCTGGTCTTTGGCTTTTCTCTGTCTTTATCCCATAAAGAGCTGCTTGTGTTTCATCAGGTGCTTCACTGCAGTTCCTCTTCAGTTACATCATCAGATTTTTTCCCTTTCCTTCCTTTCTGGTTTTTCTTTATGCTTATCAGGTCTTCTTTTTCCTACTGCCCCGGGTTTTTTTGTATCTGAAACATCTGTTTCATCCTCACAGTACTAATTGGCCACTTTGGGGTGGCCAGTAACCTCATAAAGCTCTGTAGAAATTCTGTGGTTAAAGCTCTAATCACAGAATCACAGAATCACCTAGGTTGGAAGGGAACTTTTAAGATCCCTTAAAACCCATTTTGGTCCAACCAATGAAAAAAAAACAACCCACAAAAAAACTCCCCACAAGTGAACAAAAAAAAAACCCCACACAAACCCCACACCACATCCCAAACAACACCAATCCACCACTAATCCATATTCCTGAGCACCATGTCAACTTGTCTCTTGAATACCTCCAGGGACGGTGCCTCAACCACCTCCCTGGACAGCCCATTCCAATGTCTGACAACACTTTCAGTTAAGAAAAATGTCCTAAGATATAACCTGAACCTCCCCTGGTGCAACTTGAAACCATTACCCCTTGTCCTATCATCTGTGACCTAGGAGAAGAGACCGACCCCCACCTCTCTACAGCCTCCCTTCAGGTACTTCTGGAGAGTGATAAGGACCCCCTCAGCCTCCTCTTCCCCAGACTGAACAACCCCAGCTCTCTCAGCCTTTCCTCATAAAGCTTGTGCTCCAGACCCCTCACCAGCTTCATTGCCCTTCTCAGGACCTGCTCCAGTACCTCAGTGTCTTTCTTGTGGTAAGGGGCCCAAAACTGAACACAGTGCTCGAGGTGGGGTCTCACCAGTGCCAAGTACAGCGGGACGATCACCTCTTGGGTCCTATTCACCACACTGTTCCTGATACAGGCCAGGATGCTGTTGGCCTTCTTGGCCACCTGGGCACACTGATGGCTCATGTTCAGCCAACAGTTGATCAACACCCCCAGGTCCTTTTTTGACAGGCAGCTCTCCAGCCATTCTTCCCCAAGCCTGTAGAGCTGCCTGGGGTTGTTGTGACCCAAGTGCAGGACCTGGCACTTGGCCTTATTGAACCTCATTCTCTTGCTCACAGTCCATCCATCCAGCCTGTCCAGATCCCTCTGCAGAGCCTTTTTACCCTCCATCAGATCAACATTCCCACTCAACTTGGTGTCATCTGCAAATTAGCCAAGGGTGCACTCGATCCCCTTGTCCAGATCATTGATAAAAGATGTTGAAGAGAACTGGCCCCAGTACCGAGTGGGACACCACTTGTGACCAGCCGACACCACTCGTGACCGGCCAATCACCATGTTTAACGGGCATCTATCTAAAACTGAGGTCATTGCAAAACTCTAGTATGAATTCACAGTTTTGGTCTGTTTTTATATTTTCTCTATGATTTTTCTAGTTACCATCTTAATTGTCTCACAACAATTACTCCCAAATCACTATTTCTTTCTTTCTCCAAACTTGCTTGAGCTATCTTAGGAGCGATTTGTCCTACCAATAAACATTATGTCTTAGCTCAGCAACCCATGGAAATGCTTTTTTTCCCCTATGTGTTTAGCAGGTTTTTGGATAGTTAGAGCTGCTATTTGTATTGTTATGGTGATAGGTGAGGGCAATTCACACTAATTAATTCATAGCCCATAACAGACATTTACATTAGTGTCAGGAAATGCTCTTGTTCCTGAGGGTGGTTCAGGATTCAGTGTCTGCTCCGGGTCTTGCTGTGTCTCTCGCTTTTCCTCCTCCATCCTTTCTCCTCTGACAGTAGAGGGTGCACAGGCAGATTATCTGTGAAGCCCTCATTGTCTGTGCCTGAATCTGCAGGAAAAAAGTACATTTGTTGAAGCCACCTTTACAATTTTCATAGGCTCAGATGGGGTTTTGTTGGCCTATACAAGTGATTGCTGAACTACTGTAGCTACAGAATATAGTCTTACGATTTCATAAAGCAAATTAACTTAAAAGTCTTTAAGATCTGCCTATACACCATATTTATAATTACTTAAAAATGAAATTCTCCTACAGGCATCTACAATTTATGTTCCACAGTACCTTGCTACTGCCTAGATTATGTATGTTGTGAGTATTATCATGTATCACTATGTAATGTATATAATATTATGTACTATTATTTTATTTTATTAGAAAAATGGAAGGGATGGGGGAAAGAGCTGGAGAAGACAGATTAATTAAGCAGTACATTTTCAGTTTTTACAAGGGAAAATAGTGACATATTGTTGTTGTTATTAATAAATTATCTATAAAATGATACAATATTTATAAAAATATTTAATTTGAAAAACCAGAGAAAATAATCAAACATGACACTCTTATCTTGGGTTTTGTTTTTTATGAATTAGTGATATCCAATATCCCCCAAATTTTAACAACATGTATTTCCAGACAGAAAATCCTTTGCCCTTTGACAAAATCCTTTGACAGAAAATTCCACAACCAAAAGTTGTGGAAAAGTCTATATATTGGAACATTGTTTACATCAACTATTAAAAAAATCTTGTTTCTTAGTGAAATAATAATTCTACTTTTTAAAAAAAAAGTCATGTCAGTGGTAAGAACTGTTCACCACAATGAGGAAGTAAAGAGAAAGTAAAACTGGTGAACAAAACATTGAACCTCATTTCATCATCTGTTCTCCAGCTCAGTCATCATTATGGCCTGGCTGCCAGGCCCTGCCCTGACGGAACCATGTGGAGCCTCCATGGACCCCATCAGGCCCTGAGAATGCCTCTCTCAGGCAGAGAGTGCAGAGGTGAATGATGTCAAAACTATCTGCAAAGAGCAATTGCTGTGTATCTGATGAAGCAAACAAAGCATTTGAAACATCTTATGCTTTTTAGCTCTCCAGTGCTCTGGCTCTTCACTATGAGCCTCGTAAATCTTATCTCTACGCACATTTCAGGTACACATTTGAAAATGCCCCAGGAACTGGACTGCATTTGCAGAGAAAATACCTGTCAAATCTTATCTTCCTGTAACTGGTTTAGTCTATTTCTATTCAACAGTGGATTATGCCTTAATTATCCTTAATTATTCTCTAAAAATAACACCTGAAAATCCAAAAGAAACTCCCTAAATATATCTTGTTTCTCTGCCTCAGTGTCTTTTCCAAACATTTTTTCTAGTACTGCTGTTTGGTTCAATTTGTAAATTCCTTAATGTTAATTCTGCCAGTGTAGCTTGATGAAAAGATCTTGTGTAATTTTGTAACTTATACCGTAATTCTCTTGTGGCATATGCTCTCCCTCCCTCTGCCTCTCCCCCTACATATATGGCCTCCCTTTATAAGTATGGTTGTATGAATATATTCATTGGGTACACGTGTGCTTATTTTTTAAACAGATGATAGTTTTGGGCATCATAATAATAACGGCTCTTTTCATGGAGGAGGGATGCCATTTTATTGATAATGTAGGAGTGTAACAGGAGCTATACAACACCTCTTCCTTTATGATTCTAGACAAATATGTTTCCATCTAATAATGAGTATTTATAATCATTGTCTCAAAGGCAAAGCTAAAATATGCCAGTGCGCAGCATGGACAAGTAGGACACATCGAGACAGTGATTCAAGATGCAAACAGCTATTTAAGAAGCAAAACATTCACAAGGCTCTTGCAGATGTTAAGTGGTATTATCAGGGCCAATAACTGCAGGACAACTTCACTAGGATGACCACTGGCATGTTCAAAGCACTCAAATTTGCCATAAGACAGAGTTGCCTAAGAAGCAAGAGCCTTCAGAACCCATCCCAAGTCCCCAGCTTCCTGTAGAGGTTTGGCCTCTGGAGGTAACAGCTGAATTCTGGTTAGTATGAAGATTCTTCAAATCTTTGAAGTTTGCATTGAACCTAGAAAAGCCATGGTGGCTGTTTGCCCTGGAGAAACATGATGGGGGAGCGTAGCCAGTCTGTCACTGCTTTCCCCAGCTTGCAGACTCTAGAAATCTGCCAGAAATCCAGGAAGGATTTGCTGTCTTCCATCTGGCTGGTTCAAAGTCTAGCCATATGGGCAAAGAAATCTTCAGTTCCCTTCTTTTTAGTTCCTCTTGTAGGAAAAAACAAAAAAACAAAAAACAAAAAGGAAAAAAGATCAAATTTAAACACTATTAAAAGAAGTATAAAATGAACACAGTAGTCTGCCCATTGAAGAGTTTACTCAGCTCAAATTGTGGTACTTTGTCTAAGTCAAAGTATTGCCCATTCATTCTGACATTCACTACTGGGATTAATAAAGTGTTTGGCATTCTAATGTGGACATATACGTGAGGTCTTTAGAAGTGGGGAGAGACTTTAGATCTACTGCAGACATTCAAATTTACCTGTGGGCTCCATGCCTCATTTTGTCTTTGTGAGGATCTGGCACGGGAGATCATGCTGCCAACATGGTGCCCTATTACAAGTCCCCCAGGCCTTTCTCAGGTCAGAAATGTTCTTACAAAATGGATACTTTTGTAAGTTTTGACACTCTTTACATCAGAATACAGGCAGGTTTGTGACATGAAGTTGGCTGATACTTTGCTACCTTTTGAGTCAAAGTGTTGGGGAGCCCAGGATGCCCATGTCCATTGCTCTAGGGCAGCCCAGAATGAAGGCTGTTTTGGATATCCCTGATTTCCTGCATAGAACTGGGAATCTGGCCAGCTTGCAGTTTCTGATTCCTCCTCTGGACCCAGGAAACATTGGGATGCCAACTAGAGCAACTTGGGTATGCACTTTTGAAAGAATGAATATGCTCATTTCACAAAACTGACAAATGCATTACTTTAGAGGATAGCTAGATTTGACATGCAAATACTATTATTGTAAGTAAGCACAAACATGGGTAGCTGCTGTGGTTTAAAAGATAACAAAAAGAAGCAACAAAAATTTTTTGTTAAAGCAGTACAGGTCCACAAGTCTAAATTTAGTCAGTACTGCGCTGCCAAGGAGTGGTGTGGAGTCAGTGTGAACTCCCTGTAGGCAATCAAGGTTGAAAATTCCTGTGTTGTGGAAAGAACCACTTAGACCGACCAAATCAGCAGTACTCTGGAGAGATGTTGAGACTGGTGTGATGAGATACTCATAGCAACAGACTTTTGGGGATGACTACTGATTTAGCTAGGACAGTAACTAAGAAGATAAGAGGTACTCTTGCTATTAATTCTATCCATCTTGAGGGAAGAAAAGATGCATCAAAGTTAGCTGGTTCCATCATAATTTTCAAGCTAATTTTCAAGCTAACTCACAGGTCACTAAAATTTAGCCAAATGCTTCTTGTAATAAAGAAAGTTATACTTACCTTTTGCCTTTGAGATATAACATTTCTGAGCTTGTATACGCAGCTTGAGAGATGACCATTTAGCGACTTGGTTGAAGTCTTTGTTATAGTTATTTCATGGCCACAAATAATCTTCTAGCCTAGAACATTTTGAAAAGGCAAGTCTTGATATTTTCAATATTTGCAAGATTCCTTTGAATGATCAGTACCAATGTATATTTAGAAGCATGACAGAGTTGTCAATGTTGTGGACAATTTGTAGCAAAGGAACATTCTGTAACCAAAAGGAAAAAGCACCTGCGTCTATGCTCATCATATAGACCATAAACTGTTATTATTGCATGTGTGGCAAAGCTCCTGGTAGGATGATGAAGATCTGTGTAGGAGTCCTTAAAATATATGCTGAGGGACCTCATTCACTACTCTCCCCCACAAAAACAAGGTGTAAATTCAGTTTTAAGGAAAGCTAACACGTTTCATTCTGGTTGAAAGTTCTGTTTTAAGGCAATTTCTTACCTGGCAGACGGATAATTTTGTCATCACTTACATCTGTTGAGGTGCAAATTAATTTTCACTCCACATTCCAAGTTATCTTTTTGTAATAAAAATTGTAACAGTAAGATATAAATTCATTTTTATGCTAGGACAATGCTTTTACTGAATGTAGAAATATGTTGGACTCTGCAAATACAGAGTTTGTTTTGAATTGGTGCTATTCTAATAGTAAATATACTCAGAAGGATAAAATTATTTATAATTTTACAGGTGGTTAAATTTTTAGTATTTTTTAATTTTCCTTAGAAATTATACTTTGTTGTATAGTTACATTACTATCCCTGAATATAGTTGCTTTTAGATGGAAGGTAGTTGTTTCTGGAAGTAATCACACTGTTGATAATATGCAGAAAGTCAGCTTTTTCTTTGAGATAATTGCTAGTTAAGATTAATTATATTTTTTGACATGCAGTCTGCATATGGTACTAGTATTAAAGTGTCGTGTGGCATTTTTTACATCAGGAATATCTGTTATTGTGTAGACTTTCCAAGTTATTTGCTTTTCTACTTCAGATGTTTTCTACTTTCAATGTGCCCTATTTCTCAGTTATACACTTAATATTAAAAAACCAGAAAACTTAAACTTGCACGTTTTAGAAAGGCTAAAATTTTTTTCACAGTAATAACAATCAACATTCACCTAATTTCACAACTAATTGATTTTTATTAAACAACATTCTAAGAATACTTGTTTTCAACATAGTTTTTCTTCATTGTCATAACGGTATGGTGCTGACAACAATTTTAGAAAAAAATCAAAACAAATCACGTAAGAACAGAATAATAAAATATACAATTTTTGTCTCTAAACAACTTGGCCTTGCAATTACCATAAATTAAAAGTGCATGATTAGTTTTGCAAATTAACATTAATTAGAAGTGCAAAACTTGATAGATTAAAAAAAACCACACCTCTATTTTCCCGGAAACTTACATCCATTTCTAACTTTGTGCACACTGGAAACACTAAAACATATATTAACTAAACTAGTCATTTTAATTAATTACAGCAGCATACCAGAAATTGCACATTTTCTCAGATGAAAAGTGCACTTTGTCGCTAGCACAGGCAAACAATACTTTTTTTATAAATAGCAACAGATTTTAGTAAAGCAGATGCCAATGCAAATTACTCATAATTTTACCTAAGTCAGTGAGCATACATTTCTTCTATCAGAGTAAATGGTAGGGACACAGAACGTGGCATCCATTAAAATTTTTTGCAGGCAGACAGGCAGTACATAGAAATGTCTTTAAGATTACAAATAATGCTAAAAAAAGTAATTATTGAGTCTGAACGACACTTATGTTTTAGATACAACCAATAGTGTATGTGTACAGTTATTAAATATATGTTTAGAATAAACGTAAATTGTCCACAAATCATGCCGCAAACATGAGATCTTCAAATAAAATGGTGCCAGTACTAAAGAATTATGCAATGTTATGTCTGTCTGATTTATTGCTGTTTGCTGTTGGAATTCGTTTTGAACTGGATCAATCCTGTCAACAGTTGTTCCATTCTTTATAGGCTCTGTAAATAATCAAATCTAAATACATTTCTAGTTACCCACCTTGTCATATATAGCTGGTGAGCAATCTATATCTGGTGAGCAATAAACAAAAAGGACTTTTTTTCAAGGACATCTATTTGATTTGTATTTGTTGCTGCCTTTGGCTTTAGCACAGCAAAACTCCCAAACATGTTTCATTGCTTTCCTGAATTGAGGCCTTAGAAAATAATTTTCCACTTTTGAAGAAGCCTAAGAGAGAAATTTATGTAGTTTTCTTTTTCTCTTTTGTTCCCAGTCCCAAGTGCAAATATTCTCTATTCATGTTAGCAAATTCATGCAATAAAAATGTAGAAACATGTTTGAACCTCTTAAATTTGACCAAATCAAAAATTTAATATCCATGGTGAAATTTACTTCTTAAAAATTCCCTTGCAATTTCAGTCATTTTACTCATTTTTGTGCCAAGTTTTTTAAAAAATGGGGCATAAGCATTTTTGTAAGAGGAAAGTGAACTCTCTTAACTCCTTCCTTGAGAAAAGTTTTCTTAAGGACACTTACAGAGTAGTCGTAAGTGTTCTGCCTGAAAAAAGTGTAAGCTGATAAATGAATACTTCAAAAAACACTGAGTGAAAACATTTTCAGTTTGTGATACTATTCTGAATGCAACCTTAATAAAAGCTGATGGTAGTGCTTCATCTAGAATATATTGATTTACACCCATTTCTGCGACTATGTTCAGAACAGTTATAACCACAGTACCTATTTCTTTCAGAAGTCCAGTTTATTTCAGTATGGTTTTTTTTCACAGTGCAGAACTTCCAATACATTATTTTTTTCATATTTTATATTTCAATTAATGTAGCTGGAGAATATGTATTTACTTTGGTTATTAAGAATTCAATTTTCCTTGCAGAAAAAGGTCAAGGTGTTGAACAGGAGAGCTCCATCAACATGAAGTCCATTCTCTTCAGCCAGCATCAGTGGCATGTGTAGTAGATAAATTTTTGACCTGCCAGTGAAAACTCTGGTCAGATCATATAACATTCAACCAAGCAAGACCAATAGCAAGGCCTACGTCTTTCATACAATTTCATTCTGTAAGCCCTGAACATGAATGCATATTATTGGGCATGCATGCTGCTATAAAGCTCAGAGTTTTGAGATGTACTGCCAGGCTGAAATTCTTAAAATTGATTTTGCATTATTAAAGTAAACATTATGATTATATTAAAGAGTCAAACTGGTTCTTGTAAAACTGGTTGCTAGTATGTCAGAATTTTGTGCTGAAATACGTTGTTAGGACTGTATTTTTACTGGTTCCACCATGTCATTCTTTCACAGGCTTTTTCTTATATACTACTAACACACTAAGGAAACATTCAGACTATGGCACTCTGGTACATGTGGGGAAGGAAAAAGGAAAAAAGTACAGCTAGTAAATTTAGAGAGAGTTTGGAGTCCAATCTGCTCTAGAAACCCTGACATCAGCTGAACCTAAAATTAGTGGACACAACTACATCAATAATCAAGATATATAGCACAAGGTTTGTAGTATGTTTGTTATATTAACCTGGATTGCTTATCATGCCCTTTCAGTAAAGGATAAAATGACAAAATGAATACTTACATAATAAATTACTTACTTTTTTTGGAGTTTGTAATTTATGGGCAATCTGGCTATTCCCAGAATAGATCTAAGTTCTCAGTTCAGTAACATGGTAAGTAACTTATCCAAATTGATTAAAAAGGGAGGAAAAAAAATCCAAAAAATCTGTTTCTTTTCTGCAACATTTTAAACATATTTTAAAAAATGTTGTTTTAAAGTACAGAAATTTGGAATGGAGGTTTATTTTTTACTTGTGCATTTATTTTCTGAAAAGAATAATTCACAAAACTTTTAATCTATAAGAAGTTCTCAAAGAAAAAAAGGCACAAAATAAAAGAATGTCTGTTTTAATATCACTTTAAAGTATTTTATATATCCACTAAAATTTAATTCAACTTTTAGTTCAAGACACTTCAAATCAGACTTTTTAACAATTCCTCCTGTGATTATTTATATCAAATTGTGCATTTCAAATTGAGTGACATGGCACGAAGAGCCAAAAGAGCCCTATATGACAGAGAATGAGTGAAACCATATGCAAATGTAGGGCTTAATACTGGGATAGACAGATTAATACAGTGTCAGCTAAAGGGGTACTTCACAGCTATGGCTATGGCTCAAAGGCAACAGGGTTAGGATGAGAGGCACAGTCCAGTTAAAGCATTACCATTACTCCTGGTAATTACATCCTGGATTAGGGCTTTTGTACTATTTTGTAGGGCTTTCTAACATGAGCACAAAAAAAAGATTTTTTTTCTTGCTTTTTAATAATACTTTATATAATTGTGATATCTTCATTCATTCTTCAGAAATATGTGTTATGTCAAAATTATTAGTATCCATTCCTCTTAGGATTGCTATACTAAAATATGAAAAACCTTAAAGGTTTTGTTCCTGCTGGGTTTCACAATTCTGACACTTCTCACGTTACTTTTATGGTAACAGGAGTTAGTTAAATCTGTGATTTTTACCAATCAGGCATTTAAATTGATAAAGTGCAGCTAACCTATTTCTGAGATGGATTCCCGCTTTCAAGATGCTCCTTCTCAAAAATCTTGTGAAATGGAGTAGCTGTCATTTATGCTAAGATATGGATGTTGCTGCAGAGCTTAAAAGTCACTCTTTCTTTTGGAATACAAGAGCAAAAGAGAATGTTGCAAACTATATAACACCAGCAGGTTTCTTCTGATAGGCAGCATGATGTTTTAAAAAAAAATAATATAGCATTAAAAATCAAAAAAACCCCCTCACTAATCATCATCATCAACTTTTGGAAACATGGGGATTTAGAGAGGACTTGCAAGTTTTACACTTGTATAAAACTTCTTCTAGACATTCAAGCACAAAGTCCAAGCTCTTTTTAAGTGGAATTTGAAAACAAATATGAAGATTTCACAGCCTTGAAAAGTAAAGCTCAAGAGGAAACTTAGGGCATTTTGTATGTGTATGGCACGTCTCTTTGAGTACCATTCTTGTGATGTCAAATATTTTGGCTTTCCCTTTGTTAGTTTCTTATAGAACCTCCTGAAACAAGGCTAATAGGAATGGATTTTTTGATTGTAACTTAGTCTTGTTTTGTGAGGAGCAAAGCAAAGCAAAGCAAACCAAACAGTATTACCATAAACCTTTAGATGTGTGTAGTCTGTTTAGATTGAGATTTAAGTACTATTGAAATGTTATGCTTACTACTGCTAAATCAGAAGTCTAAATGCAAAATTTTAGGTCACAGGGACAAGAAATATTTTTCTGTCATGCTACTGGGAGTTCTGTCTGCCAATTAACTATAGTGATTATTTACTATGTTGAAGTTAATGTCAAACATTTCTTTAGCACTGTAAAAATTCAAAAATATCTATTAGACTTTTTCTGCTGCTGCACCTTTGAAGGTCTACATTTATCTATTCTTCTCTATTCACTTGAATCAGAGAATAGAAGTTTCTGATGTAAGAGGCCAGAAATATTTCTGAGTTATTAGATACATGTTCATTAAGCAAATTCTATTGCTGAGCTATTGTGGATCTTGTTATAATAGTAGAATAGGATCATATATGAAATAATTTTTTCAGAGTCAGACTTTTTGTGTCAGCTGTGGTCTCAGTTAAAGACATATCTACTAATTATTTTTGGATATGAGTATTTATGTATGATATTTTCATTCCAAATATCCTTATATAGTTAATTCAGTGATACAGGATTTTTTTTTCTTATACCACTTCAGCTAATTGTCTCAGGCTGTTATTTAAAGTCTTCCTCCTGAATACTAATTATTCTATGGTTAATATAGCTACAAAGTAATCAAAATTAATTTAAATCTGTTCTAAAAAATGCTATCTTATCTCTAAATAAAGAATTTAACTACAGCTAGAGACTAGAATGTCCTTTAATCTGCAAATTACTTGGTTTGTAGTTTGCATAGAGGCTGGGGGGGAAAAAGTTTTCTTTATCTCTGTCTTAATCATTGTTAAATCATTCTGAGATTCAGAGCTTTACAGGCAAACTCAGATGTAAAAGGAAGAAAATATTTAGAAAACCACAAATCCTTATGGAGTATAAAAGCCACGTAACCTTGGTGAGGATTCAACTTCTAGTACTTGTCTTTTTGTCTACAGATCTTTTGGAGGGTCTGATTCTGTCACTCCATCTGAAACTGGTGGTCGTGATATCCTTGCAGTAGCTGCCACAGCAACTTGTGTCCTTGCTCGTTCACTTCTGCGATGCTTTCTTGCCACTGCTCTTGGGAAAGCTTTTAAATAGAAAATGAACAGGAAAGGCAATCTTTCGTTATTTCTTTCAAAGGCAATTTTTAGGGAAATATCTATTGATGTAGCCTACTCTCATTACTTCTGCTGGGTATTTCTGCACAGCTTCAAGAGGATGACTTACAGTTTTACATTAAGTTCCAGTCTCACTTGCAAGTGGACTGAGTGCAATTCTGGTTGTTCAGTTTGATCTTTCTACATTCAAATCTAAGAAATATATTTAATCTTCAAAGGATATATATAATGGAAAGATCTGACAGACAGGTTGCTGGTAAAAGTGAGGTCAGTGGAATATTTCTGGGAATCAAAGCCAGCCTGAGCCCAGTGGGGATTTTTGTCTGCTGACTCTCAATACTTCATATAGTTTCTCAATAGTAATTGCAACTGGTAGAATCAGAAATACCTGCTCTCATTATCTTGCATGCACATGGGTAACTAAGATATGGATATAACTAAGACAGAAGAAAGAGAGAGAACACTATATATTGCTAGAAACCTAAAATTTTTCCCAAAGAACCAATACCTGTATAATAAGGTAGACAAGAAAAAAGAAAAACAACAACAATAACAAAGAAATATAAAGCTCTTGATAAAAACAACACAAGAAAAGAAGTAGTTCACTTTTAAGACTTCAGATGCATTTTTTTTGTGTTATTCTTTACTCTTTATTCTTTCTCACTCTTCTGTACTTTCACTCAAGGCATACATATTACATATGTAGATAAAAGGAAGGATGAATATCATATTACAACACAGCTAACAAACAGAATGTCAACATTTTCCTGTGTTTTCATCATAGGTATTAAGCACATTGTTTTATTTAGGTTTAGAAAGGTAACTAATTTTCAGGAAGTAGATCTGTGGAGAACTACGTCTGTTCTGTGTATACTGCATATAATGTGACCTGAATTACAAAATTACAAGAACTTCGTGAACTCAAATATTCTAGGCCATAGTTTTTCTTAGTTTGCATGCTAGCATGAAAAATAATACTCAGTTCTTCATCCACATTCATCTAGCTAACCTGGCAAGAGATTTATAAAATAAGGCAAGAAGTGTTGGAAAAGCTAAATAGAAAGTACAAAGTGGTATATGACTGCAGTTATGATGTTGGTATCAAAATACTGGTATATTGAAAAGTATTACTTTGCTCAAATTGAATTACAAAGAGCAGAGGAAACTAATTATGGGCCCCTTTGAAACAATCTTAAATGGAAAATCTGGAGAGATTTGGTCTCTGAGAGGATAGAGATGGTCTTGAATTGATAACATTTGATATCTTTGTTTAGATAATATGTGAGAGAGAGATGTAAGATGCCCAATGCCTTATCTATCAGGTGATTGATAAGCCTTTCCTTTTCAAACACATTTTTTTTCCTGAAAACAAAACATATCCAAGAAACCTATGCTTAGGTTGTTGGCCACAGCCTCACCACAAGTTTATTGTGAGGAATAGTACTCATGTTGTGCTCACATGTGTCCTGAAGGCTACTGCAAATATATTTTTTTAACCTACTGCATTGACTATGTCTTTGCATCCTTCTAATTTCTCTGACAGAAAATCTAATGTAGTTAAGGACTGTAAAGACTGTTTACATCTATTTCCATAGGTGAAATTTATCTTATTTAGTGCCTACTTCTATCTCTGATGGACCTACAGTACTAGCTTCTGTTACTTGCTTATTACTTACCCTGCCTGAGCAAACCAACTGGGGAGAGAGGGTGTTGGATTTTTGACAAAAAGAACAGAAGTTATGAACAGGTAGGGCTCCTATCCTTCTTCTGGGAGCTAAAACTGACAGGAAAGATTCTCTGATATTCACTGAAAATGCTAGAAGGTCCTAAACACACAGAAAAACTCAAGTCTAAAAGAAGCCTAAGGACAGGGAAGGAAATAAGTAAAACAAAACCTTACTAGCAGGTTTTGTGGGGGTTTTGGATTGGAATGCTTTCTAGTGGTATCAGGCATAAAGAATAACATGTGCTTCAACCACTTTTTTATGTCTGAGCTGAAATATTAATCTGCTACCACAGAACCACAGAATGGTTGAGATTGGAAAGCACACATGGAGGTCATCTTGTCCAATCTCCCAGCTCAAACAGGATCACCTATAGTAAGTTGCCCAGGTGTGCAGAGGAATCCTCCTGTGTTTTAGCATGTACCCATTGTTTCCTTTCCACTCAATGGGCATGACTGGAAAGAGCCTGGCTCTGTCCTCTTTGGACCCTCCCCTCAGGCATTAATATACATTGATAAGATCTGTCCTGAAACTTCTCTAGACTAAACAATCCCAGCCAGAGGTGCTCCAGTTCCTTTATCATCTTCTCCACCTTTCACTGGACTCTCTCCATGCCTCTCTTGTACTGGGGAACCCAGAACCAGATCCAGGAATCCAGGTGTGGCCTCACAAGAACTGAGTAGAAGGAAACGATCACATCCCTTGACACACTGGCATATAATTTTCCAATGCAGCCCAGGACACCTTATTTGCAGAAAGGACACATTGATGTCTCATGTTCATGTTGCTGAGGGTACACTGTCCCATCATCCAGCTCATTAACGAAGATCTTCAATAGGATTAGTCAATTTCATAGACTTAGATTCATACTAGATTTCATACAACTGAACACCACCTTCTGGGCCTGTCATTCAGCCTGTTTTCAACCTACTTCACCATCTGTCTGCTCACCCAGCTCATACTTCATCAGTTAATCTATGAGGATTTTACGGGAGACAGTGTCAAAAGTCTTCCTGAAGCCTAGGTAGACAATATCCACTGCTATCCTCTCATCAACCAAACCAGTTATTTCATTGCAGAAGGTTATCAGGTTGGTTGAGCTTGACATCCCCTTGGTGAATCAGTGCTGACTCTTCCTTATGACTTTCTTGTCCTTCATGTAGCTGGAAAAGGTTTTCAGGAATATCTGCTGCATCACCTTTACAGGGACTGTGGTGAGGGTGATCAGCCTGTAACTCCCTGGGCCATCCTTCTTGTCCTTCTTGAAGATAGGAGTGACATTTACTTTCCTTCAGTCCTCAGGCACCTCTCCCAATCGTGATTATTGTTCAAAGATTATCAAGTTTAGCCTTGCAAAGACATCTGCTAGCTCCCTCAACTTGTGCTTGTATCTCATCAGGGCTGATGGACATATGTATGTTTGTTTAAGTATAATATGACCTCATCCTTTTACACCAAGATTACATCTTCCTTGCTTCAGCATTTCCCTCTGGTGTCTGAGACCTGGGGTTCCTGAAGGCTAGTATTGCTAGAAAACGCTGGGGCGAAGAAAGCACTCATTACCTCAGTCTTTTCCATGTTCTGTGTCACCAGGTCCCCTGGCCCATTAAGCAGAAGACCCTCATGTTCTTTAGTTTCCTTTTTGTCACTCATGTACTTACAGGAGCCCTTCTCGTTGCCTTTGATATCCCTCGCCAGATTCAGTTACAGGTAAGCTTCGGTTGTCCTAATTGAGTCTCTGCCTACTTGGACATGTACCCATATGTTTGAATAGGGAATCTAAATTTATGAGTTACTTGTGACAGTCAAATGGTTTTCAGACAAAAATCTTCTATGGATAAGCAATCAGATGTAATATAAGATTCAAAAGTATGTAAAACATGGAATTGGTGAATGTGTACTGAGATGTAAATGGATCTTGTATATTGGGGTTCAAGCATGAGAAGACAAGAAGGCTAAAGAAAGCAGTGCTTGATTATTTGGAGAAAAAGTAAAAGATTCACTTCAAACCTGAGAATGAAGCAAATTAGAGTTCAGTAGTAACAATTTTTTTCTGTTTCACAGTAATTGAAAGACTTGCCGTATAAAGAAGTAGTTTAAATTTAAAGAATAGATAGCAAAAAAAAAAAAAAAACAGAGGGCTGGAATTGAAAGATGAGATATTTCTTAACATCTGATGGTTCTTAAGAAATGATGCCAGGACAAGAATAATCCCCTAGGATACATCAGATCAAAAGAACTATCATGGAGTTTAATAGCAGACCTCTAAGATAGAAAAGAGAACTGTATAGGGAAGCTGTCTTATAATGATGTTGCAAATATCACCAAGTCGCTGTCACCCTGGGAAAACAAAAGATGTGTCTGCAGAATTATGAAATACTCCTTCCCCTCCCCCCTCCCCATTTTGCTCTGTTTCTATTACTTAATTGATGTTATTTTTGCAACTGTGCACTAAGTTATATTATAACGTCTATGGGAAAGAGGAGCAGTCTGTTAACAGACTGAACAGGCATTGTTGACACAAAAAATACACACCTGAGTCCAACTGTAAGACCGAGAGAAGTACTTAATTCTGTCTTGGGAAAGGTAGAAGATTGGAAAGTCATACTAGAGACATCACACAGAGAAGAGAGGTTCACCTATCTCTGAATGTGGTCATTGTCTTTCTAAGAGCTTCTATTAAATTCTCTTAAACATAAACATAAGCATAGGAAAAATAAAACAAATAGTACTATAGTACTGAAGGGAACCAGACCTGCAAAAAGCCATATTTTTTCTTACTTAGGGATTCACCAGAGAGGCTTTTTTTATTCATAAAAAATATTATGTAAATTTTTGGCTTAAAGAAAGAACTAATAATTCAAGTTGTAGAAAAATGGAAATTCAATAGGGATCGCATTCACCTGCTGTACTTCTTGATCCCCAGAACTCTCCATTTGGGAACAAATAATTGGATGATTAAATGTGATCTTAAGTAATGACCTTCTGAATGACTCCAAAAAACATGCACCTGGGAGATTTAAGTGGTATACTAAGTATCTGTAAGAGCAAGCTGAAAGTGGCAATTACACTGAAAGCTAGTGTAATTGTTAGGGGATCAATTGTCAAACACTGGCAAACTTAAGAAAAGTTATTAACAGATTGGTACACAGAATCATGTGACTGTAGTGATTTGCAGATAATTAAGGACCAGGTTAGAAGGTAGCGAGGAAAATAAAAAGCTATTTAGTTCACTTTCATTGAGTGACATTAGAAGGGATGCAGGATGTAAATATTTTCCTTAGAGCAGAGTCCAGTATAGAAAAAAATAATTCCTTCCTTCTCCCTAGTTACAACATTTAGCTGTTAAGAAGTGACACCTTTTAATTGAAGCAATGAGGAACTTCTCTTCCCTGTCATGGGAACAGAAAATCCCTCAGAGTATCTTTGCCACTGGAGAAAGTATCTTGAAGCTGAAGGGACAAGAAATCTCTAATTATTTTTCTTCATTAGGTTTCCATTACAAAACGTCTTTAGCAGGATGGGTCAGGGTTTCTGCCTTGTACAGAATGGAGGTTCCCAGTGTGGACATCAGTCATAGTAGGTGGCAGGATGCCAAAGGCATCTGCAATAGGAGGTGTTAGGAATATTACAACTTCACAGTGTCCTTGGTCTTTGCCCTCTATACTAGGGTGGAATTAATTTCCTTAGTAGCAGCCCATATGGTGCTGTACTTTGTATTTGGGGCTAAAACAGTGTTGATAACAGACAAGAGTTTGCTGAATAGTGCTTGTACATCATTGAGGTTTTCTGTTTATTCCCACTCTGGTCCCCCATGTGTAGGCTGAAGGTGAGCAAGAAGTTGGGAGGGGACACAGTTGGGACAGCTGATCTCAACTGATGAAGAGTTATACTCTTCCTATATACCGTGTCCTATACTGTATGACATCCATACTGTATGACATCTTGTTCAGCAATAAAAGTTGGGAGAAAGGAGGTGAAAGGGAGGACATAATGTGTGACCATGAATGTGATTATGGCACGTATTATCCCAAGTAATCATTACAGGCCCTGCTTTCCAGGAAGTGGCTAGACACCATCCTACAGATGGGAAGTAATAAATAAATTCCTCATTTCACTTAGCTTGAGCACAAAACTTTTGATTCATCTATTAAATTGTCTTTATTTTAATCCACAAACCTTCTCATCTTCCTGTTTTTCATCCATCCCATGAGAGAGGAGAAGCAGTGAGCAGCAGAGTGGGTGCCCTTATGCTGGTCGTAGTCAATGTATCACGCCCTCTCCCCTCTGCTTCTTAGCAGTAACAGCTCCTAGGAAAGGATTTTGAGGGTTGTGTTTGATAGCAGGATTCGTACATCAGAAGGAGGAATGTTTCAATATTTCTCTTAGTTTGGCAATATACTGCCTTTGCTACCTAACTCTAGGCACACTGGTTACTGGTGAGGTTATGCATGTTTTTAGATCTTTCTGTCACTCTCGCCCAGCATAAGAGGGAATTTTCCTTAGATCCTAGGAAATGGGAGAAATGTCACAGAAGGGGCTTTGATTTTTTCCCTTTCCCCAGAAAAGGTTCATTTTCATAGAATCAGAGAGTGGATTGGATCGTATGACCTTAAAGATTGTCTAGTTCCAACCCCTCTTCCATAGGCAGGGACAACTTCAACTAGACCAGGTTACTCAAAGGTCCTCAATGGTCTTCTACATAGTAGTTTCTGTGGGTGCAGGCCTGGATGACTGTGTCTATACAAATGGAAGATGCACAATTAACACTGGACAAATTGTCCAGGATGTATATGAAGCTTCTAAGGAAAAAGCTGGGTTTATATATATATATCTATATTTCACAACCAAAGACTGATACAGTAAACGCAGTGCTTTGTATGAGCAAAAGAGTTCTCTAGTTTCTTCCCTCAGAGACCTCATCTTATCAGTCTGTCTAATGGCCTCACCTTTCCTGTCAACAGATGTCATAAAGGAGTTCTCTAACACATAGGGCAGCTGCTTATCTAAACAAGCAATGTTTTGCAAGTGTCTCTAGAGCAATATGATGTCTCTATTGTTAAATGTTTTCTTTCAGCAGAAGAATGCACCTGTTGCCTGTTTAGGAGGCTGTTTTTTTGAAGAGCATTTGACATATATTTGAAGTGCTATGTAAGAGATTTACATTTGTATGCAGTGGATGCATTTACTCTCTTGCCTGTTCCATTCTTCTCTCTCTTCCATTGGTGGCATACCTTCATCACCATCCTGGTTTCTGTCTCAATTCTTTGATCTGCAGTCTGGTACTTTTCTTCCTCTCTCCTGGACAAGGTCATCAAGTATAAACCCCTCATTCATGTTGTGCTTCCCTTTTGGTCCGTTCTGTTGTTAGTTACTTTAGTGGTGGTAGATGTCATGTTCCTCCTACAGATGATTCTACTTCTGCCTGTTTGTTTCAGGGAACTGGATACAGTATCTGGCCAGCTGCTTGTTTCAATCAGATTTTGGAAACCTCCATATTAATATGACAATAGTAGAATAAAAACATCTGAATATCTGTTAGAAGATGCTAAAACCACGTTATAACATACTTAAGCCAGTACTGCAGAATTATCACATATGTGATAACACTACTCAGCACCAGGGTTTTTTCACCAGTCTTTTCAGAAAATCATACCTACAGAGAGAATAATTTCTTATAGGAATTGAGTCAGAGATTGAAATCTCAGTACAGAAAATTTGCTGCTAACAGTTTTACTTGCACTAGTTGTACCTTTACTAATATGTACTACTGTTATCATTACCAACTAATAAGTGTTCTTAAACACATTGCTAACCTTACAGCAAGTCAGGAAGCATTGTAATAAGATAAATAATGTTGCAGCTGGGCTTCCATGGCAATATCTAAAGTTTTAGACTTAAGCACTTCTGAGTTACTTTTGCACCTTTTGCTGATGGCCAGGATTTCAATCCACTGAAGAACTTAAACAAATTTCATTTTTGACCCATCATGAAAAATTACCCCCTCTCTCTTCATCTTTCTCAGTTACACTTTTCCTACACAATAATTTCATGGTTTTGAGTATCCAGGGATTTTCTGTATCTTCAGCAATGAGCTAGGTTTTAAAGATCTCCATTTGTAATTAAATAAAAAAAGAAAAATAGGCAATTTAAATTCTTAACTTTGCCAATTTAATAAGTGGTTTCTATAGTGATGAACTCCTAGCATTCTGAGAAGGATGGATTCAGATGATGGTTGACGGTGACACATAGATTTTGGATCCGTTGCAGTGACCTTTGAAGAGAAACTGATTCTATACTGCTAGTGTTCAAGTTCAGTTTTATAATCAAGGCTGATTTTTTGTCTTCTATAGGCTTCTTTGCTTTCTGCACTCCAGTGGCTATAAAACAAAAGATATAATATATTCTGTCAACAGAATGAAGTAATGCTGCTTGGTAATAGAGTTTGAAATGTTTACAAACCTATAAATGAAAACTGCTCCATTAATATGAATGAATATAATCAAATTCCTTTATGATAATTGCTGCATGCAAAATATTGCATAACAGAGCTATTTTTAGCACATTAGTTACAGGTTTTATAGACTTAGAAAGGCAGTGACTGTTCACAAATATTGTCGTCTTTTACACCAAAGAATGTTTTTTCACATCCTTTCATTAAGTGTTAAAGGCTCATTCTGTAGTGGGCTAAGTCTGACTTTTAATCATGGAAGATAACTGTGTAATTACATGTTCTAAATCATAAACATATTTGGATTGCTTTTCGAAAAAAGACTCATCTTCTTCACACTGGTCAGTGATGTAAAGTGATGACAAATAATACCTTGTGGCCTTGCAGGAGAATGTACCAGCTCCTCTTTTTCTCAGCACTGTAATACAATGGTTCATTGTGTCCTTTCACAAAGTAGGGGTAGCTAAAGTCTATTGACAGATTAATTATTTCAACACACAGGTGACTGATGGGTTATTGAGTGTGCATGAGAGATGATATTGGCTTTGGTCATTTCCTCTCCAAAGTGAAAGAGGCAGAAGAGGTCCCATTGGATTTAGGTACCGTAGTAATTATAGGCTCTTGCATGCTGCACCCTTAGCTTATTATTAAGAAAGGACTTGCAGAGCAATCTTGAATATTGAGATGGCAGGGAATGGGTGGAAGAATTCTGCCCATATGCACTCACTGATGAGTGGGAAAAGAGATGAACTAGAATGGTTAAGGTTTTGCATGAAAGACTGGAGGAAAGTTAGCAATTTTACAAGCATCAGGCTCTTTGGGAAGTCCTAAATGATGTGAATATCAACCATATAGCATCTGACTTAGTGTAGGTGAAATAGCACAACTCTCATTGTTGATGGAAACCAAACTCAGTTCCTCTGAGTCTAATTCTTTGTGTACCTGCTACCAGGTTTAAAAAACTGATATCCTAGCCTAGTCTCCAGCACACCAAAGAACCAAATTCTATACCCTGTGTTCATGTAGTGCTGCAGGCTGTTTAAGAACATAAGATGACATAACAACAAGTATAGCTGGTCATTTATATATTGCATATGTTGCCCACATTTTCCAATTCTCGGGTACAGTTATCAGCATAAGGGGACAGTGGTGGTAGGCCATGAAATAATTGCTATCTGTTTAATGAACCACCACAAAGGAATGGACAGCACACCGTAAATGTTCTAAATCAATATCATCAGGTGAGATTTCTGTTTTTTCTCTTTTAGTACACTTTCAAAATTCCTAAGCATGCAGACCCACCATAAACAAATTTCTTTTAGTACAAGCTGGTAAACATAAAATTACAACAAATAGTAGGAAATACCTCTATCAGGGCTGCTTGAAATAATTTCATCTACAGACAACACATGAATGAGATGATAAAAATCAAATAAGTAAAAAAGTAATAGGTCCTATTGAATACATAAACATTTATTTGTTTGAGATGATAAGTATATTAGAAATAAATCATGGAACATTTAAGAAGATGACACCTACTTCTTTATGCAAGGAAAAACACTAATTTTCTTCACCACCAAAATTCAAAACCAGAACATCTCTAGACTACCAGATGTCATTGAAGACTATGTAACCTTTTGGGGTTTTGCTCATTGTTCCTAACAAAACATGTTAATTTGTTCTGGGAATTTAAAACCACCACATGGAGCTGCACAGATATTTTTAAAACACTGTTGTAAAATTTTCACTTTAACTTATATACAGCAAATCTGATAGTGAAACAGAAAAAAAGAGACTCACAAAGAGGGAAGTAGCTTGCAACTTGATCAATATCTGACAATTTAGTATGAGATGCAAAAAAACATAGATTCATAGAATAGTTTGAAGATGACACTGATCTGAGTGGTGCAGTTCACACGCCTCAAGGATGGGATGCCATCCAGAGGGACCTGGACAGGTTAAGAAGTTAGCACATGTAAACCTTATAAGGTTTAACAAGTCCAAGTGCAGGGTTATTCCACTATTGTATTTTAGACAAGTTCTTTTCTAAAGGCTGAAGGATAAAAGAAAGTTATAATTGATCAGAGAATTTTGTTCATGCTACTAAAATATGTAGGTTCTTTTGAGCTATAGTAAGAGTTCTCATTCTAATGAAAATCTGGCACAAAAGACTCCGTTTAAACTACATTTGGAATTTCAACAGAGCTAAATTCACTATGGAGTCTTTGGCGGTCTGGAAAAGATCCATAATCAGAAATAGAATGATCTAGCAGATGACGGATACATCTTTTGTAAGTGCAGAAGCAGAGCAGTTAATTTAAAAGGCTTAACACCTATTTCCTGTGATCTTCCTTTCTAATCAGTCAAGTGGATTTTTCTCCTGACAAACCATAGGTCTTACTTTCCTTTGGTTTGGATCACAGATCATGAGACTCTTTAGTTTTATGACATTATATTTACATGAAAATATTACCCATCCGCTGGAATCTTCCAAAAGAACCAGCTTGTTGTTTGCTAGATTTTTCATGCTCTTGGAGGAACATCTTAAGCTACATCCTGGAGACTCATGTACATTCTCATAATTTTTTGGGGTCCAGTACCGTTCATTTTATTCCACCAACCTAACGTCCATAATGTAGAACCAAACCCCAAACTGTTTCAACACCCTAATCTATATGGCTACGACATATATTTTGGAAGCATATCTGGTCTTCTTTGAAATTCGTATAAGCTGAAGACTTTCAACATATGTCCAGACATCTTTTTCTGGCAATTATCTGTACTGATGTCTCAACTTCTTGGTTTCAGACTTTAACCACATCATCTTTCTTCTTGTGCGGTCCATTGAGTCTAGTTCACTTCTTCACACATCTTCCTGTAGATCAGGACTGAGTCAGGCTGATTGATTAATTGATTGATTGATTATATCAACTCTAAATTTAACAAGAGTGCTATAAAGTAAGTTTGTGGGTTTTGTTTGTTTAATATTCCTTCATGGTTATCATGTAAAACTCTTGCCAATTCTTTGAGGTTTCCTTTAAAGAGAATACTACACTGAAGTGCTTCACGACTAGTATATTTCAGTGAATGCCATTAGTGAAGCATCTCCTTTCTCCTATTTGATATTTCCTTGCTTCCATATCCCAGGATTACGCTCACCCTTTTAGTTACAGCATTTCACTCTTCATTTCATTATCTGTTTTGACCCTTAAATCCCTCTCAATGTCATTGGAATCTAGAATGCAGCTCTTCTCATAAGTATGACCTACATTATTTCCCAGTGGCTGAACCTGTATTTGACTACATTAAAGCTTCAGTTAGTCAAAAGAATCCAATTTTATACTAACAGCTTGTCCCATCGTTATTGAGCATTACACACACCTTCACATCACTGCAAAATTTTAGCAGCATCCAGAAAACTCATTATTATCTTTATAAATGTTGCTAAAAATATTTATTTCACCAAGCCAAGATACATCTAAGACATCACTAGAGTGAAAAATTCTTTGTGGATGATTATTTCTCATTTACAGTAACTTTTGTAATCTACTAGTGAAATAGTTCTTAATCCATTTACCTTTATTTTATATACATTTCTCTTTATCTTACTTGCACAGATAGTGAGGTTCAAATATAGTTATCATTTTTGACGTACTTGTAGTTTAAATCCAGTGTAGTTGTTTATTGTTTTTCCATTGTAAGAAAAAGCGTCACTTTCCAATGTCTCAGCCTCTTGCATGCAGGCACGTTTCAATAGATTGGAGCAAGAGGAAAAAAACTGAATGACTTTTTTTAAATTATTTTTTGGCAACAGGATACAGGTCAGCAATATGACAAATTTTCAAGTGCAACTTTTTGCCGTTGACTGTAACCAAAGCAACCCTTCCAGTTCAAGATGGGGGGAAAATGGATGATAATGTTTCTGTATCAAATGTGGGAAGATGGAAAAGAAAACTCATAAACCATTACTGTTAAAAGAGGACCTTCTTCAGAAGCAGTCTTTACTCAGAGTAGAATTGACAGCCTTATCCTAATAATTTCTCTACAAGATGACTTCAGAGTGCCTCCATGGCCCAAAAGAAGAGTCCTGTATACTCCTACTCTATTAGTAAGTGTCTGGATGAAGCTGTACTTCAAAGTCAGCATGGTAACCCAGAAATTAACCATGTCCTTTTAACAATGAGACAAATAATTTTTCAGGAAAAAAAATGTTGGTGCTAAAGACAGAATTATTGTGAAAGGAGTTATAATTACAGGTTCTAAAGTAGGATGATGAATATTGTGTGATGTACAAATAATGGGATAAAAAGATGGAACTACAGAAATTGTATTTTCATAAAATCAGTCCGTATTTTTTTCCCTTTGCATACACCACACTTAAAAAAAACCCCATGGCATACATTTACCAAAGTATTAAAAGACCCAACAACAAATATATAAACTACAATAAATTATCTGGGGAAAGACAGTAAATTATTTCTTTCTCTCTGCTGTGGCATATCACCTAACCATACAATGGTGAGTTGAATAAGTAAGTTAAAAATGAATATATACATGTGAGAAAAATTCTTTGTCACATTGTAAATGTGTATCATGTTGTCTTATCTTTCAAAAGAAACCTCTGCTGCTGTTTCACATAAAATATGGTGGCATTAGGTTATTTAACTTTTGAGATATTTCATCAACAAGAAAGTTTTTGAGACAGAGGGGCAGAATAACCAACTGAATTAATTTACATTTACTACTTGCTTTGTTGCACACATAAATCACAGCTTTGAAGGGAAATTAAGTTCAGTCCAAATTTTTCTCTCAGTTTTAAGCACACAATCCTCAGCCTAACACCTTTCAAAAGGAATGAAAAATTTAAAGTTTAACCATGATTTCTTTGTGACAGTCTTAATTTTCTCCAAACACCCATATGTCCTAGTGTTTTAAAACAAAAAATATATTTGTTACAGCATACTTTTGTACACTGGAAGGAACAGTTTTCCCTTTTATAAGTGTTTAACCTCACTTTCTTTTAAAGGTAGTGTTTTTATTAGGACATGGTAGCAACAAAGAAGTAAATTGTAAACATTTATCATCTAAGCATTGCATTTATTGATTTTCTCACATAGAGTACTTTGGGTACATAGTGATATATGTTAGTACCAATGAAAAATGAAAGGTTATAACAGTTCAGTGACTCTGGATCATCCCCCCTGAGAACAAGAAAACTTGGTTATAAAGTGTCCAAGTTGGACGTTATCCATTTATTGTGTTTTAAATGCCCTCTTTGAACCTTAAATAATGCTGAGGGACAATTTTGCCTCCTAGAGTAGCCCCACTGAAGTGGGTGAAATTGCATCAACAATTTAATTTGTCTCTCTGTGGTTATGCATTTCTGCCTGTACTTGTCATATTTTATTGTTAGACTTCCTTCAGTGATTATGAAGTATGTTGGTATCATAATCCAAATCACAAAAAAAACATCTCAAAGGACATATAAATAAGAATTCACCCATTTTCTTCAGCCATGAAGGTAAAACAGTCTCTATCTATATCTAAGTGTGGTACACTCCTTGTTTTTCCCATTGCAATGGAAAAACAACAAGCTTCCAGCCATTCTGTCTGTGACTTGCCTTTCCTTGATTGATTTCTGTAAAGAACAGGCAAAATTCTGAGCAGGAGATTTGCCCTGTGAAAGTAAGGAAGGGTCAGAAATGACAGGACAGGGAAGAAATAGACAGGACTATGATTTCTCCCACTGATTCTCACACTTTACTCTGCTCTGGTGAGACCTCATCTGGAATACTGTGTGCAGGTCTGGAGCCCTCAATATAAGAAGG
>BJBW01000993.1:32542-84147 GCA_004320125.1 Scolopax mira
AGATCTAATAGCAGCCTTCCAGTACCTGAGGGGAGCCTATAGGAAAGCTGGAGGCAGTCTGTTCACAAAGGCCTGCAATGACAGAACAAGGGCTAATGGGTTTAAACTGGAGAAGAGCAGATTCAGATTAGACATTAGGAAAAAGTTCTTTCCAATGAGGGTGGTGGAGCACTGGAACAGGTTGCCCAGGGAGGTGGTTGAGGCCCCTTCCCTGGAGACATTCAAGGTGAGGCTCGATGAGGCCCTGGGCAACCTGGTCTAGTTGGAGGTGTCCCTGCTGACTGCAGGGGGGTCAGACTAACTGACCTTTGAAGGTCCCTTCCAGCCAGATGATTCTATGATTCTATGATTTTTTCCATTTGCATTGTCTTAGCAGAAACAGTAGGGATTTTTTCAGTCTGATCTGCATGACTTTGAATGCTCCAAGAGGCATGTTACCCATCTGGAAGAATTCTCTAGTACTCTTTCTTAGGAAGTGTTGCTTCACACTTTCTCTTAAACAAACAGTGTTCCGTTACAAAATTTACATATGGTAAGCAAGGAGAAACACTGCATACTCTCAGAAAACACTTGAGTGAAAGCTAGTTTATCTCTCTGTTGCCATTGAGTATATAGGAACTTAGACTACGGTGGGAGTTTAGAGGACAGACAAAACAGGACAGTTTTAACCATTAAATATTAATAATGAATTCATTATTAGCACACTACTTGCACATTGCTAATTCTTACACATTATTAAACTTCCACAGTACATAGACAATACTGTTGATCTTAACAGTTAACAGTTGTGTACCAAATTATATATATAAGTATAGAGATCTGATATCTCTTTTTCATTTGTCTTCCCAGCCATCTTCCTTGGGTATTCAGCAGGATGCCTGCCTATTTGTAGTGCCATGCACTTGACTTTTTCTTCAGCAACATCGTTACTTCATTTTCCCTTTTGGTGGTCAAACTTCTCATGTATGTATATAAAATGACGTGCAGAGTGTTACAAAACACATACACTTTTTTTGTTCCACATTTTTAACATGCTTATATTCATGTTCAAGTCAAGTTAGTATTAATTATATTCCAATCAGTGCACTTCCTAGGTGTCACATGTCTGTGTTTTGGCTCCATCTCAGTGAAAGTAAGTTACCTCATGCCCACCATGAGATGACCATATGCATTTTGACAGCTACAGTACAATGCTGTACTGCACATCTATGCCTCAGCTTGCTTTGCTTCCAGGTGAAGCATATAGAATGTCAACTGTTGAAAGAAAACGTACTCTAACTTCATATCTGTCTTTCTTCACATTAGAAATGGTTTTTAATTATCCAGTAATATCTGATTTTTAATTTAAAATATTAAAACCAAACCAAATCAAGTCTTGACTTTTCTGTTGTGTAGATTGGCAGTGTCATTCCCAATGAACTCTCCTCAGATAGCTCTGGTAAATCTCAAGAACTGGTGGGATGATGGTAAAAGAGAGCAGAGTCAAAGCTTCTGCATTTTCAGGCACTTTTTGGTATTCAATGTTAAATGTTAGGAAAATGGAGACAGAAATGAAAAATAGAGGTTAGCAGAGTACACACAATTTGTTGCCATTGAGGTGAACTGATGTTTTCAGTGGCTCTCATGCTGTTGTCCATTTATATTTTCCTTTTCTCATCCAAATAGTATCCACTTTATCACCTTTGAAATGCCTCAGGCTCAAAGCAAGTTTAACAAAATGTATGTTTAGTTCTATTTTCACATCATATTTTTTATCAGAAAGTGAGCAAACACATTCAGATAAAACATCACTGCCCCTCCAGGTGCCATAAGAAGGCCTTAATTTACCAGTGATATAAAGCATCTGATCCCTTCTATTAACTTTAGTTCATCACAGGAAATATCTAATCTTCAGACACAAGTTTTTCTGCACCTCAATACAGTTAAAATAATTTCATAAATATGTGTCTGCATGTGTGTACTTTTGCTCTTCTTCCTTACATTGAGATCAAGGAAAAGACAGTCAACTTCTTATCTCGATGTTATCATCAAAGTTTTGCAGGAGATGAAGGACATCAGTCACAGGCTTGTTCCTAAAACATCTTTACTGAAATTTTAACAATGACAAGCTAATCTTGAAAGATCTTCAGGCACTATGTCACAAGGACTGCACTGCTTACCTCTCCTATTTAAACTGATGTTGTGTTTGTTCCAGACACACATACAAAATTCTGAAAAATATCTTTGAAACTCAGTAACATAATTCCTGATGAAGCCTGAAGAGTTAGGATGGTGAGTAAAGGGAGAAAAGGTTCATTTAGAGCACATCAACTTAGACTGAAAAGGCAGTAGGTTGAATAATGTCTCGAACTACTAACTGAGATCAGTTTTCATTGACCTAAAGCACAATTTGTATTTATACAGATACACTGTGCACACCATCTTCAACCTTTTCCTTGGAATAGAAAATGGAAAAAGGAAGAATTATCCTGGGAATATGTATGCTTTTGTGTGGGTTGGTTTAACTAGCACCTGATTGCTAATGCCGATTCACTATAGATTTCTTTCAAGTGGCAGGGCAAATGCTCTTGCAATTGTGCATGGGTATAATTTACATTGCCACTAATTTATAGATTACTCTGCAGTCCTTAGGGAAAATTCTCATATTAACAAAAATCTATCCGTAAAACATCCACTTTAATATCAGTTTTCACACAAATCTATCCTTAAAAGCTATATTTACTAAAGGAAATTGCTAAAAATAGCTTAGAGAAAAACCCAGGGGAAAAAAAAAAACCATCTTTTCTAGAGGAAACAGAAAAGAGAGAGAATATATCATGGCCAAGAAGATGATCTGTGATAAGTCTTAGTAGCTGGAAACATACACAGACTCATAATCCAAAATTGTCCAATAAAGTACACAACATTGTAGCTCAGTGGATTATAGTCATCTCTGATTTCAACGTAATTTTTAACTTAAAGTGAACTAGTTAGAACAAAACAGGACTGGATAATACAGTCAGTTAAGTTTAACAGACCAAACTGCATTTATGACAATTTGGTATTTTGCCAGTCTAGCTGATTACGTTGTTTGCCTTTTCAAATTGTAGTTTTGGAGCACATGATTTCACAATTGAAATTTTACTGATCATTGTCAAAAACCTAATACTTAACATACAGAGAGTATTTTGCCTCCTACTTGAAAACCCAGAGAGATTCATTCTTTTTCTGTTTTAGTTAAATATACTAGAGATCTTCGTGGACAAGAACACTTTGTTTTTGTCAACAACAAAAAATGTAACAAGAACTGTACATAACATTGGATATTAGGAAACATTTCTTCACTGAAAGGGTTATCAAGCATTGGAATGGGCTGCCCAGGAAAGTGTTTGAGGCACCATCTCTTGAGGCGTTCAAAAGACAGGTAGACATAGTCCTCAGGAATATGGTTTAGTAATTTTTATTTCCTATTTCTTATTTATTTTTTTGTCAGAGTTAGGTTGATGGTTGGACTAAATGATCTTTAAGGTCCCTTCCAACTTAGACAATTCTATGATTCTATAACATATAAGAAATAACAGAAGTGACGAAAAATTATTCTCCATCAGTGCTGAAAATTATATAGCATATACAATTTCCTAGCACTAAGGTTTGGTCTTTATTCTTCCTCCTTCTCTTTCTCAGTCTCTTTCTCTCATTCCATGTCAGATAAAAGTCCTAGATGATAGAATGTTAGATATTAGTTGGCCTGTAACTCTCAATGTTTGTCAAAGAATTTTGTAAAATCTGCCAAGACAAGGCACAGGAACATCTGAGATTTCCTGCCATCTACAAAGGATTCTGCAGGCCTTTGCTCTTTCCGGTCTCTATGTGAGGAAGTCAATAAAAAACAAAATCAACAACACGAAGAAAAAGAATATAATTTAGAGTGAACATGCCCTCTAGGTTTCCTAGTGTGTTTTATCACTCATGTTTGTCTTCCAGATTGTAAACCCTGTAGGGAATATGCAAACAGTGGTCAATCACAATCACAAAAGCCATACATACAGATATATATATCTCTATCTATCTATCTATCTATCTATCTATCTATATATATATCTTTGCATAAACTGTGTCTAGGAGTTCAGCAATCATGTTCTCTGTCCCATCAGTGGTTTGACCCTAGAATGACATTATGTCTTCTGGAGGCACTTCTTGATTTTTTAAATGAAAGATGCTAACGATGAATCAGTATTAGTCTCTTTACTTACTCTGTGATAGCATTAAGCTTGATGAGCCTAGTTGTTTTTAATGAGGCTGGTACAATTTTAAGGTTTACTTTCAAGGACACTTACGATAACATTGCTTTATCCACTTACAATTCTGTATAGCACATTTAACAACAGTGGCAAAAGTCCTCTATGAAGAGACATTTCCTTTAATATTATCTGAACATTGCATATTTAAAATTGTAGGCAAAAGCTTTACAAGTGCTGTATAGTTTCCTTGAAGAATACCATACCCTTGGAGATTTTTTTTAGTACATCACCCTGTGATATATTGAAACAAAATGTAAAAGAGACAAGTGAAATAGAAAACTGATAATGTTAAAGCATCATCATCTAACATCTACTATTATGTGTTTGTTCTTTAGATAGTAGTTGTCTCCTGAGATCATTCTACAAGCAGGACAAGAAAAAACAGTGTAAGAATGGACTATCTGGTGTATCTACTCCTTTTTGTTATTCTAAATGCGACTGCTGTGCCATTCACTATGGAGGAAGTACCAGAAAACAATTATGTCTTTGCTTTCTCTTGATGACTGAGTCATATTTCAATAATTTTGTTTGAAAGGTTATATAGAGGTGATGCAAACTTCACATTGCATATCCTTTGCAAAACTTCAGCCAGAATAATTCAGCTTCACTGTAGTTCTCAAAAATCAAACTCAAGAAAATTACATTTATTGATATTTTACAGGATAATGCCTATGTGTCAAATATGTCTTCCTCAGTCTCTCTGAGTGCTCCATTCACACTCTAGCAAACACAAATACTTCCAAAACTACAGCTTTTAGCTTTTTGAGAGCAAAGTTTTTCAAATTTTGGTGACCAAAGAATTTGAGTATGGTGCATCCATTCAAAATACAGGGAGGGTAGAGGCTATCCTCATGGATCAATTGAATTATCTCTTTTCATCCCATGGAGTGCCTGGGAAACCATGCTCTAAACCATGACTCTTCTCCACACTGGTATCTCCCCTCTCTGCTGTCTTCTAGAGAGTACAAATGAGGAGAATTAATAGATTTGACTGAATATAGGAAGAGCATAAATTGGATTGCGACAAAAGAAGCTCAGACAGTCCTCATGAGGGAAGAGAAAATCCTTGTCCAGGCAGCAAGCACTAGGGCGGCCAGGAAATTTCATTTGGAAAAGGATTGGCAGATCAGGTGCATTTGTACAAGTCATGCCAAAATGAAGCTGGCTTTGGGCATAAGCAATGTTAATGAAGTCTGTGAGCTCTCATTCTCCATCTGCTCTCTCACTGGGGGTACATTTGAAGCTCTGCTGCTAGATCTTGGTTTGCAATAAGTTGTGGAGCTCCTAACCCAGCATACACAGCCTGTGCCAGTTCTAAATGCTTAGTATAATTGTGAGGCCCAGCTGCCTACAGCTGGACTAGTCATCTCTGAATACCAGAGGGTGCTGCTGGAGTTTTTGATAAGGCAATACAGAAATCTCAGTCTGGAGCATAAGGTGAACTTTATGCTTTTGTGTTTATGTGTTGGAAAATAGCTTTTTTTACTTAGGCTGGCTGAATAAATGCTCATTAGGATCATGCCCTGGAAATCAGTGCATTTGTGTGCCTTCTGTCCTTAAATCTATTTTCAGCGCAAGAAGTAACATTGCTGTCAGAGATACGGAGCTTTAATGCAAGTTACTCTGGAAATTACAGTTCCTGGAATCCCTGAGACCTGACAGTTATTATGACCTCATATGGTAAACAGCAAAATCTTTGACCTGTATGAAAATTAAAACACAGAAAAACGTTGACTCACTTTTGAAAAGAAAAAAGATGAACCAGTTCTATTCCTAGTTTGAGTTTTAAAAAATAGTGGCAAAAAACTGCCTCAACAATGGGGTAGACTGTTTGGGGTCACATACAATACTTAGTAGAATAAGCTGACACTGATCTAGAGGACATTTTTGACAAATGAATTTGCTTGACCCTGCTGTTTTTTTGCTGTAAGGGATAATTCACCACTATGGGTTGTACAAAGTTACTATGCTGCAGTCAAATATCATTGGCAGGATTTTTTTTTGCCAGAAATGTGTTTTGCACCTATAATAAAAATAATAGCAGTTGCTGAAATATTCTTGCATCTTTTATTAAATATATATAAAGGTAGATATCAATATATGTCATATATTATATATATGTGGAGGACTAAGGAAGAGGTTGATAGCCAAGATCTTGAAGATACTTAACAGGAATGAAAATAGTTTCCTATAGTTGAGTTCTAAGGTTGTATTTAGCTCTTTTGGTACAACGACATGTGAATTCTCACTGTAAGTTCCCAGACTCCTTTGGGAAGTGACTTTTTTTGTCCAGTTGGGTGTCGGTTTTGTTTTTATATCCTTCATCAAGAGGTACAGGAAGAGACAGGTAGACAGTATCTGGAGAAGTCAGCTTTAATTTATTGTGAACATTTCCTTATCAAAATCAGAGAAAGACTACCCTGAGTACCCTGTTTTACCCCACTTCAGTTACTTCAGTATCCTTTTGTCTTCCTGGAACAGAGATCAACCTATATAATTTACCACTCACAGAAATCTGCTTTAGTAGGAACTACATTTAAAAAAGGAGGGACAGGTGCATGGAGTCAAAGAAACTTAGTTCAAGAAACTGTTACAGGTAATATGTTAATAAGTATTCTTAATGTTCTGTCACATTTAGATATGTGGCATTCAGATATGACATAAACATTCAGAATTGATGATGCCTGATGTTATTTTTGAACCGAATATGTAAATATATATTTTAGAATATGTGATAAGGAGAAACTAAAGCAATAAAATTAGTAAGCTATGGTCAGCCAAAAACCTCAGAGTGAGCAGAGGCAGTTTCTACCTCTCTAAGTTTGATGACAGAATCACTTAACTCACAACCAAAGATTTGACATCTTTCTTATATTTTCCAGTATTTTACTTTCTGCAGCACCCTTTGATTTCATAGGATGTGCAGCATGCTAGTAAAAAGAAATAATACTGTATAAATAAATTAATTAACATATAAATAATATATGCTTATATATATGTAAAGTGTACTACTTTGTTGTTCATAAGCAATTCTTTGGCCTACAATTTCAAGCACAGGTTTAGGAACAGGTTTTTAAAGTATTTTTTATATTTCACTGGTGCTGTTTTTCACTACAATTACACTTAAAAAAATATTCCAAAAATACCCCAAACTGATTTGCATCCTCCAGTGGTTTGTACTATGGAAATAATTTACTGTATTTGTCCAGAAAAGTACTTAAAAATTGTAAAAACAAAATATTATTCAGAGTAATGTAATTGAGTAAAAATATTGTGTAGGTTCTTTTGAGATATTATACATTCTATATTTGCTAGATGAATGAAGAATAAAAGATCATATCTTTAGCCAGTACAAAATGCTATGACTCACCTGACATTCTGGTAATTGCACCTTTTCACACTATCTTAGTATGTAATCTAAGATTGAACCTATCTTTGGTCAGAATAATATATGTATATGTATATACGTACACAGACATTTTACAGAAGTCCACAAATACCTTAAATATTCTAAAAATATTAAAAGAAACAAACCCAGAACTCACATCTAAAGAGAATGTAAACAGTTTAAAATATCTCATGAAGGACAGGTCCCAAAGTAGTGGGAGAATAAATGGTAGCATTTCTAAGCAAAGCATAGGCATGTGACCACCTTATGATAATAAACTTCTGGCAATACGTTTTGATTTTAGAATATGACCATTTTTGTCATTCACTTGACTTACAAGTGCCTATGAGTAAAGCATAATTACTCAGAAAAGATGTGTAAAAATTCTCTATATAGCAATCTGCTGAGCTCTGGTATTGTGATACTACTGCTAGAGGTTAACTTGTTAAATAGACATTTGAAACTGCAGTGATAATCTCCTAAAAAAAAAATGCATGGTTTTAGAAGTAGTACACATTGTTTTCTTCCATGTCTTCTGTTTGAAAAACACCTTGTGTTCTCTTTGACCATCAAATGCTGTGCACCTTTGCCACAGGAACCATGTAGAGACAGAAGGCATTTGCAGACAACTGGTGCTATATTATATTTTTTGCAATAAATGGGGAACAGAAGATGACTAATTTAAAGTCTGAGCTTTGGTCTGTCACTAGAAAAATCTAGTCATGCCACATTAGAAAAAGAACCTTTGGGATTTTTGTAATTTCATTGGGGAAATGACCTGAGTTAGAACTAATCTTCTGATGCCATTTGATCTGGATCAAGCCTCCAAGCTGTTCAGCTCTCTAACTGCTAGAAAAAATTTTGCCAGTGGAAGTGAATGAACAGTGAGGGATGAGAACAAAGGATCAAGTGGAAAAATGAGGCAGTTTATTTCGATGGCAGCACTGGTCTACAGTCTCTGTTACCTTGGGTATATCACAAGCCTGTGGTGTGGAGTCACATGGGGAACTATTTGTGTTTGTAACAGCCTTGTTTGAAAGGAAAGACACTTCCAAAATTTCCACACAAAATTTTATATCTTGCCAGGGGGAAATTTCTGACTTGGGTCTCATTAACTTCTTAGAGAAAAATTAAGATTTGCCCCACACTTTCCCTCTGCGCTTCCTCTACACTTTCTCCTCCATTCTTTCCTGGGTTTAGTTAAATCTTTTTTTTTAAATTTTCTGTTCCTTTCTTCTTTTAGAGTTTCTGACAGAGAACTAGGCTTACAAGTTACTGTAAGTATATTCCAACGTTATGACTATTTCTGTGATAAATCAAGACAAAAAGGTCTCAACAACTACAGCATAAACCTGTGTACGAAATAAGGTTTATCTGGCCTTCTAACAGCTTCAGAGCTCTCCATAGGAATGGAGGAGAGATGATGTAACTCTGGTGAATAATTGCTAGAACACAGATTTAAACAAAGAGTAAACCATCGTCACCTATACAGAGTGAACTAAAGTTACTGTAAAGAAGCACACATGCAGTACAGTAAGGATTATGGCAGGTCATAGATATGAAAAACAGACCTGACCTTTTTTTTCCTGGAACACAACTGGTTGAAATCTGCTGCTGTGTTATGTAACATAGCAGCAACTGCACTACTTCAGGATAAGAGCAGAAGGGCTCAGTAACTGTATATTGTTTCACTGTCCAATTAAGAAAAGCAAAATAAAGTTCCTGAAATAGCTTTCAATTAACACTTATTACAAGCCATAGTATATCCAGTTTCTTAAAGGGCCATTAATTGTTAATATACTGCAATTAGCCCTTAAGTATGTGATTAATATTCTGTTAAATACTTATTTAATGTTATTTGGCATTCATTACCAATGAATAGATATTTAATTGAAGGCTGCTTCCTCCTTAGCAGAATAGCTGATCTCCTTTGCCCCTTCCGTGATTACTTTCTGCTATTTGTTTTTCTTCAGACCATTGCCTTTAAGGTTGTAGAATTATTCTTCTTCTTGTAGTTCACTCAGCTAAGCAGAAAATAATCAGTTTTTTATTCCATCATACCTATTCAGATAAGTGTGCTGGGATTATAGATGCATCAAAGCACACTGAAATTCATTCAGCAAAATGTATCTTAACCCCCATATACAGGGTTTGATCAAAGAAAGGAAAAATTCCAAAGCCCTTTTTTTTCTGCTGCTCCCTTCTCCTTCATTCCCTTCTTCCCCAGCATCACCAGCTGTAATAGATGTGAGCAGGGCAAACCAGGCAGAGAAAATACAGCAGCAAATAAGTATGGTAATATGATTGCCTTATGGAGAAAACTTTTAAATTGCTTTCCAAAAAGATGAACCTGTTTCTGCTGTGTGGTACACAACCTGATGCAGAATGGAGAAATTGTGTGAGTTACAAATTATACCACTCTCAACAGTGGCTGACAATGGCTGACATTTGCATTCACAATTGTCCTCTTTCAGTTTAAAATCATATAGCATAAAGGGAAATTATCAAGTCAATTGTTGCATGCCCAACTCCAGATAATAAAAGGAGTCCAGTATTCAACAGCAGCAATAATCTATACTTCCACCTCAGAAGACTTTCCAGTTGTGTAGGAAAAAATTACTAATCACTAAGCACAACATAGTTTTGAAGGACCATTAGCTGCCTTCATGTCACTAGGTGGTAAATAAACAAACAAATTCACCGGCATATTTTAATCTGTTGAAAGAATTTTGAATCTATTCACTTCTCTTTCAGATTTATTAATTTGATTCATTAAGACGAGTGATAAAGAACTGTATAAGGAATAAAATGATGTAAAAATATTCCCTTGTTAGTGATATTAATTTCATCTTTCGACCTGGTTCTGTAGATAAAAAAAATCTCCAGGTTAAATACCATAAACAGTTAAAATATATAAATGACTTATGAAAAATGTGTTTATATGCATATCTTTCTAAACTTTGTTAAAGTGGTTGTTTTCCAACTCTGTTTTGCACATATATTCCCTTGCACCATGAACAAAAATGTATACGTTCTTTGCATTGTCATATTAAATTACTTTATTAAGCACTCTAGGTTGCTCAAGAAATTTATATCAGTTTAAACTTTCCTTTTAAAAGAACTCCACCTCTGGCAGAATATAATGCTTAAGCAGGGTACTGCATTAACTCTTTGTATGAGTTTCGCTGTCCATTTCCTGGTTGTTTTCAGAATATGCAATGCTTCAGTATTTTTAATTTCACTAAGCTCTTCTGTTCCACTGAAGAAATCTCAGAAAAATTTCTGATTATTTTTGAAAACATGGGATGCTAGAAGGCAAACATTATGTCAATCTTTAAAGAGGTCAAGGAGTTAGAAAAAAAAAGAAAAGACAGAGAATTGACAAACAGTCAGGTTATTTTTAATTCCTCAGAAGAATCTGGAAGAAATAATTCAGCTAATTTGCAGCTATATTTGCAAGATAACAAGGAACTGAGCAAAGCCAAACCCGTATTTTCCTTTAAATTCTACATAACAAGGATGATGATGAAAACAGGAGGTGTTATATATCATGACCTTTGCAATCACAATCCATTCTAAAAATAAATCTAGGGAAATATTGTTTTAATAGAAGTACTATTTGGTAAAATGCTCCTTAAATTATATCTATCAATGATTAATTGTCAAAATGAAAGAAAGCATTGAATAGGATTAATTCAGGGAGTCATGATTTTAAAGTTCTTCGATATCTTAATTGATGATCTTTCTGATTAAAACAATGTATTTCTCAGTGTTTGAGAGCCACATGATGCTAGAAGGCACTATTGGAAAACAAGATCAGAGCAAACTGATGTCTCAAAGGGTACAATGATGCACAATAAACACAAAGTTTTTCTTTTAGGCAGGAATAATTAATTGTATAAACACAGGATGGGAAACACAACGAAATGTCTAAAAAAAGATGAGCTATAGTGGACTACAAACTGAACCAGCATTAGAAATAACACCAACTTGTGAAAAAGAGTGAATGTTTAATTTGGATACATAGCAGGTATTTTGCGTGCTGACTAGCAAAAGGCAAAAAGGCCAAAAAATCTTTGAAGAAAAATCTTTCTAAAACTAAGGTAATGAAACAGCAATGGAATAGATCACCTAGGGGAATAGTGGAATTTTCCCTGTATGATCAATTATACAGAGAATATTAATATCAGTCGTGAGGCACAGGGCAGACCTGAATGAGCAAACTTAGTCAAGAAGTGCAGACTTCAGTTATTCTGCTGTTTCCTGCCAAAACTAAACCAAAACCAAAGGAGCATGGTATAAGAACATTCCTGTTAGACTGAATTGGAGCTATTAATTAATACTTAAGTATACATATTCTATACATATTCATACATGTCTTCTACAGGTTCATTAACCAGAAAAGGAAAGTTAAAGAAAATGTACTCCCCCTAATGAGCAGCAGTGGGGAACTTGTATCAACAGATGAGGAGAAGGCAGAAGTTCTCAATAACTTCTTTGCCTCTGTCTTCACTACCAACCCCTTTCCTCCTAGCTCTCGTGTTGATGGCCCACAAGTTGAGGACCCAGGTGACAAAGTCCGTCCCACTATAACTGAAGACATGGTATGTGATCATCTAAGGAATCTGAAGATACACAAGTTCATCGGATTTGGTGAAACAAATCCCAGAGTCCTGAAGGAACTAGCTGATGAAGGTGCAAAGCCATTTGAAAAGTCATGACAGTTAAGTGAAGTCCCTGCAGACTGGAAGAAAGGAAACATCATACCCATTTTTAAAAAGGGCAAAAAGGAAGACCCTGGGAAGTACCGATCTGTCAGCCTCACCTCTGTGCCTGGGAAGATCATAGAACAGATCCTTCTAGATGCCATGCTTGGGCACATGGAGGACAGGGGGCTGATTCATGACAGCCAACATAGCTTCACTAGGGACAGGTCCTGCCTTACTAACCTAGTGGCCTTCTATGATGGAGTGACTATGTCACTAGATAAGGGACGACCTATGGATGTGATCTATCTGGACTTCTATAAGGCCTTTGACACAGTCCCCCATGACATCCTGCTTGCCAAATTGGAGAGATACGGATTTGATGGGTGGACTGTTCAGTGGATAAGGAATTGGCTAGATGGTTGCATCCAGAGGGTTGTACTCAATGGCTTGAAGTCCAGATGGAGAGCAGTGACAAGTGGTGTCCCTCAAGGGTCCGTGCTGGGACTGGTACTGTTTAACATTTTTATCAATGACATAGACAGAGGGATTGAGAGCAACATCAGCAAGATGCAGATGACACCAAGCTGTGTGGTGGTGTTGATACACCTGAGGGACAGGATGTCATCCCGAAGGACCTGGACAGGCTGGAGAAGTGGGCTCAAGTAAACCTCATGAAGTTCAACAGGAGCAAGTGCAAGGTTATGCACCTGGGCTGGAACAATCCTCGCCATCAGTACAGATTGGGCAACGAGGTGTTGGAAAGCAGCCCTGAGGAAAGGGACTTGGGGATGCTGATGGACGAGAAGTTGGACATGAGCAGACAGTGTGCACTTACAGCCCAGAAGGCCAATCACATCCTGGGCTGCATCAAGAGATGTGTTGCCAGCAGGTCCAGAGAAGTGATTCTGCCACTTTGCTCTGGTGAGACCTCATCTGGAGTACTAAGTGCAGGTCTGGAGCCCTCAATATAAGAAGGACAGAGACCTGATGGAACGGGTCCAGAAGAGGGTGACAAAAATGTTCAGGGGGTTGGAGCACATCTGCTATGGATGTGCTGAGGGAGCTGGGGTTGTTCAGCCTGGAGAAGAGGAGGCTCCAGGGAGACCTAATAGCAGCCTTCCAGTACCTGAGGGGGGCCTACAGGAAGGCTGTTTACAAAGGACTGCAGTGACAGGATGAGGGGCAATGGGTTTATACTGAAGAAAAGCAGATTTATCTTGGATATTAGGAATAAGTTCTTTCCAATGAAGGTGGTGGAGCACTGGAACAGGTTGCCCAGGGAGTTGGTTGAGGCCCCTTCCCTAGAAACATTCAAGGTGAGGCTCAATGAGGCCCTGGGTTGTGGCCCTGAGTTGTGGGGTTGGGGGGAGTTGGACTAGATGACTTTTGAAGGTCCCTTCCGGCCCAGATGATTCTATGATTCTATGATTCATGTTTGGAGGATTCCCAACTGCCTTGAAAGTAGGCAACAGGACCACCTCATACTCTGAGTTGGGGATGGGAATTTTTTTTTTCCCTCTTTTAGTGCACTTGTGAAGATTACATCCTATAGGGGAGTGTCAGCTACTTCCAAACATCCTGTCACTCCTCCTTGTTGCAGAACAAATTTGGGAACTTTTGAGGTGTCCCAGAGTAGATACTGCAGCACAACCTAGCACCAACTTGGGGGCTGTCTCAAGAGCATGGACACTTGGCTCTTCCTGGCTCACAGGGATGAAAGCCAGTGTTCCCTGGGCAGTGGAGAGACCTCACACGGCTAGCTGTCCTTGTCCAGGCTTGGGGACCCTGGCTGGAGCAGGAGACCTGGCAGGGAGGTCACCTACACTTACCGGTAGAGGTGCCCAATCAGTGCAGCCAGTGTCTTGCGGTTGAGGCGAGGCAGGCGATGAATGAGTTCCTTGTACCTCTCCAGGCGCTGGGGCTTCAAGGAGATTTCTGGAGGGAGGAAAACAAGTCATGGACTATTTCTGAGTCTGGTGGACACAGAGCTGACTTGGCTCCAGGGATGGTATGAGGACCTCATCCTGAGGGACACCAGCTCCAGGGGTCTCTGGAAGGCAGCCCAACATAGAGCAGGAGTAGGGTGAAGGAGGTACCTGCAGCCTCCTTCCACTGTGGGTGCAGCTCTAGGGTGAAGACAGGGTCCTCGAGCTCGCGGAAGAACCTCTTCAGCACGTCAGTGACATCCTCAATGAAGTTGTCATTGATGCGCAGCTTGACATTGCGGGCATCCCGCCGAAACTCTTCCATCAGTACCTTGATCCGCGACTTGGCTCCATTCTTGCGGTAAATCCCCTCGTGCCGCAGGCCTGGGGTAGGGATATAGGGTCATGGATGCACAGTCCTGTCCAGAGAGTCTCCAGAGGGCTGGTGCCCCTCAGCTGCCCCATGTATGCTGGAGGATGCTCCAGCAGTGATGCCACCGCAGTGGACTCACCGTACTGTGTGATGAAGGCGATGCAACTGTCCACTATGATGGGGATGTCTCCCCGGCTCAGCTGCTGGTCCTTCAGGGCATTACCTCTCCCTCCTGCTGATGCCTGGATGTCAGCATACCACGCTGCTGAGTCTGCCCGTGACAAGCCCTGCAGGTAAAATGTCCTGAGAACGACAAGGGCAGAGAAGAAGGAATGAAGGTTGTTGGGTTGGGGTGGGGGTGGGTTACCCCCTTCTGCCTTGCTCTGGGACAGGGCACAGTCCAGCTGAGCTGGGAGACACCCTACCCTGGTGTGACACCCTACTCTGGGCTGGGATGACTTCTGAAAGCCCCTTGGCCACAGCCTTGCTGTCCCCAGCTGCATCCCACTAAGGGTTTAGAATCAGCATTGACCCACAATCAGCATTGCCTTTGCCCTGGGCAGTCTCCTGAGCTCACTTGGCATGTTCCACAGACACAACCCACCTTCCCATCTCCACCAGGAGCAGCAGCTCCTTCTTCTCTGGGGTCTCCGTGGGAGGAACCAGACCTGCATAGGGTGAGAAGCAGGGGGGTCAGAGCTGTGCATGGCTGCCCACCATGTAGTGCCCATCTTGGGCTGCAGCACGGCACTCACTGAGTTCCTGCAGCCGACGGAGGTTGATGCTATCCTCAGCCCCATTGTCCTCAGCAGGGCAGATGAAGAGGTGGGCTTTCTGCAGGATGAAGAAGGCCTGCTGCCACCGCTCGGGGTTGAGCATACACTTGTAGCGGAGCTGGCCCACACGCTGGAACTCGTAGCCCAGCAGGCAGTGACAGCTCACGGGTGTGAACCACTGTGGAACGGAGTAAGAGATAAGACAGATAAAGACAAGGCTCGACCTGAGGATGGGGGTGGTCGCTGGGGAGAATGGGAGTCCCTGCAAAAGGAAGGAGGGTGAAGAGGATGAAGAGGGTGGGGACCTGGTAGGAATTACAATGGGGAAGCAGAGATGGAACCCAAAAGATCCACCAGTGGCATAGGGTGCCATGTCTGGGGCTGTCCCACCTTGCCAATGGCACTGGCCCAGGCTTGCAGCGTCTCCGGTCCATCAGTTCCCAGCTGCTGCACTTTTTCACCAATGAGGAAGAGCTCGAGGGTGAAGCGAAACCTGCAGAGGACAAACCAGTCCATCAGGACAGTCTCTACCCTGAACCTGCACCCAGAGCCAGACCAGAACATTGCACTGAGCAGGGAGCAATGCCTGTCCCTGCCCTCTGTGTGCCCATGGGCTCTCTCGGCTAGCAGTGGGGGCAAGGCTGGGGGTACCTTTCGGTGGAGCTGGGACTGGTAAGTGCCTGGGCTCTGCTCACGCCCAGGGAGATTAGGTCCCCACTCTCGATGTGGCCCAGGGGCTCAGTGCATTTCTCTGTCTCAAAGAAGCGCAGGGCTCTCTCCAGGGAGCACCATGTGCGCTGGAAGTCTGAGGGATCAGAGAGTCAGTGGCACCAGGGTGGGCACCCAATGGCTGCCCTCCACACACACACTGCCCACACTTACCCTCTTTGCTTTTCTTGACCCCTGGGAGCTTGGTGGGGGCTGTGGCCCGGTAGAGGTACCCGCTGTGCATCACTGGTTGCGTGATCTCATTGTAGACACCCTCCGGACCAAGTTCCTGTGTGTGGGGGCTGCCTGTGGGGAACAGTGTTGAGAGTGGGGCGGGAGCAGGCACCCACCAAAACATGGGTACAGGGAGGCAAGGAGACCCCATACATGCAGGTGTAGGCAAGGGGATGCAACAGACATGGGGTTCCCTGAAAAGGGGCTTCAGAGGGACCTTCTGCCTTGCCCCATCCCAAAAGAGGGGTGCAGTGGGGCAGGCAGGTCCCCCAGAGAACCACAGCACCTGATGTCTGTTCCCAGCCTTGGAGCATGCTGTGAAGAGCAAAGGCAAAGAGGAGGGGGCTCGAGGGCTCTCATTACCTGAACGGTTCCTGGGTCTTTTGCTCTCTGGTGCCCACCAAAGGTCAGCCCCAGGGGCCACCTCAGAGGCAGCAGGGTCAGCTGCCAGCCCAGCCTCTGAGGACGAGAAGAACTTCAGGACAGTCTTGAGCAAGGTTGGTCCTACCACCGCAGTGCACAGTGCCTGGGACAAGACAAATGCCTCTAGAGACCATGTCCTGGCTCACGGAGACTCCCAGCCCACTTCCAGTGGTGCTCAAAGGCAGGCAAAGCAGGGCACAACCTCCCACTCAAGACCCCAGGACTGCTTGGCATGGGGGTATGGGCACCTGCAGTCAAAGAGGGGGTGCTGGTATCTCAGACCCAGTGCTCTGGGGTAGTTCCCACCATTCTACCATCCTGTCTGCATCACCAGGTGGTCCCTACCTGGAGCACATCCTCCTGAGTGGCATAATGGGGATGGGGCAGGCGGTACCGACCCTCTCGGTATTTGCGGGAGATGAAATCCCTTCTCTGCTCAGCACTGGCATCCGGGTAGAGGGCCTCAGCAGCAGGGAGACGAGCGGCCCAAAACCGGTTGGCTCGGTCATTTCCCAGCACAATGAAGAGCTGTAGGAGAGACCCATGGTCATGGCGAACATCAAGGCCAGATGAAAGGAGCAGGATGCCTGGCATCCTGGTATCCCTGCATCCTGGGGGAGACCATGTGGCCTCTTCCCTGCCCAGTGAATCAGCCCGGCCCTGAGCATGCTGTGTCAGCCCCAGTGTCCTGTCTGGAGTGTCTCTACCTGCACGATTTCGTTGGACCAAACGCTAGTGTCGAGTTTCAGACTTTGCACCTTGGAGATGTTGGAGCCCAAGCTGCGGTGCTGCCCTGTGGAGAGCAGGTGAGTGAGCACCCCTTGATCATGCTAGGGGAACAGCACCCAAGTCGCATCCATAGCCCACCCAGGGGGTACCTGGGCCCAGGTTGGCCTAGACCATACCCACCAGGAATCCCATGTGCCCCTCAGAGAGATGTACTTGCCTGCACACTGCTTGCAGATGACCACACACAAGTTGATGGATGCCCAGTCGGGATTCTGAGCCCAGCAGTCTGCACAATATTTGTTGGATTTGTTGGACCAGATCTTCTCTGCCACTTCGTAGTCATAGAGCATCTCGGCTATGGCCTCCTGCAGGGCCTCCATCCACTCCCGCTTCTCCCGGTCTGACTCTGCCACGAAACTACAAGCACCAGCACAACCAAAACTCAGGGGCCTGGCGCTCCCATCACCCAGGTCCAGCACCCAGCTGCTCCTCCACCTTGTCCCACCCAGACACCCAGGGTACCTGAAGATTTTGGAAGGAGTGATGAGTTCAAAACTGCGGTTCTTGGCTTCACGGATGGTGGAACCGCGCATCTCAATCACGCAGATGGCAATGCCCATTTTAAAGAACTGAAATTCAGAGTGACACTGGTGGTGGGTCTGCAGCATTGCAGCCACAGGGGACACACCACCCTGGAAATGTGCGTGATGCTGGGGCTAGAGCCAGGGAGCAGTTCTTCGTAGCCCCACTCCCATCACAGCTCTGCCTGGACCAGTCAGACCTGGCCACATCCCTCAGCCATCCCACATGGTCTGGCAGAAAGTGTTCAGCAGGTATATTATGAAATGAAAGGCAAGTTTTTCCCACAGTCCCCAAACCTGGCCACTCAAATCCCTCTGTTTTGGGGATTTGAGTCCACTGTGAGTCAGGAACACTCATAAGGGAAGTATCAACCTGAGCAAAAACCAGAGGTTTGATGATGCTTAGAGTACACCAGAAAAACTGGTAATGAGGTGACTGGGGGAAAAAAAAAAAGGGAATGCTGAGAAAATTCAGCAGGCAGGAAGTAGGGATGTCCATGGGCAGGGTGCAATGGGCCAAGAGAGACCAGCTACTCCTGTGAGGCAAGCCTGTGTTGGAGTAGGTATGTTTGCAGGTGATTTTGTGGTCATTGACCCATTTGTCCTATGATGGATTGGAACGCTTTGGTGGGACTAAGACCTAAGTGTTGGGGCAGAGATGAAGATAATTTGGTGATAGCAAGGAGATCGGAAGCAGGGCCTGCTCCTGGCGTCTCCAAGCCTAGGCTTCCACTACAGCTGCCCCAATCTCCAGCATCCTGCTCCACCATCCCCTTTGTTTTGTCTGTCTTGTTCCTCTCTGCTCTCCCTTTGGCACTGACCCTTGCTAAGGTTCTTCCATCCCTTCATTCCTCCATCCCTCTCACTCCTGTCCACCATTGGCGCAGCCCTCTGTGCCAGCAAGGAGTCTGGTCCAGGTACAAACCTGCTCACTCTTGTACAGCCACATCTCAGGCAGGCTCAGGGCTGCAAACACCTTGGACTTCTGGCCCTTCAGCTCCAGGGTTCCTGACTTCTGGCAGTGAGCAGTGTTGGCAGGTCGGGGCCGGGAGCCCACCAGGCGCTGTTCTGTCACCTTCTTCTGCAGCGTGGAGCACCACTCGTTCCTCTGGGCTGGGAACCAGGCATACGAGAGTGGGTCTGAGCCCTTCCCAACAGCCCCAGCATGGAGCAGAACAGCCAGCAGACATGGAAGAAAATTGCCCTTGCTCCTGGCAGCTGGACATTTTGGGGATGGGGTGAGAACTGTCCCTGGGATGCTGTGGCTGGAGAAGGGAGGCAGGGATGTCTCCTCAGGGATCAGCAGACCTTGGCCCAGGTTTTCACTTACCTTCATTCTCAGCACGGAAGACAAAGATCCGATGGCTGGTGAAGACTTGGAACTTGTTATCCTTGGTGGAGCGAGCCATCTCGATGACAGACAGTGGGATCACTCCCTTCGGATAGGGCTCCTGGAATGAAGCCCAGATGGGGTTACCTGCTTTGCTCTTCCTGAGGGGCACCTCCATAACATGGCTACCAGCTTGCTAGGCATGATGACACCATAACCACGGGGGTGAGGTGACATGACAGGGATGCCTGCAATCTTCTGCAATAGTGGCTGCTCTGGGATCTGGGGCTGTGTGTGGTACCAGTTTCTGCACGGGTACCACTGACGTGGGACCAACCTGTGTTGCGGGACTGGGTCAGCAATATCTGTCACCCCAAGTGGTGTGGCAGCTACCAGCACCTGGCGGCAGGCTCTTACAGGGCCTTGCAGAGCCCCCATGGATAGATGAGAAGATGTGGGACAGGAAAGAGTTGTTGACTCATCCCATGGACCTAATATCAGGTCTGATATCACAATATCAGTAACCACAGTGAGAAACACTCCCCCCTCTGCATCCCCCAGGCTCTTGGATCAGTGCTGTCTCACAGCACAGCCTGGGGAGCACCAGCAGCTGGGAGGACCTGAGGGTTCATGCAAGGATGGGTCTGTGTCTCCAAAGATGCTCCATTTGCAGTCTGCCCCAGGGCTTGTGGGCCAGCAAGACCCCCTCTCACCTGCTCCCTGTCAGCAGAGGGACTCTTGCTATCCTGGGCTTACTATGGCGTGAACTTCTGCCCAGAGGTCCCTGAGCTATGGGGCTATGGCTGCTCCACCCTGGTGATGGTAATGCATTGCTGGCTCCTTATAGAAGGGCAAGGGGAAGCAAAGGAGATATGGCAGCTCACGTGCTGTCCAGGCACCCTGCTTAAGCAGTGCAGTGCAGCCTCCCCACCCTGCCCTCATCCTGCCCCTCTGTACCTTCTCACTGCTGAAGTACATCAGGTTCTTCCCATCAAAGCGGACGTAGCGCCTCTGGAAAACATAGTTCCTGTTGGGATGGCAGAAAAATGGGGCTGTTGGCAAGGGGATGATCCCACTGAGATCATCACATCTTCTTACAGACCCCCACTTCCCCCAAGGATGGCTGCACAGACACCTTTGTAGCACAGCTGGGGCACTCAAGAGGGTCCTCCTCCTGTGTGAAAGAGGTCTGTCTGCCCCAGTAGCATGGTGACTAGCATGGCCACCTCACCAGTCTTGCCCGAAGTTTCTTTACTTATGGGAACTGTCCCATGCGCAGGCACATACCCCTGTGGGGAGAGCTTGTCCAGCCAGCCACTGAGCATGGTGGGTCGAGGCTCGGAAAGCGATGTGAAGCTGGCGTAAGGGGAGATGGTGAGGTCATCCAGGACCTCGTCTGGATAGAGATGGACTGGCAGGCTGAATGGGGCACTCTCAGCCCGCGGTGCCTCCACGGTGGAGTACCCCTCTGTGTCATTCTGGATGATGTGGTTGATGAGCCGGGACCGGGTCTCCTCATCCTCACTCCTTCCCTCGCTGCTGCACTCGCTGCTTGTCCTGTGAGAAATGGGGCCTTGGGGAAGCCTGGTTGTGGCAGCATGTGGGGGGTCCTGGTCAATGCCATCCCATCTGAAGATGTCCTGCACTGCTCCTGGACCCATCCCATTTGCATCTCCATGAGGGAAGTGGGACAAGGGCTCAGTGCTCACGAACCCTGTGCCCACCAGCAGCCTGAGACTCAGCCCTATGTGATAGCAAGGCTGGGGATAGCTGGTAAATTTGACTTCCCCATCTTATGTAATACAACACAGACCACCAAACATCTCCAAACTCTTTGCATCATCTTCTTCTCCTCTTGACACCGTAGTCAGCAAACCAAAGCCAGGCAGCACCCCCTGTCCACATCCTTATCCCTGCCCGCACCCACCCCAGTTCCCTCCCCACCGGGGGTCTCAGTTTGCCCTCTCCCTCCACCCTTTCAATGTTCATGACACCTAGAAAGTCCTTCTGCCACAGCATCCTCCCTTCCACTCTCGCAATCAGCTGAAACATTCTGCAAAATGCTTGGGAAGGACACAGATGGGCTGGTGTAACTCCTGCACCCATCTTCTTTTCTTGGGAAGTCATGCTAAAACCCACATCCAGGCCTGGTGAGACTCTCCAGCCATAACAATAAAAGGAAATTGTAAAAATAAACTGCAAAGCCTGCTCCTTCCCCTAAGGCCTCTCAGCCAGATGTTTGTCTTTCTCTGAAAAGGAAATGTGCTGGAAAATGTCTGACAGTCCCAGGAGCTCACAGGGGAGCTGCCCACATGCAACAGTGATGGGCAGGAAGAGAGTCATGGCAATGTCTGCCGTTGGCAGCTAGGACACTCCAACACCAGTAGGAGAGCAACCGTGCTACTGGGTTACTTGTGAAATTCAGCACCTGAATGAAGAAAAGGCTCCAAGAAAGGCCACAAGGATGTCCCCAGGCCCTTGTCATACCTTCTGACTGTGGAGAACCTGAGCAAACTGGGGATCTCTTGTGGGGAAAGGAGGAGTGCCAAGGGGAAGTTTCTGAAGTCATGAGCAGCATGAGAAAGGCAGAGAAGCATCCCCAGGGCTTCAGTCACAGGAGCAGAGGACCATCAGACTTGGCGGGAGCAGGGTGCAGACCCCCACAGTAAAGGGGTGGTTCACCCGTGGGACTTCTTACCATGGGATGTTGTAGATGGAGAAATCTATGGAGGAGGAACCCCTGGGGGCTACTCAATATGAGAAACTACCTCCATTTAACTAGTCCATGTGCTAGAAATGCTTTTGGATCAGGAAAATGACCCCAAACACCTCCCTTCATCATAAATTCTCCTGGTTTGAGCAATGCCTCATTGCAAGAACCAAGGCATTGCACGGACATGACCCCAGACAGTCACCTTATGAAGCCATCAAACATCAGATGTCACTGAAACAATCAAGACCTGCAGTCTGCCTGGGAGGATGTTGGGCTTGGGCTGGAGCTACTCAGGCTAAGGGTCAACTCTGGAGAAGTGGAATGGTGTATGGGACTGAGGAGGTGGGTGGAGAGGAAGAATGGCCTGTTTGGCTGCAGTGTCTGCAAGAAAGATGAAAAATGGCCATGGGCAGCTGGGAGGCCCAAAGCACAATGAAAATTGCTATTTAATTAGCATAACAGAACCTTGGCAGAGTGTTTTTTCTGGCTGGAGTCCCAGCCTGGTGTCCAGCTTCTTCAGGATAGACTGTCCAGAGAGTGAGGTGGACTCACTAGGTTGCAGGCAGCCATCAGCCTTGAGTGCCAGAACCCAGTGGGAGACAGACCCACTGAATGGGTCAGGTGAAGAGAAAAAGGGGAAAAATCCATGACAGCTTCTCAAGCCATGATTTAGACTGAACCATGAAGAACTGGAGAACAAGCAGCATCTATCAGAGACAAGCAAAGCCCATGGCCCATCTGGAGTTGGGTCTCTCAGCACTCCAGGAGACGCTGGGACCGAGGCCATCTCCCAGTTCTGCCCTTGAGGACAGGCTGGTGGAGGAAGCCTCCAAGCAACAAGTCTGCAAAGGCCAAGTCATCTCCCTTTTTATCTGGTGTGAGGCAGTGAAGACAACTAGCCTTGTGGGCAAATGAGTCCCCAGGGCAAGGAGAGGGTACTTCCAGGTCAGCTGAGCCTGGAGGGTGACACCTGAGGTCCACTAAGTTGGGGCAGTCTCAGCCTGTCAGTGCTCATGTGGGAGAGCTGGTGGAGGAAGGAGGATGGAGGATGGGTGACAGAAGAAAGGGATCTGTTGGTGGTGAGGGGACCAAGGAGCTGCTGATGGATCTGGTTACTTTAACTGGGGATCATGTGCCAGACAATCAACCCACTGGTGGGGACCTGGAGGTAGGTAGGTAGATAAGAAACAAGCTGTCAAGCACACATCATGCCCCGTGTTTCTTTTCCTGCAGGGAAGATGCCTTGAGATATGTGAAAAAGCATCCTGACCATCATCTCATCAAGGTTCTCTATCCATACCAGGGCAGGGTCCACTATCCTCACCATGATGCCTAATGATTTACTGTCTGATTGAGTCCCTGGAGCTCTGTGGGATGACACAGACATTCCTGTGCCACTGTCTCTCCTCCCCTGAGGCTGATGTAGGGCAGATGTTGTTCTCTGTACCAGTACTTTGGGGGGTTCAGCATTACCAGTTTGGATGAAAGTGCTCATCAGCAGAGCGGGAGAATCCCACCTTATGCTCCAGGCTCTGCTGGACTCTCAGAGGGTTTCAGTTTTAAGGCCTGCCATTTTTAAGAAGAATTTTGCATTCCTCTTTTCTGAGAATATCTCTTTGCTGAGACTATCTCTTTGCTGGCTGAGGTGTCTCTACCCATCTTTAACACTGACAGTGATGTCCCAGATCCCAAGACAGCCAACAGTGTGGTCCAGATGAAAGTCCCCCAGGAGAGGGTGAGAGGAGGTATCTCAGGAAGGAGGAAGATACTGTGCCAAAGGGGTGTGAGGACATCTCTGATGTTTGGGATTGGGAAGCATTTCCCATAATGAGTGGGCTGGTGAGCTGTAGAAGATGCTCACAGTGTCCACAGTGGCCAGATGACAGCCAGCATGTGTGTCCATGGGCACAATGCAAAAGGTTCAAAGGCTTTTCTGTCTCTTCAACCTCCCAAGCTTCCCACTAGGTCAGTGCTCAGGCTGAGAGGAAAAAAACTATGAACAAATGCATCTGACACCCAGCTGATGGTCTCATCCTGCCTCTTCTCAGCAAGTCCACGCTGCAAATTTGTAGAATAACCAATCATAGAATGGTTTGAGTTGGAAGGGACCTTAAAGATCATCAAGTTCCAACCCCCTTGACCCGGGCAGGGACACCTCCCACTAGGCCAGGTTGCTCAAAGTCCAGCCTGGCCTTGAACCCCTCCAGAGATGGGGCATCCACAACATTTATGAGCAACCTGGGCCAATGCCTCATCACAAATTCCCTGGTGAATCCAGGAATTAACATGTCCAGCTGATGTCATCGGGATGCTCTGTATCCCAGATCCCTCGAAGCAGCTGGATGGAGACTGTGACCCACAGGCCAGAACCCATCCCTGCTCTGAATGGCTGGTTCAGAGGCTCCACAGCAGATTTCAGTATTTCTGTCCATAGAACTCCTGCTCCCAGGTATTGGCAGCTCCCTGGCCATGGCCTGTGTTGTCTGTCATCTGGCTGCAACAACTGGCTGCCTATGACACTGGATCAGACCACACTGCAGTGACTCACCACCCAGAGCAGGAGAAAGGATGGAATGACCAACGTGGGGGCCATAAATGCAGGGACATGGGGATGCACTGGCCAGCACAGCCACAAGCAAAGCTGAAGGACGCAGAGCTGCAGCTTACCTCCTCCTCTCTAAGCAACACAGGAAAAGGAACCCTCCCCATCTGAAATGGGAAGAGCAGCTTTCCTTCCTCTTTCTGAGATGCTATCAGGAGTTATGGAAAGTACATTTCAAAAGCATTTTAAAGGTGCCCCTCACAACCTCACCGTCTCCCATGGTGAGGGAGCAAATGCCAATCTGATGATGCTGAAACCTTTGGAGGTCACACATTCCTTCATCTGGAGCTCGGAACCATCCCGTTTCTGAGCAATTCCTGTGTTGTTTCCCTCCTCCCAGTGGCCAAATCCACTGTGCATGCAGGTGCCCAGTGCCACTGGCATTGCCCCATCTGTCCTCCCAGAGCATCTGCTGGCAAGGACTGTCCCCTTGAGGGCCACTCACCAGCATGGCTCCTACTCGTCTAAAAGCCCATCAGCTCTTCTTGAGATGGTTGACTTGATCCCAGCCACACCTGATTAGCTCTGTGATGAGGGAGAAGCCCCTATCACCCCTCAGACTGTCCCTAGGGGTGTCCCTCTCTCATGCAAACCCCAGACCTCAAGACCAGCCCCCACAGCCTGGAAGAGGTAAATCCTACCTGCGTGCTTCTCGCTCCAACTCCAGCTCAGACACTGTCTCGTAGCTCTGATCGGAGGACATGCCCACACCCTGGGAGGAGAGACTGGTCACATCTTCTGTCCCCTCTGCCCTCTCTCATTCCAGACCTTCCCAACCTGCCTGACCCACTGAGCAGGATGCTCAGTCTCTGCCCCCCACCCCAGCAGTGATGTTCAGCCAGGCCCTGCTGGGCACCACGGTCTCACCAGTTGTAGCTTCCTAATTCATAGCATCTGGTATGACCACAGGGTGACAGCAGGTGACAGGCACCATTCCTGCAGCCTCCTCTCACCTTCTGCTCCTGGAGTGGGGCTGCTTGTCCAAAGATGGTCTCACTGTAGGGACTGATGGGCTGCTCGCCAACCTCTGTGGGCAGACACATGGGAGGGAAAGGCAGTCAGCAGTGCTTGCTGTGGGTCAGCAATAATCCAGGACCACCAGCCCTGGAAGGAGACCCCTCCACCAAGCCCACCACGGTGCACCCCAACATCCAGGGTGTCTGGCACAAAAGAGATGCCAAATACATGTGGGGCTGGACCCTGCCTTAGCCTGGGGCGACCCTTGTCCCTAAGCAAGACAGGAGCACAGGACCTGATGGGAAAGGCAAAGCACGGGGATATTCTCCCAACCCCTCTTCCATGGGGATACCAGGAGGTCCCCACTGCACAGCAGTGGCCTGAGGGCTCTCACCTGGCTTGCCAGTTGGTCTCTGCAGGATGAGGGGCAGGCCCCCTCCGGGACAGCCAGGACTGCTGGAAAACAGGAGAGGGATTACTGCGGCAGTGGCTGGGATAGGGTGGGAGCCTGTGGGGTTTTTCCACCTTGTATTCCCATCTGGCTTACATGGGCTGGTGCCTGACGGGGGCTGAGCCTGGCTTTGTCTGCCTGGGACGTGCCACATCCCCCTGCTGCTCCCTGTGCCCTCCTTACTCCCTTCTTCTTCCCACCCTGGCACCCACCAGGCTGTGTCTCCTGGGGCTGCCTGGCATTTCCCAATCCCAGCTCACCCCCACTCCAATATCTTCCCCTTTTCCCCCATCCCCAGAGACCTCAGCTACTCTCTCACCGTGCTGAGGAGCACCATCCCTGTTGCCTGGGGGGGCTGGGGAGGTGCCACAGCTTCTTCCCCCAAGCAGAACATCTGGGGGCCCAGGGCCACCCTGTCAACTCAGAAGGATCCCAGCTGCCCTGCAGGATTGCTCTGTGCAGAGCCCTGGGAAGGCACGGGGAGGGTGGTGAAAGGGGCTTTGTCAGCACCCGGAGGCAGGCATGGCCAGGCTAGGGATGGGGCCTCGGCGGTGGGGGCTCTCTGGAACCTCAGCTCTGCTGCTCTGCAGCCCCCCGCTGCCTCCGCTCCCTGGGGCAAGGGAAAGTGTCTGCTTACTCAGGCTTGTTGTCCAGCTGGTTCACCTCCTGTGGGGAGAGAGCTGTGGGCTGAGCAAAAGCCCGACCCTGGGGACCATGCTCCCCTCCTGAGTCTTCAGTGGGTGCCGATGGGGGCTTGAGTCCTTCATAGATTACGTTGGACACCATCTCCAGCCTGCCCTGCCCTGAGCTCAGCTGTGAGGCTTCCCTGGGGCACGGTGAGGGACCTGTCTTGGCTGGGGCAGCTGCGGGGTTGGATGTGGGGTGTCCCTCTGGCACACTCCTGGGGATGGGCTCGGCAGCAGGGACCCTGTGGCTGAGCCGTGGTGGGACAGACCGGGTGGATGTAGGGGATTTCTCTAGTGCTTCCAGGGCTTGTCCATGATCCAGAGCTGGGGGGGGGCGTGTCTTCTCCCGAGTGTTGTCCCGTGCTCTCAACCAGGATGCTCCCATGCCCATGGCCACAGTTGTTCCCAGGCTGTCTGGTAGCTCTGGCCTGGACTCTGGGCTCTCCAAGTCCGTGGAGCTCTCCCCCGGCACAAACCCTTCCAGTACCACAAAGGCTGTAGGTGTCCTGTCACTGTCCAGGCTGTGTGCTGGCACCGTGGTGCGTGCTGGTGGCGTGGGATGCTCTGTCTTTGAGCAACGAAAAATAGTCCTTGGCTTGGGAACTGGCTTCACGAGGGGAGGAGCAGGGTCCTTCTCTAGGGATGATGCCTGGGTGGGTGCAGGGACACGCTGCTGTGTCCCAAAGGCATCAGTAGCCTTTTCTGGCTCTGCTTTCATGGCATCCTTGCCCTCCCGGAGGGCATTCAGGACCTCGGTGGCTTGGAAATGGGTATCTCCTTCTGCGGGTGCCCCCTGGGATTGAGTGAGCATCCGTGTCTGCTGCGCCAAGTTCAGAATCCTTTTGCGGTGCCCGGTGGCAGTGATGCCAATCCGCTGCAACTGGTCGCCGTCCAGCAAGGCAGCATCTCTGGCGACATGGTATCCATGCTGCTTGAAGATATCCCGGTACTTCTCCAAGTGGATGGTGGCCAGCCAGTCTGCAATATTGGAGTCAGGACCGCACGGCGAGCTCATGGCCCTGGGGTGCTTCTAGGACCGATGCTCATCCCATCATCTGTGGAAGGAAGAAAGAAAGGAGGTGACGAGGCAGCAGGAAGGGAGAAGGGGATTCAGCTGCTGTGAAGGACACAGATCCCATGGATGGGAGCACAGGATGCTCCGAAAAGTCCCCCTGCCTTACTGCTCTCCCCGCAGTCACTCACCTCCCAGCTCAAGAAGCCAACATCCTGTTGTTCCTCAGCCCCAAGCCTCTCCGCCCCTCCCTGGAGCTGCCGGATCCTGGCCCCGCTTTGTCGGTGAGGCCGTGACCCGAGTCCAGACAGGAACTGAGCTGTGGGGGGCTCACAGGGGAGCCACTGGTTGAGCAGATACCGGGTGCCGGGGCATCACAGGCTTGGCCGTGCCTGGGGCTGGGCGGGAGGAGGACGAGAACCAGCGCAGCTGTGGGGGTGTCTCTTGGCGGAGGGGGCTGCCTGAGGCAGATAATGGGGGGAGCAGCTGGGCCCCTCCCAGGGGATGAGTTCCTGTGCTGGCCAGCTTGGGGAGGGCTCTGGAGCCGGAAAGGCCAGACCATAATATCTTTCTCTGGCTGCTGGCGAGGGCATGGGAGAGGTCAGCATGACTCACGGGCAGGCAGAGAGGGGGGACAGCCTCCCACACACCCCCAGCCGGGACAGGGCCCTCAGCTGCCAGCACCCACAGCCTGAGACAGAGAGACATGTCCCAGGGATCCTGTTCAGCACAGTGCCCACCCACCAGCTCTCACTCCACCAGGCACCCTCATGCTCAAATTATTTGCTGGCGCAGCCCTGGGACAGAGCTGAGGGCTCTCTGTGGAGCACTGAGGGCCTTTTTCCCATGAATCACGCTGCTCCGCACTAAACCATCTGTGCTGACTGTGCTGCCACTGGGTCTTTTTCCAGTTCCTCCATTTCCCTCTATTGTTCGGCGCAGGCTTCCTTCCTGCTGCCTGCACGCTCCCACACATCTCCGTGCCCCCTCCCACAGGAGCTGCGTCCCAGCCCGGGCCAGCTGGGCCAGGATCCTTGCTGCACTAGCCCAGCATGCCCCTGCACAGGCATCTGCCCGCTCCCCACCGCTGCCTGTGCAGGCAGGGGTTGCATGAGTGGCACAAGAAAGCACGGGCAGGCTGGTGTGCCAGCTGAGGAAGTGGTGTCCCCAGGAGCACGTTGGGTAGGATGCTGTCGTGAACAGCAGGGTTCTCTGCTCATGTCCGTGGGTGTGCACCCAAACAAGTGTGCGTGTGAATGGGGGGGCTAATGGGCGAGTGGCTGGGCACTAGTGAGCATTGGGGAGGGACAGTCATGGCAGAAGATGGCTGAGAAGTTAGGGGGGGCAGGGTGTGGGGAGCGGGCATGGGGACATTGCAGCTGGAAGGCTGCCTGTTGGTGTAGGAACCTACACAAAGGGCTGGGCAGGGGGGTGTGGAGGCTGATGTCCTGCACCGGTGTGGACTGGGTGTCTCTGCCGCAGGGTTAAAGGGCTGTACCTGCTTCTGCACAGCAGTCCGGTACTGAAATGGGGCAATTTCTCTCTTTCTTGTGCCTGTATCACTCCAGGGCATCCGTGGCCAGCGTTGCCCACTGCCTGCCCTGCCTGAGGCTTCAGTGGGCAGCTTTCTGTGGGGAGCTGGCTCCCAAGACCTCCTCATGACCAGGCAGCGGGCACTGGGGTCATCCCAGCCACTGGGCTGTGGTGAGGCTCTTTGGGGCAACTGTCTGCTCTGGCCATTTCTGCCCATGGGCAGTGGTACTTTACAGGAAGGTGAACACCATCCCTGAACCTGCAAACCCATGTGGACAGGAAGTGGGCATTGACTGCCCCAACCCTGACCCTTTTCCCCCTGTCCCCAAGCCTGTCCCATCCATCCCCTGCCACCTTTGGAGTTGACCCTCACCTCTTGCCTCGCGGCGCGGTCCGTAGCCCCCTGATGTTGGCTCCAGCGGAGCAGCACGGTGGTGGTGACGCTGTAGGCTCCACAGCCGCCCCGCTCTGGGCTCCAGGGTGATGCCAAGGTGTCCCCACCGGGCACGGGGCTCAGCCTGCGGGCATGAGCAGGCAGCTCTACAGGAACTGCTGCAGGCACAGGCAAGCTTTGCAGCACCCAGCCTGCACCTCCCACTGCCGGTTCCTCCTCCAGGCCAACCCTCCAGTCCCCATCCCTGTCCCACCCTCCCATCCTGTCCCTTCCCAGGCATGACTCGGCCCCACACTTGGCCCCTGGCCTGGCTGTCCCATGTTCTGCCCCTCAGACAGACTCTGCCCTCTTTTGGGGGCTGCCCTCCAGCCCTCCTCGCTCATTCCCTCAAGCTCTTTCTCTCACCTTCCCAGCAAGGGTCCTGCTCCCCAACATGAACCCTCAGAGATGTATTACCATGGAGTGACCAGGTTTTCCTGAGACCCACACCCTGAGGCTGCTCTGCCAAGGGAGATTTCTTAAGTTCTTGGGTGCTTTTGACTTCATCTGATCTTTTTACCCCCGGTCGCAGGCAAGAGGAGATATTCACTGCCTGGGACTGGGCAGGGTGCAGGCACTGGGAAGGTGCTGTTGAAGTGTAGAAAACAGGCTAAAATGTTCATGCTGATGAGGGGACTCAGGAAAGCTGGTGCTGGGACTGGTTGGATGAAATGTTGGGAACACAAGCACCCCAACTATGTGGCAGGGATGCAGGGGATGCATCCCATTGCCAGTGTCCCGCGACGAGGAGGATGTGGAGTGAGCAGGACAGCAGCAGGGTCTGGGGTGGCAGGGAGACATAGGGACCCTTCCTATCCTGCTGAAGAAGCTGTGTTTTCACCACTGTCTGACCTGGCTGCCTTTAATGCAATGTGTTTCACAAGAGCCCCGGTGGGGTTGGCAGTTGGTTGGCTCCACTGTTACCCAACCTTGCACACAGAGGATGTCCGAGGCTGATATCTCACAAGACCCATCAGCCCTTCTCCTGATGGCAAAGCTGATAACTGCTTCTTGCCTTGTGAGGGTCCAGCTCCCTGGGGATCCCCTTGCTCCAACTCAGGCCCCAAAAAGCAAACAGGGGGATGCAGCCCCTGATGTGGGAGGGTGACACAGTACAACTCTCTGTGTGTGCATCTAGGTGTGGAAAGGCAGCTTCTCCTTATCACAGGCTTGCTCCTAAAAAGCAGAAGCAGAACTCAGTACGAGTCTGCCACAGCTTTTTCTTCCCTCCCCCTTCTCTGCCAGCTACTCTGGCTGGGGACAGCATGGGCAGCCCCATAGACCATCCTGTGGACAGGATGTGGAGACAAGGGTGTAGAGGGACCCTCAGGGTGTGCAGGGACCTTCTGACCCTGCACTATGGACTGTGTCATCCCACTGGGTTCTTGTCTCTGCCTCTTGGAGGAAGCTGTTTGGCTAAATATCAGCACCGCTGCTCAGGGGAAGGTTGCTGAGGTCTGCAGTGTGAGCGGCTGGTGGGGCAGAGCAAAGGGTGCTGGTAGCACTGGTGACAGCTGGTGCGCCATCATTTCCATCCCACCATGCTGGAGGCAATAGCACCAGTGAAGTTCACTCCTGTGTGGAGCCAAATCTTGGCTTACCACCATTCGACATCTTTATAGACCTCCCATAACCTGATCCTGGGAGCTGTGCTCCTCCCTGGCTGTTAGGAGGGCTGTTGGGGAGGGTAAAGTTGTCCAAGGGTGTAAGGAACACCCTGGGACTTCCACAGAGTGGCAAGTTGCAGTCCCATCTGATGGCCCAGCATGACCAAGAGCCAGGCCCAGCCCCAAAAGCCACATCCTGATGGCTCCTGAAAGGCCAGTTGGTGCAGAAAACCTTCTCCCCTGTCTCCCTTCTTGCTCCACAGCCAACTAAGTGTCAGGATTGGGGGTCGGTTCCCCTAGCATGGGGGAAATCCCTGCTCAAGCACTTCTGCTGAGGCCCAGCACCCAGTTACCAATGGGGTCCCAATGGGGGCTGCCCTTTCCCAGAGTTGTGGGACCGCCCTGGAACCAGATAGTTGGTGTGGGGCCGTGTCAGAGGGGAGTAGGGCACAGCAAAGCACTGGCAGCTGTGGCGTGTGTGTTGAGGCTGTTTTTTTTTCCCTGAGGGCTTCCTATTGGCCCAGTTTCTACACCACAGATTTCAAAGTCTCCACTTGAACTTTCTTGTGTCTGCCAATCTGCTGATGCAATCTATATTTAGATGCTCCTCCTTGAGCTGATGCAGAGAGTGCTGTAGTGTCTATGGATTTGCACAGTGGAAAGGTGTTGCCTGCTCCCTGGAGGAGACAGATGAGTTGGATTGGAAAACATGCCTTGGGCTTGTGGATTGGGCTTCATGAAGATGCTGACAAGAGCTGAAGGAAGTGAAGACCAAAGTGAAGGGCGGATCCTTCAAGCACATTGACCTGTGCAGTCCTTCCCCTTTCTGGGCAGCACCCATGATGACACTGTCCCTCAAGGTCCATATGTTTGGCTGCCTGCCCATTGATCCATCCATCCATCCATCCATCCATCCATCCATCCATCCATCCAATCATTTTTCAGTGCCTCCATCCACCCAATCTTCTCCTCCTCCATTTCTTCCATCTATCTTAATCTGTCTACCTATCCATCCATCCATCCATTCATCACCACCAGCCTTTGCTGCACCCTGGGGCAGCCTTTGCTCTACCTTCAGCTCTACCCATGCTGGATCATATTGGGGAGATGTGTCTGGTGATGGTGGAAACAACTCCTGGGAACAGGATAGGATGAGGGATATGCAGCTCATACCTAGAGGACAAATGCCATGTTGGACAGCTGGAAATGTGGAGTTGGGTCTGAGCCCAAAGGATTTACCGGGGCTCAATAGAGAGCTGAGCCCCTGGAAGAACTTGGTGGAGGAGTAGGGAGTGGGAAGATTGAGGCTGTTGGGCGTGGAAGCCTGCTGGACCTTTCCAGGCAAGAACTCTGCTGAAGGTCAGTCCATGAGATAAAAGGGACTGCTGCAGGGCTCCCTGTTGTGCTCAGGATCCTGGTGTGGGTGAGAGCTGCCCAAGACCTATCCATGAGCTCAGGAGATGCAAAGCATGAGATGCCAGGGATGGGGTCACATCCTCCCCCAGACATGAAGTACTGGAACGGGCTGTGGACCTCTGTGTACACAGCACAGGGGGCCCTTGCCACGCTCCCCCTGCCCCCATCCATCGTGGTGCCGACTGACATCACTGCCTCCAGGCTAATCTCTCCTCCAGCAGCAACTTCCCGTTTCCTTTCCAATCTCTGTGCTGTGGGGCGGCTCCTCTCTGCTCAGGGCCAGGCAGGAAAAGCTGTCCAGCTGGACTCTCGTGCAGAGCTGCAGCCCCCGCGTGTCTGGCCCACACCCCACTGGGCTGTGGGCCACCCGCTCCCCCAGTATCCCAGTGAGGACACTCAGCTGAATTTTGGGTCAGGTGCTTGGGGATGCTGGTGCACAGCCTGCTTCCTGTTTGTGCAACAGGAAACCCAGCAGTGGCACACCATTCAGGGTTTGGGGGTCCCAGCACCCCACAGGGTCTGAGGCAGCCCCCATTCCCAGCCCTTCCCACTGGATGTGGTGATGCTGGGGGCCAAGGGGTGATGCTGGATGTGGACCAGTGTCCCTCCCATCCCAGTGGTCCTTGTCCTCCCCACACACTTGGTGTCAGCACCCCCCTGGTTTTTCAGGCAGCATCCTCAGCTGAGCTGTCACCCACCCTGGCATGGGCTGGTTGGGACGTAGGGACTCCCCGTTGGCCTCTCTGTGCTCACTCAGCAGCTCTATACACCTACGTAGGGCTGGCTCAAAATAGCCCTGCGGCAGAGCTGCAGTCTGGCTGCTGCAGAGAAACACACAGGCAACAAGAGATGAGCCTGCTTCCTGCAGCACTGAGGCTATGGAGGGGTGGTCTTCACCCCAGCACAGGAGTGCCAGTGCGCTCTGTCCCATCAGGGCAGCACCCAGGGGTGTTTCTTCCCCTTGCTCTCCCCACATTTCCCTGCCCAGCTCTACCATGATTATTGCTAAGTGTTACTGGAGTGATTTGGGGCTGGGATGTGTCTTTTCAGAGGTAAAATTCTCCCCGCTATGGGTACCCTCCGTCTGCTGACATGGTGGGAACAGCACAGGGCAGGAAGGGTCTTCTCTCTTCACCGTGAGCCCTGTGTGCTGTGAGGGGGAGCCTGATCATTTCCTGCCCTTGGGCTTTCTGCATTTTCTCTGCAGAGGCGGCTTCTCGCCCCTGCTCTGCTTGTGCAGCCAGCCCAGCTACAAACCGTGGGAGCTGGCTGCCCCAACGGCCAGGACCTCCTCTCCCCTCCCCAGCACTCTCTGCAGTGAGACAATGTGTGCATGTGATGTCCTCCTGGAGCATCACAGGGGACATACGTGAACTAAGAGGGCAGCTATATGTGACCTAAGGGGACAGTGAGCATCCACGCCTGGGATGCTGGGGTTGGCGTCCAGATGAACTGAGGAGGAGAAGCACAAGGTGTGGGGGAAGAAAGCACAGGGCAGCACCTCTTGCAGCTTGGGGTGGGACCACAGGGGATGAGGGTGACCAGGGAGCATGAGGCTGGGAGGTTCAGAGGGGACCTAAAAACCATGGTTGATAAGTAGCTCTGGGCTGGTTGCAAACCCTGGGTCCCCCATCACTGCCTAGGCTGAGCTCTGGTTGTGAGAGCCATGTCCCCTAGTCTACCTTGCTGGGACAGGTCTGGAGCTGACCATCCCAGCACTGGTGGCAGCAGCGATGGCCCCATTTGCGTTGGCCTTGCGTGGATCAGTCTAAAATGGGGGCAGGAGCCCTGCAGCTTCAGGCAGCCTCAGAGGGTGGGGGCATCCATGCTGGATGGAAAATCCAGCATTTGTCAGCGTATTCCCCCAGTGGCGTCTGTCTAGACTAACTTCCTGTTATCTGGTGGAAGCTGCCCCATGCTCACGCACGCTCACCCGCACGCGTGTGGGTGTGTGGAGCTCAGCATGCTGAACTGAGCCCAGGCCATCTCCTGCTCCACCACAAGCCACCTTACTCTCTGCTTAGGGTCACCCGTGGGTGCTGGAACCACCTGGCTGGACTGACCCTCCTGTCCCACCCAGGACCTATTGCCTGGACAGCCTCGGGGTGGGCTCAGTGCCAGTTTCCTAACCACAGCCCGAAGCTCTCTCGCACACACACCAACCCCTTTATTGTTGTGCCAGAAACAACAGCAGCAGCAAACATTGAGAGAGTGGGGACAGAAGCTGCCCAAGACCCCACTGCCAGGAACATCACCCCCAAACACCACCTGGGGAAGGAGTCCCCAGAGTCAACTGGACTATAGCCAGCCTTCAGAGGTGAGCCTAATGCCCAGGAGAGGACCTGGGGCAGCTCCCTGGGATAGGGGTAGGAAGTCACACAAAGCCTGGGGGGAGCTTGGTGGCCTGGAGTGGCTCCAGTGTGATTGTGGGGCTGGAAGTCCCAGACCTTGGGCCAGAGAGGGTCAGCCCAAGCCCTGTGCTGATGAAAAGCCTGGACCCCCCGTAGACCCCCCCAATTCTGGACCTTTGAGGAACACCCCTAGGAAGTCTTACAATGGCAAAGGGATATACTGGTGCCAGGAAGCTCCTGTCCACCCCAAGAAGGGTCCCCCCTCTCTTGCTCTGCCCAGCATCTTGATGGGACACCTACTCCCACTGCTCACTCTATTTCCTCTGTGGGGACATCTCCATGGGCCACCCCAAACACAGGGAGGGTCAGGGTTCCTGTCCTCCCTCTTTGCAGCACCCATGCTGCAGGTTCCCATGGGAACTGCCTGAGTAGGGGGGGTCTATGATGAAGGAATTGGAGAGTAGACATGATTATTGAGGTACAGGGGGCCAAATTCCCACCAAAACCCCTCAAAATGCCAAGCCAAGGTCATGAGGGGGTTGCCCAGGAGAGGGCTGTGGTGAGAACTCAGGCCTCTTGGTCACTGGTGCTCAGATGATCCTCAGTGAGCCCCGTCTCATCGATGTTCTCCAGCGAGTCAGCGTGTTGCACTGAAAGCTCGGCCAGGCTGACGCTGGGCAAGGTGTTCTGCTCTGGGTACACCCATGGCTTGTATCCGGGATCATGTTTGCGTTTCCACTCTGGGTACTTCAGCCCAGCCTTGTAGATCTTCTTCATCGCCTGTGGGCAGAGTGGATCCAGCTTGTTACGATGCCCCAAGTCCTCAGTGGGGATGGAGCTACCCTTTGTGCATAGCTCCCAACTCCCCCATTGGTTACTTTTTGGGAGTGCTGGGAGGGGACAGAGATCTGGCTTGGACCACACATCTCCAGCAACATGCCTGGTGTGTGCCCTGTGAGCCCTGGGTCACCCAGCACCCATTCTGCCCCTTCCTAGGAGACAGCTTATCCTCGTGACTGTGCATCCCACCACCGGCCACGCACCCTGCTTACCTTTGGTGCCACAAACTGGGAGACGCGGTTCACCACCCACTTTGGCAGCGACCCTGCAAGAGCCCAAAGCACCATCACTCAGCCAATCTGGGACAGCCCCAGAGGAGGCACCATGAGCCTGTAGTGTCCTGCCCCCCTTGGGGGACTGATCTCCCCCAAGGGCTGACGGCACTGTGCCCTGGGAGGGGACCTCCTTCTTCCCTGGGTTGTCTCCACTTCCCATCACTCTCCAGATGATGGAGAGCCATGGTGGGTCAGCTCTGGAGGTACAATGGGACCCACCCCTGAAGAGGCATGCTGTACCCTCCCCTCCTGCTGTTACTCACCACGAGGGTCCACCTGGGTGAGATAATAGAGGACACAGGCACCGTCACCATTTGCCTTGATCAGGTAACCTGTCTGCAGGGACACTGCCCTCACAAAATCCTTCCGGGGTGGGTATTTCTGCAGAGAGATGTCACACATCTTAGAGCCTGTCTGAGTCTCTGCCCAGCCCTGCCTGTGCCTGCTGGTCATGGGGCCAGCATCCCTGACACAGCTGTGGCCAGTCGGGGGCTCACCGGGTGCTTGACGCTGTAGTTGATGATCATGTAGTCATTGCCCAGGGGCAACCAGGAGCGCAGGGTGACAAAATCTCGGTTCTTCAGGGGGCTTGGGCATTTCCCTGTGGATAGACCTTGTTACATCCCAACCCATTGTCCCCATGACCCCACACCCATGCATGGGGGCTGTGGAGTCTGGGAGGGGGGCTCTGGGGCTTCCCAGGGGTTGGGGGCTGCTCACAGGAGTAGTATCCCACATCAGCGTTGACTGTCAGGCGCCCAATGTCATAAGTCTCGATCATGTTTGAGTCCCATTTCTTGCGGTAGCGGGTGTCGTGCAGGACATCATAGAGCGTCTCAGCAGGGACGTCCTTGCAGGAGATACGAGTCTGTGGGGACATGGGCAATTAGGCAAGGGGGCAGCACCCACCCCCAGAGCTCAGAGCAGTGCCTGTTGGGGGATGAGGACTTCAGGCTGTTCCTGCATGTGGTGGTGTGTCCTTGTGCTGCTATAAAGCCACATGCACATGTGCCATGGAGGGTGGTCTGCATGTCCTTCAGGACAGGCCAGGCAGAGCCACTGGCCCCACTGCCAGCATGTACCAGTGCAAAGGTAAGGGGGCAGTGGGGATAGAAGGACTCTCTGCCCTCAAATGGAGCTGCCTGGTGCTCCAGGCTCTGGTGCTGGGGTACCCTAAGCCCATCCCTGTCCCCTCACCCCATGTTCCTGCAGGGCAATCAAAGGGGTGTTCCTGCCCTGGCACAATGGTCTTGGGCATGGGGTCCAGTCCAGGATGGCTGGTGGGGCCTCGGCTGTAACTGGAGCCATGGAGCTGCCCAACTGTGGCGGCAAATGCATTATTGATGAAGCCGACCGCCCTGCTCCTCTCAATGCTGGGAGGAGGGAGATGTCATATGCTCCTCATTAGAGGCCTTGCATCTTTGATGAGCTGCTCAGCAGTGCCATGTAATTGGAGATGGCCCTCTGAACATGGCAGGTCCCATCAATCTCAGGCAAGCTTTCCCTGATGGCCTGAGTGATGGTTTCTGCCCAGTGTGCTGGACTCATGCCCAGGACAGGCTTGGAGATGTGCTGCACTCCCTGGGGTACTGTGAAGGAGAGTGGGAGCACCCACTCCCTCCTCCTGCTCCCCCTCTCCAGCCACCCTCTCCCCATTGGCTCTGGAGGTGCTGCTGCTGCAGGGTGAAGGATGCCTCCAGTTGGATGGGGAGCTCGTGGTTCTCCTGGACTTCTGGAAGCTCTGATCATCACAGTGGGACCTTGCAGTCCCCAAATCCTTCACTAAAACCTGTCCACCACACCTCTCCAGCCACGGATGGATAGAGGCTGTGCAACAGCCACACCAGGTGGTCAACAAGGAAAGCACAGAGCCTTGAACTACAGCATCCACAGTAAATTCAGCTGGAAAAAATCCAGAGATCAAACTTCTCAGGGTGTCTCCAGGTTAATACCCACATTAATGGAAAGACTAGGGTTTTTCTGACCCCCAATCCCAGCCTGGGTGGCTCAGCTCTCCTGCACGGACTGAGTGGGATCCTCCAACCCATGTTTTGGGAAAGGTCCCTGGGCAATGCTAACCCCCGCACCATGCCCAGATCCTCTCCAGAGGAGGAAAAACAGTATCAAGGAGGTATTACTTGCAATGAGCCAGGCTGGGTGCTGGTGCTCAGACCCCTCTGAACCTGCCTGGGGTTCACTCTCTGTGGGGCTTGGTGGTGGCAAAGGGAGATATAACTGCATCCCTCCTGCTGGGTAGTGCTTGTTTGAACTTGGCTGGACTTTGTGAGGTTCCTGTCAGCCCATCTCTCCAGCATGTCCAGGTCACGCCGAGCAGCAGGTTTGTCCTCAGCACTTCAGATGCTCTCCACAGCACTGCCTGCTGAGAGGGCGCTTGATCGCATCATCCCAGCAACAAGGTGGGACCCAGCAACTGGCCACCATATGGACTTTGCACTGCTGACCACCATGCCATGAGCCTCCCACCCACCTCATCATCCTCTTCTCCAGTACAGATCTCACCAATGTGGTGGCAAGGACACTATGGGAAACCCTGTCAAAGGCTTTATTAAAGGCAAGGTACAGGGCTTTCACCATTCTCCTCATACTCACACAGACTGTCCCCTCACTGCAGGAGGCAATCAGGCTGGCCAAGCATGATTGCCCTTGGGAGGTCCCTGCAACTGTTACCACTGCCCTTGTCCTTCAGGACACAGCTTCCAGGAGGATGTTCACCTTCCCAGGAACGGAGGTGACACAGCAGCCTATACTGCCCTGGAGTGTCCTTCTTACACTTCTGGAAGATGGGTGGGATGTTTGCCCTCTCTACTTTTCAGGGACCTCCTGCAATCACCAGGACTTTTCAAAATGAGGAGGGCCATATCCCTCAGCCTGGTACATCCTGCCTGGTCCTGTGGACTTGTGCAGGCCCAGCTAGCTTAAGTGCTCCCTGATCCTAGCCCAGAAGCTCTTCCCTGGCTCTTGACGGCAGGGTGGCATCTATTGCAGCTACACCTCAGCAGAGAGGCTTCTCCTCCTCACCTTGGCCCTGGAGGGCCTCTATCCATGGCAGCATTGAAATCATTGTGTGCCCAGCTCCTCTTCATGTCTCCTGGTGTAGGAATGCAAGGTGGGCTGCTGGTTGCTCTGCATTCAGGAGAGCGGTGCAAGAGCCTCCTCCAGCGTTTGGTACCCCAACCGCCTCCCCACCACCTCCCCCTGCCTTCCCTGCTCTTCAGGTCATAGTAACCCTTCCCTGACACTAGTCCTGGATGAAAGGATGGCTGTCCTGCAGGCAAGATGCTCTGGCCTACTTTCTTGGGTGAATCCCATCCTTGTCCAGCAGTCCTGGTGTTAAGAAAAGCCAAAGCCCTGCCCGTGACACCAGCCATGGAGCCAAGCATCGACCAGAAGATGTTCCCACACAGAGCCCCATAATGAGGCTTCCACTCCCCTTGCCCCCAGCACCCTCTAACCACTCTTGATGAGTCACCTGGAAGTATCGCTGGTACCACGCAGATGAGCAACAAAGCGTAACAACCTGAGGTATGGTTGAACCTCTCCAGCGTCCCGGATCTGGTCCCTGGCAAGCAACAAACTACTCGAGATAGCATATGGCAGGGGGATGGGATGGTGGTGTCTTAAACCCTCCGGGATGCTCATTCAGCACAGGATGGGAGGGCATGTGCCCCAGGATCAGGGTGGTGTGACCGGGGTGAGAAACACCGAGGAAGCATCCCGCCAGCCTGCCTCATGCCCAGGGGCTCCCAGTGAGGCCATCTCCACAACGTAATCGATCCCAGGGTCTTTCCTGTCTGTGTCTGGCTCAAGGGCAGCCGCAATGTGAGCCCACATGCCTGCATGCATGGCAGGACACTGCAGCGGGCACCCCGGCAGGTCAGGAGGCTAAAGCCACGGGGCAGGCAATGCGAGCCTGCAGAGCAGCTTGCCAGCTGGGGAACCACCTCTGGGGAACCAACCCCGGCAGCCCCAGCATTTGGGGCAGAAACACCCCCAGGCAGGCTGGACCAGTGTTCTGTGCACCCCCAGGATGGCTCAGCACCCCAGGGAACCCCAGGGGCAGCTGGGCAAGGGAAGGACTAGGGGTCCTGCAGCCGCCGGCATCTGCTTACCTTGATTTTCTGCACGGTGCAGCTTTCCTCCTGGCCCTGACTCCACACAGTCACGCCAGCCTTGTTGTACCGACAGTGCCAGCCCTCCAGGTTCTCGCACTGGTCCCTGAAGGAGCTGAAGTCGGAGTCATCTGGGATATAAACCATCTCCCCTCCTCTGGACATGGGGCCAAGCTGCCAGACCCAGGGGTGGGGGCACCAGCTGCAGGCAGACAGGCTCCTTCTGCCTCACCTCCCGGGAAACCCGGCTCTGCCCTTCAGCTCTGCCTTGCTGGGTGCCTGCTGCAGCTCACATCATCCTCCCAGCCCTTAGCCCGTGCCCCCGGAGCAGACCACCGGCCGCCCAAGGCACACTGGGATGGGCAGAGACCTCCAGCCGCCCTGGCCACGCTGCGCCGCACAGAGCAGCAGGGAGGAAGGCTCCTTCCCTGCAGTTGCTATCGCGGCTGCTGGGAGCTCAGATGTCTTCTCTGGCTGGCTAACCAGGATCGCATTTCTCTCTGGCTGGCTGGCAGCTCCTCTATTATTCAGCAGGTAGCAACTCGCAGGTGGCTCGGCTTTCAGGGTAGAGCTGCCCCTGTCTCCCTGAGCCCCCCGTCGTCCCTGCTGGCCCCTCGCTGCCACCACCACCACCACCAATCTCTGTGCCTGACTTTGCAGCACCAGCTTGCCAGCAGGATCAGCTGATCACTTGCCAGGACCTAGCAGCCGGGCCTCCCAGCAGCACGGCAGAAGCCATGGGCTTCAGCATCAGCAGGATGCGGGCCAGCGCGGGTCCTGACATGCCTAGGATTGGGCGACAGTCCAGTAGTACACAGGATTTTGGTTGTCACAGTGTCCTGGGTCTGTGGGGTGAGCTCCTGATGTGGGGAAGGGAAAGAATTTGAAGGTGGGGAGGTTGCCCTTCACTGGGCTTGCAGGATCCTGGTGATGCTGGTGTGAAGGGACCCCTGAGGGTCTCTAGGCCATTCTCCCACTTGCTGCAGAAACACCACAGGCACAGGAGAAGGTCAGTTGTGGCTTTACCCAGCTGTGTCTTGAAAGATGGAGTTGCTGCACTGCCCTGATGGCATGTCCCACCACCTCCCTAGGACAAAAAATAAAATTTCCTACTGTCCAACCTGAAGCTGCAATAAATGTCCATTGTCCTTTGTTACAATCCATGTCCTACTGAGACAGGGTGGTTCTGAAATTTTTGCATCTGCCCTCCAAGTACCTGCACAATCCTGATAGGTCCCAGTCCACCCCTCCAATCCATCCAGATCCAGGCCTTAGACTTTCCAGCAGCATCTGCTGGTCCCTCTTCAGCTTCTCCACCTCTCTATGAACTTGGGGAGCAAGTCTGGACACAGCATCCAGCTGAGGGTTCCCTGGTGTTGTGCAACCCCTTCTTTCAGGCCACTGACCACACTCCACCTCATGTTGCCCAGGATGCTGTTTACCCTGGAGGTGTTCAAGAACAGGTTGAATGTGGCTTTGAGCAACCTGGTCTAGTGGGGGGTGTCTCTGCCCATGGCCGAGGGGGGTGTGTGAGTAGGTGGAACCCAGTGATCTTTAAGGTCACTTCCAACACAAACCATTCTATAATTCTGTGATTTGTTCAGCCTCTTGTCCAGGACCTTGTCTGGAACCTTGTCCCAGGTCATTTTCACTGGGAGCCTGTTTAGCTCCCTCAGTCCCCAGACTGGGTGAAATCTGGGGTTATCTATCTGCTCCAATGTGTTGATGTCCTCGAGGTTTCTGTTGACCTGAATGTTGAGTTTCTTGGGGTCTACCTGAACTGAGGCTCTGCTATTTGCTGCACACCCATTCCCTTTAGTTTAGCCTCACCTGCAAGGCAAGGATGCACTTGTCTTCTCATCCAACCCTCTGATGATGGGGAACACAGCCCCAGTACCAACTCTGGGGTATCCTACTTGAGAGCAGCTGCCAGCTGGGCATCAAGGCATGGGCAAAAACTCATAGAAGGGAGAACGGGGAGAAAGTTTGAGATCTGCTGTGCAGTCTTACCTGGGCAGGAAGGCTGCCTGCAGCTGCTTGCAGCTGCCAACGCCGCAGCACGGTGGGCTGAGCAACTACTCCTCCATGCAGCATGTTGTGCTGTTGTGGAGTTGTGCTCTGGGTGCTGTGGCTGTCTACTGGTGAGGCAGAGCTGCCAAGCTCCACGCTTGGTTAAAGAAGTGCCGCAGTGGGCAGGGAATGGCAGATCCTGAGTTGGGGACAATACAGAAGAAAGACCTTGGGGTGGCCTTGAGGCTGCGGACCAGGGAGCAAGCGAAGCAGGATGAATTTATGGTTTAGAGCTGTCTCACACCATTGCTCTAGTGTCCCTTGGGGTGCACAGGAGCCTGTATGTAAGCATGTGCACACCTGTGTGTCCCCATGCAAGTGTGTGCAATCACCCCAGCCCCTGCAAGAACCAGACACATCCTGGAGATCCCGCATATGAGTGCATGGGGGAAGGAGAGACCTGAGCCTGGGAGCTTTGTAGCTCCAAAGAGTGTCCATGGGGTGAAGGAAGGGAGGACATGGCAGTCCTGGGGATGGAGGAGCTTGGACCAGCTGTGTGAGAATGAGCAGATGGCCTGCCCAGCATCATTGAAGCAGGAACCAGCCCTGCCTGTCCACATTTGTCTGAACCTGAGGGAAAGGAGCACTTGTCTGCCCAGAGGGTTGGGCTGGAATCTTGAACAGAAAGTACTTTCTCCTTTTCTGAAGCTGGACAACAATGCAGTCACCCAAAAGCTTGCTGGTCACCATCACATGTCACCTGCAAGCCACCAGCTGAGCTGAGATAGGTTTTCATGACCCATTTCCTCTTGTAAGCACTCACGGCTCAAACAAACTCCATTTACCACTGCCCTTGGCTCTTTTGGACCCCAGGTCTAGATCTGGGTGATGCTTCTGGGAACCTATGTGAAGATGAAGGTAGCAAATATAAAGACACATGTTACTGCAACCTTGCCTCTGCAACACTTCTCTTTGTGAGCATCAAATATCAAACATCGTATGGCCGGACTCGCCTTGAGTTTCCAGCCAGGATGTGGCTATATCAGAAGCAATGTGACACCATCTTGTGGGGTGTCCCTAAGGTATGACAGCCCCAACCCTCCCATCCTCCGCAGAGGAAGCAGCAGGAGCTCAGCATCAGTGAGGGAGGAAATCATAGAATCATAGAATGGTTTGGGTTGGAAGGGACCTTAAAGATCATCCAGTCCCACCCCCTGCACTGGGCAGGGACACCTCCCACCACACCAGGTTGCTCCAAGCCCCCTCCAACCTGGCCTTGAACCCCTCCAGGAATGGGGCAGCCACAGCTTCTCGGGGCAACCTGGCCCAGGCTCTCACCACCCTCACACCAAGGAAGTTCTTCCCCACATCTCAGCTCCATCTCCTCTCTTTCTTTTAAAACCCTTCCCCCTCCTCCTATGGCTCCCCTCCCTGATCCATATTCCATCCCCATCTCTCCTGGAGCCCCATGAGGGACTGGAAGGAGCTCTAAGGTCTCCCCGGTGCCTTCTCTTCTCCGGGCTGAACCCCTCCAACTCTCTCAGCCTGTCCACAGAACAGAGGGGCTCCAGTCCTCATAGCATCTGTGCTGAGGACTCCAGAGCAGGATGCAATAAGTAGATAAGGTGTGCAATGCACACACACAGGTCCATATCCTTCCTGTGCTGAAGTAAGGGATGCTTCTGTGGAGGCATCAGAACTGCCACCCTAGCAGACCTGAGCCTGAGCAATATGGACTTTATGGGCTCATTTTGCAGGAGTATCTCTCAGCACAGAGCTAGGTGAGATCTGTGTGTGTCCCCATTGCATGGTGCCTTCCAGGCCCTGCTGCTGGGGCTGGCTGAACCTGCACCCTGGGCTTAGTGGTGTAACCCCATTGTCCTAGTGCATCCAGCTGCTGGTGGTGGCTTGGCATACCTGGTTTAGTTGGATACTAGCTTTCATTAACCATGGAACTTGGGCAGCTCATAGTGACCCCACAACTGGCATGGAGTTACACTCCCTGGGCTGTCAGTATAGCTGTGCTCTATGTGTTTTCCCAAGTGAGAAATGCAGCATCAGGTGGCAGGATTGTCCTTCACTACCTTCTCCCATTTCTGGGCTGCTCTTCCAGTGTACTGCTGAGATGGGTCCATCTGCTGTGAGAATGCAGGTCCTGCTCTGACCACACTTTGTCATTGTGCATGAACAGTGGGGGATACACTTGGGGGGATGAGGCTGGATAGATGGGCTGAGGCCAACGGTGTGACGTTCAACAAGGTCAAATATCAAGTCCAGCACTTGGGTCACACCACCTCCATGAATGGCCTGGGCTTGGGGAAGAGTGGCTGGAGCTGCCAGGCTGGAAAGGACCTGTGGGTGTTGGTCAACACAGAAGGCCAATGGTGTGAGTTTCAACAAGGCCAAGTGCTGGGTCCTGCACTTGGTCTACATCAACCCCATGGATGCTTCAGGCTGGGGGAAGAGTGGCTGGAGATGTCTGGAGGAAAAGTACCTGGGGGTGTTGGTTGATAGTGGCTGAATGTGGGCCAGCAGTGTTCCCAGATGGACAAGGAGGCCAACAGCATTCTGTCTTGTATCAGGAACAGTGTGGTCAGCAGGACTGGGGCAGTGACCCTCCCCTTGTACTGGACACTGGTGAGGCCCCACCTCAAGGGCTGTGTCCAGGTTTAGACCCCTCACAACAGGAAAGATGTGGTGCTGGAGTTGAGGTGCTGGAATGGGTCCAGAGAAAGGCAACAAAGCAAGGCAGACATGGTGCTGAGGGACATGGTTTAGTGATGGTTTTTGTCAGTGTTAGGTTGATGTTTGGACTCGATCTTAAAGGTCCCTTCCAACTGAGACAATTCTATGATTCTATGACACGGGGAACTCTCACTCTAGTAGCCCCCCAGGTCCCTGCCTGCCCATGGACACTCACTTTGTGAGCAGGGTCCTCTCCAGAGCCTGGTGGAACCAGGGCCTCCAGGGAGTCCTGGTGAGGGTATAGCAAGGAAGACCCTGCTCCCATCTCGTCTGTGTCTGAACTTTCTGGTCCCTTCCTCCTTCCCTTTTCAATCTCCACATCAAATTGCTAAACTCTTCAAGTGACTTTATAGATTCCAGCTTCAGGGTGTGGGAGATAAATGCTGGGAGTGGGGTTGCAGGGCTTTGTGTGTGGGTGTTCACAGTTCTGTTAATAAGCTTGTGTGCCTCAGCAGGATGAGCTCCAGCCTCTCCAGAGCTGGAGAAGAGCATCCAATCCCCTCTGCATTGTCTGCTCCTGTTCTTCTGAGAATTGTCTTTGAAAGGCTTTGCAAATGGAAATGAAAAATGTTTTTCCTACAGAAAATAATTGTACCTTGGCTTTATGTGAATGACGGTGGTGGCTCCCCTCAGATCTTCATTCTACCAGAGTTTATCTCTTGGCGCATAAGCAAGAGATGAGGAAAAACTGGGGATCATCTGAGAGTCTCCTGGCCTGGAGAAACATAGCTGGAGCAGTTAGAAAGGGTTGCAGCCCACCACACAGCATTAGGAGATGGTGGGTGGGGGATGAAGATCCTCCAGGATGGGAGTAAGAAGTTGATAAACCCCTGAAAGACAGGAGGTCATCAGCTCTGTTTAGGCTGCCTCCCCTCTGAGGGACACAATGAGTAGCAGGAAAACTGGGAAAAGTGAGATGCTGATGCCATTGGGCTGCAAGGACCCTTGAGACACCCCAGAGCCCCAGGTCTGCAGGGACTCCTGGATGCCAAATGTGATCCTGGGACTTCAGGGTCTACCCCAGAATCCTGGGACTGCAGTGACTCACAGGGGACAGAGTGATACCCCAGAGCCCTGGGGCTGCAGAGACCCCTGGGGCCCCTAGCAGACTTCAGAGTCACAGTGACATCAGAGCCCTGGGCTGTGGGGAGCTCTGGGGTCCTGATGAAACCTCAAAGCCCCAGAGCTACAGGGACATCAGGGTTCTGGTAAGACCCCAGAGTCCCAGTGAGAACCCAGAGCCCCAGGGTTGGAGGGAACCCTGGATGTCAAGTGTGGTCCCAGAGTCCCAGGACTTCAGGCACTACACCACAGTCCCAGGGCTTGAGGGATCCACAGGGGACCAAGTGACACCCCAGAGTCCTGGGGCTGCAGAGACCCCTGGGGCCTCAGGGAGACCCTGAAAGCCCTAGAGCTGCAGGGATTTGAGTCCCCATGAGGTCCCAGAGTTACCCCAGGGACAAACAGGGTCCCTGGTGAGACCACAGAGTCCTGGGGCTGCAAGGGACACCTGGGGTCCTGGAGACCCCCCTGAGCGTCAGGGCTGCAGGGACCCCACCAACCATGTGCCCACCCAACCCAACCCAATTAAAACCCAGCCGCAACTCCCTCGGGCAGTGCCACGCCATCCCCACCAATGAGGACAATGTACCCCACATCGGTGACATCCCCGGGCAACGGCCACCGTGCTTGGGGATCCCTTTTCGGGCTGTGTCACTCGCCCGGCTTGTGGTGCAGTCTGGTGCTCGCCCACTGGGTGTCACGCGTGCTCCATGGACAACAGTGACACGGACATGGCCAGCATCCGGGAGAGGCCAGGGAAAGGGACGAGGCGAGGGACAGAGAGGAGCAGGGACACCCGCGGAGGAGACGTGGTCCCCCTTGCGTGGTCCCCCTTGCTCCACCAGCACACCCACGGCGGTGGTGGTGATGGATGGGGCTGGTTTTGGTCTGGGTCCCCCACCCTGGTGCCAGGTGAGTGCTGCTGCTCCTCAACATACCCTCCCTCGGTGGCATTGTCAGTGACTTCACCCTCCATCCCTATGGCCAGTATCTTCCACTGCTCTGAGCTGTTTTGTGGCACCCCCGGAACAGCCCACTCTTGCCAGCTCAAAGCTAAGGGTTTGGGGTGATTTACACCTCAGTTTCAGCCTCTTGGGACACTCGATATTATTGGACCCACTTAGAGGTCCCCAGGATACTGGGCATGCTGGGACATGTTCCTCTCAGTGCCAAGGAGCCCAGAGAGGGGACCACCCTCCGCCCTTAAAATTTTTGTTACTAAGCTGAGGATGGGATGAAGCCTCAGAAACTTTCTTCTTCCCCCTGTGCTACCATTGTATCCTTCCTTCTCTTGACAGGGTCCGAACAGCCAAGCCACCCACAGTAGCCTCTTCAGCCCCTCTGAGACCTTCTAGAGAGGGGGACAGGGAAGGGACATCATTGGCACCCTGCACCTGGGGACCGCCAGCTTCTGTATGCTTTAGTGCAGAACTTTTTCTGCCACTTTGGGAGCTTCTGGTGTCAGGCAAAAGTGTGTGTGTATGTGAATTTCTCCCCCCAGCCCTGCTTGGAGACTGCAACCCAGCACATCTAGGGTATCCAGCCCTTCTGGGTCCCTTCCTTGTCCCCAGTGTAGGGACACAGTGTCATCTCTGGCACCATTTAACAGGCATCTGGGCTGAGGGCAGCAACATCTCCCTCAGGCAAAGGCATGGGAGGGGGTCAGGGGGTTCAGAGCATCCACGCTGGTAAAATCAGGTGGCCCTGATGGCAGAGCATGGGTCTGTGATGGGGAGCACATTCTCGGGGGCTGTCACAGTAAAGAGGGGCATGGAGGAGTTGGGGTTCCCCACGCAGCTATGCCATGAGTTCTGGCTTCAACTCTGCCCTCAAGAAACCCAGTGGAGGGCAATCTGTGGGGTGGGCTCCCTGGGTGCAGAGACTGGCGGGGCAGATCCTGCAGAAGTTCTACCGCATTGGTAGAAGGTCCCTTGGGTGATGCAACTCCACACATCTCCTGAGTACCTGTGTACCTCTCTGCCACTCCTCACTGTCCTCCTACAACCAGAGTCGTGCCAGGGCAGGGTCCTGCCCCAAGATGCTCCTCCAGGTCTGTGCATCCCATGCATCTCCACAGTACACAGCACAGTGACACACCTCTATGAGACACACAGCACAGAAATGTCTGCCCATAGCACGCGTGGCACAGAGTCACCTGGGGCAAATGCAGACGTGGATGCAGCGACGTACCCACGGGATCCAGCAGGACACCCATGGACATCCAGCAGGTACCTGTGACTCTTCCACCCAACTGGTGGCACAGTAACCACCACTTACAGAGAGATCACACAGCAATGGCATCTCTGGACACGTATGTCAGCCACCCACATGTGTCCAGCCAAGCAGCACATACGTGAGAGCATATGAGGCTGGTGAGACACACACCCCACAGCTCGGCACAGCTGGGGTCCCAGGGCAGTCCGTAGGCCCTGGGCACTCCCATCCCCATGCACACACACATGGAGTGTTGCAAACGTGCTGTATCCATGTGCAGACACGTGCAGTTGCTTTAGCAGGCGTTGGGGGTGTTGGTCGACAGGGGCTGAACATGAGCCACCAGTGTGCCCAGGTGGCCAAGAAGGCCAATAACATCCTGGTCTGTATCAGGAACAGTGGGGCCAGCAAGACTGGGACAGTGACCGTCCCCCTGTACTCGTCACTGGTGGGGCCCCACCTCATGTGCTGTGTCCAGTTTTGGGCCTTTCACTCCAGGAAAGACATTGAGGAGCTGGAGTGAGTCCAGAGAAATGCAACAGAGCTGGTGAGGGGTCTGGAGCACAAGTCTTAGAAGGAGCAGCTGAAGGAACTGGGGATGTTCAGCCTGGAGAAAAGGAGGCTGAGGAGAGATCTTCTTCCTCTCTGTAACTCCCTGAGAGTGTAGCCGGGGGGAGGTTGGTCTCTTCTCCCAAAGAACAGGTGATGGGACAAGAGGAAGCAGCCTCAAGTTGCACCAGGGGAGGTTTAGGATGGATATTGGGAAAAATTTTTACACTGAAAGGGTTATCAAGCATTGGAAGAGGCTGTGCAGAGAAGTCGTGGAGTCACCATCCCTGGAGATATTTAAAGGCTGGGCAGACGTGGTGCTGAGGAATGTGGATTTGTGGTGGTTTTGTCAGTGTTGGGTTGATGGTTGGACTTGGTGGTCTGAGAGGTCCCTTCCAACCCAGACAATTGTATGATTCTATGTTGCTATACTCTTGATAATCCTCAAAGGCCTCACATTAAGCCCCCCACTCCCATCTCCATGACCCCTCTTGTTGCATCCTGCTCCACACTTGCCTCCTGACACTATCCCTGTAGAGTGGCCTTGTGTCCCCCCCTTCCCCAGCTCTCCCACCACCTTATGTTGCTCATTTCAGCTTAACCCTTCTGCTCAGAGCCACTTGGGTGTCAGCCAGTCTCATGTCACCCCTGCCTTGTTTGCCTTGGAGTATCCCTCCCTCCCTGTGGTACCTGCTGCCAACCCGTGTTGCCCAAACGTGGGATCTGCTCCATGCCCCTTTCCCAGCCTGGGAGACAGGCCTGAGGGGCCTCCAGCCCCACAGCTGCCAGTCCAGGGCTTGTTCGCACAGTGCCCCAGCTGGGCATCAGGAAGATTTAAAAGGACTGTGAAAAATGTAGTTATTTTTCCCCCTTTCAGCTGCAAGTCAATACTCGGGGAAGGATGTTTAATTATCTTCGTCACCCTCCTAAATCTCTTTATGAGAGGGTTTGGCTGCAAATCTCCACATCATTTCAAAGTTATTGGCTAGTGCGGTGCACAGACACACAGTAAATTAGCCAGTCGGGGCAGGAATGGGTGCCCCCCCGGTGCTGCCCAAGCTGTGCACAGCCAGTCCCCCCCGCCTTGGGGCTCTGCCAGGGTGGGTGGCAGCAGGGAAGACGCCCCCCTAGCTCAGGAATATTACATCCAGGCGTGGGCACCATTTGGTTATCATGCCCTGGTACTTGCCCCACCTGGAGAGTGGCTGCAGCAGATAATGCCACAGGCTGACAGCTCCAGTGGGGTCCAGGACCAGACAGGATCCAGAGGACATGGGATAGGCAGAGCCACCCCAAGGTGACCTCCTGCACCATCCTTCTCTCTGTGGGATGGTACTCCCAATACAGCCTTGCTGTACCCCCTTCCAGATACTCTCCCCAGCCCTGGGGGAGCTGGAGCTGGGGTTACAAGAAGCCCGGCACCCCCATGGCTGGCAGGAGCTCCCCAGGATGACCCAGTCTCACCCTTGGCTGAGGTATGGATCAGGATGGGGTTGAGACATTTTCGCACAACAAAGATGACAGGTCCACCTTTCTGCTCTGAGCCCCCCAGACTCCCCAGCCCCCCACCTGGCACCTCCTTGAAGGTAGAGAGGAGAGCGAGTGGGTGTGCTGAGACCTCACGTGGTTCCGGGTGCTGCTGCCATCCCCAGGGCAGGAGATGCCCAACCTGTGGGCACAAGGTTGGGTGCTGCAGGGTGGGTGGCCGTTGGCCAGGGAAGACACAGGATGGAAAGAGGGCACCCTGTGCTCCCCAACCCCTCCTCTGCCGGAGCATGAGGGGCACAGAGAGCAAGGGGAAGCTCCCCCCACCCAGCAGCAACACTCTCAGGCAGCCCCCAGCACCCACCATGCCATAAGCCTCCCGTTCTCATGCAAAGCCAGCAGAGCCGGGGCTGGGCTGGAGGCCTGAGATACGCCAAGAACACAAATGCCACCTTCCCGATAATGCCTTTTATTGGACTAGGTGACACGCAGGCTTTAGGGGATAGCAGGAGAATCCTCTCGGCTCATCCGCAGAAAGGATTTCCACAGCCCTCCCGGCGGCTTGTCACCGCTCAGCTGCGAGTCCCTGAAGAGTTATTACCTCCCAACGCGGCTCTGTCTGCTGGGAGCTGAATGGCGTCCCTGCCCCCTGTTTGCTGCTTAGAAAGATTACGCCGCCTTTGAATAAGCTCCGTGGAGCGCTGCTGCCACCGCATCAGACAGGGGCTAATCAGAAAATTAGCAGGGAACGGGAAACTTTGTGGCAGGAACTTATCTCCGGTGCGGGCGCATGTCGCTCCGGCTGCCACGGCTCCCACTCCCGGCTCCAGCCCTCGCCAGGGCTGGAGCAGAAATTCCCTGCAATCGCAGGAATGGAACCAGCTGTTCCATGATTCCATGATGGCATGGTGTGAGGAGGTGGTGAACACACACACACACACTTGTGTGTATGCTTGAGCACATATATCATAGAATCATAGGATGGTTTGGGTTGGAAGGGACCTTAAAGCCCATCCAGTGCCACCCCCTGCCCTGGGCGGGGACACCTCCCACCACACCACGTTGCTCCAAGCCCCCT